>OY856186.1:177112384-177216758 GCA_963693315.1 Diogma glabrata
TTTTTTTTAATTTCTTGGATCCTATAGTGCCTTTAATTTTATTTTTTATAAGCTGAAAGATATGAATATTGATGCAGTTTGCACCAAGTTATTCAAGTTTTCCCTAAGAAAGTCAAAACTCAAAATTTGGAAAAAAAATTCAACTATAAGAATAATTTAAACTCTGCAACATAATTGATTTATATATAAGTTGTTTTCATAGTAGATTTAGCTCCTCCCACCTCGGAATTATTTTAGGAGTTGGAAAATATCAGTTAGTTGATTATGAAATGTCTTTTTTTGACAAAAGTTGTATTTTATTTGTATATGATTTTTCTCGAAATTGAGATTTTGTTTTGCGAAGTTTTTTGACATGATCTAGCTCCTTTCACCTTGGACTTATTTTAGGAGTTGGAAAATATCAGTTAGCTGATTACGAAATGTCTTTTTTTGACAAAAGTTGCATTTTATTTGTATATGATTTTTCTCGAAATTGAGATTTTTTTGTGAAGTTTTTTGACATGATCTAGCTCCTCTCACCTCGGACTTATTTTAAGAGTTAGAAAATATCAGTTAGTTGATTATGAAATGTCTTTTTTTGACAAAAGTTGTATTTTATTTGTATATGATTTTTCTCGATATTGAAATTTTTTTTGTGAAGTTTTTTGACATGATCTAGCTCCTTCCGCTTCGGATTTATTTTAGGAGTTGGAAAATATCAAATAGTAATGAAGATAGGCAGTTCTTATAAATGGGGTGATTCTTTTAGCAGTATGTATTATGTAACTTCCACAAAAAACAAAACAAAATGAATTTGGGCTATTTTACATTTGAAACTTCTGGACGATGCCATTTAAATAAACTTGAATTTACACTTTACTAACAATTTATGTTGCTTTACAAGGCAGCTTTCACTATTGATTTATTGGTTTTTAAAAATAAAACACTATTTAAAATTTATATTTGTAATAATTTTTCTTTTTTAATTAATGTTTTCACTTGAATGTTTGAAATTAAATTTATCCTCAGAGAGATTATATTTGCAACTAATCATACGACAATTATCTACTCAAAAAGAAACATCATTAAACTAATAAAACAAAAGCTGGAAAAACCGAAAAACTATTAAAAAGGAGAAGTAATTGCTTTCTTAAATTAAACTTAAAATGATCATAAACGTAAGGAGTAACACAAGGTGGGCGGTGATAGAAAAAAATTTAAATAGAAAAAAGGAAAGAAACAAACCTTACAGGTATTAATAGACATAAATAGGGGCTTAACTTTACGGTACTTGACTAACTTAAATAGTTCTGATATTTTGCCTCTCCTGACAATTCATTATCTTTTGTTTATATTTTTCTATATACGTCTCATATCGATCCAATTTCCAACTTCGAAAACAAAAATGGAAATTATACTTTACTATTTTTAAATAATTCTTTACTGATGTTTGAGAACGACTGAACTTTTAAAATTATTATTTATGGCACAATAAATTAAGTAAAAATTATTTTTTCCAAATTTTAGGTTTTGACTTTCTTAGGGAAAACTTGAATAACTTGGTGCAAACTGCACCAATATTCGTGTCTTTTAGCTTAAAGGAAAGAAAATTAAAGCTACTATAGGCTCCAAGAAATAAAAAAAAATATGTGTCTTTATTTGTTCAAAAATTTAGGGCGTTGAAAATGAAAAAATTTAAAAAAAACGCGAACTTTTCGTATTTTTACAACTTTTTTCGACTGTAACTTAATGGATCGACTTAATGGAACTTAATGGAATCCTTAATGGATTTTTACAAAATATAGCTCAAAATGTTTGTTGGCATATTTACTATGCACTTGTTTCATTAATATATTTAATTTTTTTGTTTTGTAAAATATGAGGCCAAAAAACCAAAACAACATTTTTGATCACCAAAAAAATTGGTTTTTCGTGAATATCTCAAAAACAAGAGCTAACCTAAAAAAATGAATATAATATTCGTGTTCAGGAGGTCCAAATCTATAAGAAAAGTTGGGTTTTATTTCGGGAGATTTTTCTTGTAAACTAGTGTTATTTAACAATTTTTTAACTTCCCGATATGGGAAGTTATTGTTTTTGGGTCGATTTTCGATATCGGAATTTTTTTGATATCTTTACGTTTCATGACCTCCTGAAGCTGTTTAGACTATTTTTAGCTGGCAGTCTGTATGTGTATGTGTGTGTGTATGTATGTGTATATCGCTGTGTGGAGAATTTTTGCCCAACGCTTTCTCAACAACGGATGGGTCGATTTTAACGAAAATGGTCGCAATCGATGTATCTTGTCGTAACTTAGAGCCCAGTCCTTTTCTAGCGAAATTAAATCATTTGTTTTTTAGTGGTTTCCAAAAAACTGAAAATCATCTCTTGCAAATATCATGAGATTAATAAATAATGCTATGAAGGTCATGAAGCTTCCATATTGTTTGTCACCATGTCAGACATTTATAATGACATTTGTATAAACAATTGGTATCTTAGTTTTGAGATTTTTAACAAAATGTGAAAAAACTCCGTGTTATTTTCTTTATGCAAACGAATGATATCTGGATGAAACTTTTGTATGTAAATGAGCTGCAACAGCATCCGGGTTTACTTGAATATCAAAAACCTGAGTTATTTTCTAAATTTGACAAAAAGGTCAGAGGTTCGAGAGTAGATTACCTGGTCAACTGTTTATTAACTTCCCGATATGAAAAGTTATTGTTTTTGGGTCGATTTTTGAAATCGAAATTTTTATAATATCTTTACGTTTCAAGACCTCCTGAAGCTGTTTAGGCTATTTTTAGCTGGCAGTATGTATGTATGTGGACACAAATTTGTCCAACGCTCTCTCACAACGGATGATCCGATTTCAACTTCAATGGTCACAATCGATATATCTTGGCGTAACCTACAGCCCAGTCCTACAGCCCAGCACCTTAAAAACTAAGCAGTCGATAATTCATTGAAATGTCTTTTAGAAATATTTGGATTTTTTTTGATTTTTTTAAACCAAACTCGATGCCTTAAAACAAACTTTTGTTTTACTATCTCCTTATCAATGTTCATAAAATATTGATAAAAAATAATATTTATAATTTTCTTGTTGTCAGTAGGCGTGGACAAATACATTGTATAACTGTAAAAAAATTCAAGTTGATAGCACTTATAGTTTTTGAGAAAATCGATTATGTAGAAATTCGGACGGACACCGAAGTCTCACCAATAGGGTACCGTTTTTACTTTTTCAAAGTACGGAACCCTAAAAATGGTGATATTGTTTGAGAAAAATCGAAAAAAATTTAGCAACGTTGACAAAGTAGACTTTAAGTAGACACCACCGCTAGTTTTTTTTAAATATATGGTGCAATGAAAATCTTCTTTCCAGTGTAACCAAAAGATGAAAAAATGACGATTAATTGCAAGTCTTAGAAAGAGAATTTCAATTTATTAAAGTTTTAAGAAAATACCTTTATGTTACCTATTTAACTTAACGGGAAGTTCTTGGCGTGGCCGCTATGGTCACACCTTACCCTACTAGTTATTATTTTTATTAAAAAGAATTAAATGATGTTATCGCTTCCTTGGTAGATGATTAAGAGAGCTTACAAAAAAGTTTTTAATTTGACAAATGTACATGCTATAACCCTAATTCTATGTACATAAAATTATTTACAACTTTTAGCTTAGCTTTTAAATTGTGATTTTGTAGAATATTTTTAAATGAAAAGTAACAAACTATTATAACTACTAGTTGTAAAGTCAATTAAATAGTTAAATTGTTCCAAAATATTATAAAAAGTGTACACTGAAAAAAACATGTCCCATTTCCAATTCAAATGCAATTGTCTCAACCTCACCGTGAGGTCACATATGGCGAAACAAACTACAAAATTGCTTCAACAACTCTACAATTATAAATCGATGAAGTTGAGACAATCACATGAAATATTTATGTGAAAATAAAATATAGTTCAATTAATCTCAAATACTTAAACTTTAAAATGAAAAATTCATGATATAAGGCCAAAGAAAATTTTTTTCAGGGAAATAGTTATTATCTATATTCAACTACTGTTATATTGGATATAACACTTTATATTTTAAATAAACCTCATTCTGTTGTTAGGAAAATGTTATCGTGTAGTTGTCCCAATCACAGTGAAATTGTTTGCAAATAATTTTTCTTTGCATGAATAATCAACTGCCAACTTCGAGATGAGGTTGTCATGAACGTCAATTTTTTTTTCAGTGTATAATTTATTTACATAAACCAAAATGAATCTATTCTATATTATTTTTCTATTTAGATATTTCAAACAGCTGATCGATATAATATAAACGAAGAATTTAATTAGTATTAAGTTTGTGTGTTTGTACTTCAAATTTACGTGTATAAAAAATATTATATAATGCAAATATAAATTTGTGTAGTATGAGTTTAAATTAATAAAAATATTAAAATTAAATTGTTGTTGTTGTTAATGTTGATGGTGGTGTTGAAAATGTGTTGCATGGCAACAATACTAAAAACTGATATTTTTTTAAAAAAAATTTATTCGCATTAAATTGGGTACAAAACAAAGACGTTTGTCGTTGAAGAAAAAATTTCAAATTTGTAACCGTATAATATAATTATTTGTGACCCTTGCTATAGTTGGCCAAAAAATTTTTTTTATGGAGTACTATCAATCCCCAAAATTTGGAGGAAACAAATTTTTTGTCTGTTCCCGCTCACGTGGAATGCCCCATATATGTATGGTAAAGTTGATATTTGTTTTCGAAGGTCCAAAAAAAAAAAAAGAATTAAATGCTGGTTTAGTTGTTAGATATGGTTAACATTATATTTTTATTTGAATTTATATGTTATATTTTGTTGTTAATCCAAAAAGTTGAAAAAAGTTATTGTTATATTAATGTTGTAATCGACGTTTGGGCAACGGTAGTTGTCATTTTCAAGATTATGAAAATGAAATAGATTTATTGTTGTGAATGATTTAAAAATAACGAAAAAGCGAACAAAGCCAAGCGAACATATCAATAATCAATTTTCAACTTTGCCAAATTTGTAGAAAATATAAACAAAAATAAAAAAGTCCAAGCGGCACGTATATCCGCTACAAATAGGTAGATTTCGGGACCAGACAGCTTTGTGTACAAATAGACATGGATGTGTCAGATTAGTTTAAATAAATAATTTAAGTAGAAACAGAATAATCAAAAAAAATTATCAAACCAACCAAACTAAAAACATAAACGGAAACTACTTTATCAATACAATTTCGGAACAGATTTGTTTAATTTGGTTAAAACTACTTTTAATAACATATTAAATCCACCAAAGAGCAATTAAACGTTCTCACAACGTCACACCTACAACACCACCACACATAATTTATAATCCCAAATTGTAAGGTTGAGAAAGCGCCGTCTGTTCGACTGTAACCTCTAATAAACTTGTACACAGAGAAAAATATGCTACCTATAATTTAAAAGATAGTCTTCTTAGTTATTTTTGTAGGCCAGGGGTAATAAAGGAGAGAAAAACGATGAAATATCAAAAAGAAAATCATCTTGTTTTTACATGTCAAATCATCTTGTTAATTTCAAATAGGAGTTCATCTTAAATTTAAAAGATCCCTCCTGATTTTTCGTTTTTAATCGATTATTATTTTCGTGTTGCATTATGTTGAATCGTGATCTGTTATTTACAAACGGTAAATTACAAATTTATTTATGAGTTTGTTTTGGAATTTCAATAAATAAAGTCGTGGTATATTGGTATATATATTTTTATGTGCAATTATATAGAAATAAAATGAATCTAGAACAATCAACAAGTGAGGAAGAACCCTTTGAGACGATGGTGGTATTCCAATCTTGGAATTTAAGCCGAGAAATATGTTCTATACTTTTTGAATATGGAATCACCAACTTATTTATTTTAAAAAAAATGGAAATAGAAGACGTTGAGTCTTTTTTCACCAAAATAGATAAAAAATATTTTGGTGAACTAATTAAATTCAAAAGTGGATTGAGGGAATGGCGAAAAGAAATGGTAAGCAGCAATCAATTAATTGTCTTCTAATTTGTTCACAGCTTCTATATCATTTTTGTTTTAGAATTTACCCTTTTTGTGTGACAAGGATACAATGTCAATGAACAGCAGTATACTTGAGTGGTTATCCAAAATATCGGATGATTTAAATGGTGTGAGATCTTCCAGAGAATCCTCACCAACTGCGTTATTATGTTTTGATATTAAAAGTTTATTGAAATCAACAGTAAAAGGTCAATTTGTATTAACCTTTCACGAACAAAATAGTTATTTAAATAGTAAATGCCAAAAAATTTTAACACATTGCATTGTGGACAGTTATGTGGGTAGGAGAATAAAACTTACCTATACGGAAATGAAGCAATGGGCAAAAGCCATATGTCAAACATTTCCTAAAGAAAAACCGGTAAATATATGAATTATTCTATCTATATTAGCTTAACTGATAACCTAATTTTGTCGCAATTATATTTAGGAAACTTATTTTCTACCCCGAAAACCGGGTAAGAAAAACCCTACTGGAAAATTGTTCTCTCGTTGGGCAAACACAGAGAAGAAAAACGAAACAGAGGCTACGACAATGCAACCAACAGATATACTTATCACTTCCGGTAAATAGTTTTTTTTCTTATATATAATTTTGTTTCATTTAGTTATTTATTGACTTAACAGATGAGTACTGTGAGAAAAAGTGCTGGCTTCAGCATAATTGCAGTCCATGGGAAACTGTAAGGGTGTACTGGAAGGAAACATCAGCTCATAGGTTAAAAGAGAAAGAAATTGATACCACTTTGAGCTCTTTTTTAAAAGAATGGCCACGTTTTAATGATTCTAATGGTTACGAACTAGTAAGTGTTGATAAATAAATGTTATGAAATCAAAACAATTATTTCTTAAATATTTAAATCACTCTTTTTCTAAACAGATTGATATAGATTTTGAAACAATGTATCCTGGAAAAGGAAACATGTTATTTACCAAGTTGGAACAATTTTATGCCAAAATGTTGCCACTTTTTAAATGTGAGATAAAAAATTTAGCTTCTAAGGAAATGTTGCTTAGGGATCTCTATAAAGATAATATTTCAAAAGGTATAAATATTTAATTATATACTACAAAAATTAAATCAATTTTTTTTTACAGATTCTAAATTTTGTATATTAACATTACTGCTCCATTCTTTACTCCAACCTCAGCGTTGTAACAAGAGTGTAAAACCAACAATTGCAGATGGACAAGCTGATTTCGTAACTAAAGCTACCACACAAAATGACGTGACACCCACAATTAATAGATTAATTAAAGAATATTCTGATAGAAAGGAAAAACTTCAGCCACGAATTATTGTGGTTGGAAATGATTTTTCTAATATTTCCGAGTTCTTCGTTTTCTGCGATGGAATTAAATGGAGATGCTGTACGTATATGAAGTGCGTTGATTGTATAATTAAGTTATCTTATATTTATAATATTGAATATTCACACAAAAGTAAGCAAGTATGGGCCTTTTTAGAACAGTATTTTTTTGAAATGAAATCTGAAGATTTTTCTTCAGTAGCAAATCTGTTGAGTAAATTAGAGTCTTAATAAATTAAACTAAAATTCTTATTATATTAAAAACTGTTCCAAAAATGCCCAAATTCTGTTGTTTTATGTGTAAAAAAAGTCATTTAACCCCTATTAGTCTTGTATCCCATTTAAAATCACACCACGGTGTCCCTACAATTTATAAATTCCATTGTAATGAACTTAATTGTAAACAAATTTTTCAAAATATTTATAGTTTTCAAAAACACTTAAGAAAACACGTAAAAGATAACGAAAATGATCATTCATCGTACATAAATAATGCAATTGATTTATCAACAAATGATGTAGCCATGGTTGAATCGAACACACCATCGGAAACCCTGATTGTACCTTTACAAATATTTTCTTCTACATTCAAACAGTCAATAATGGCATTTCTTCTTCAACTTCATAGTAATAATACATTCTCTCGCAAACACGTATTAGAAATTCAAAATTCTATTTCAGAGTGCATCACAACTCCCATATATAATATTATTAAATTATTAATAAACTTCGATGAAACGAATTCGTTACTGAATGAATTACTTCTAAACATTTCTCAGCCATTTTCTGATGTTAGTACTGAATATAAATTTTTTAAAGCACTAGAAGAGGCTCAGCTTTATAAACACCCCCAAAACTATACTCTTAGTAATGAGCTGTCAGAAGTGGTATTAAACCATAATCCTACTTTGTCATCAACTAAGACAGAAATTACACTCTTAGATATTTCTTTTCAAATTAAAAAGTTTTTTGAAAGCAAAGGTGTATTGAAATCAACACTTGCTTTTATGGCACATCTTTCAAATAAGGGTTCATATAAAAATTTTATCAATGGGGATTTTTGGAAAAGTTTAGATAATGATACAAATGCTGTAACAATACCACTTTTCTTATACCTCGACGATTTTGAAATCAATGACCCGTTGGGCTCAAAATCCGGTCAACAAAAGGTATGTGGAGTTTACTACAGTTTCCCAAGTATACCAAACTATCAAAATGGGAAACTTACAAATATTTTTGTTGCAGGATTTGTTAAATCTCGCGATTTACATGACTGTGGTATTAATGTTGCATTGACGCCACTTCTTGATATTTTTAAAAAATTACAAAAAGACGGTCTGCAAATAGAATCAGACGGCAGTTCTTATCAATTGTTTATTAAACTTTCACAAATTTTAGGAGATAATTTGGGCTTAAATACTGTATTAGGATATGTTAACTCTTTTGTTGCAAATTCATTTTGCAGAATATGTAAAAGAACTAAACAGCAAACGACCAAAGATTGTGAAGAAATGCCCATGTTTTTACGAAATAAAGAGAACTACGAACTAGATCTTTCAACTAATAACCCTTTTAGTACTGGTATAAAACATGGTTCGTTATTTAATGCTTTACCAAGCTTTCATGTAACTGATAATATTACGTGTGATATTATGCATGATTTGTTCCTGGGAGTCTGTAAATATAATTTATCAAAAATATTGTATTATTTCGTTTACGAGAAGAAATTGTTTTGTCTAGAAACTTTAAATTATAGAAAGCAGATGTTTCAGTATGGGGACACAGAGATTGGTAATATAAGTCCACCTATCCAAAAACATCATATTCAAAACGCAACATTCAAAATGAGCGCAAGGCAAATGAAAACATTTTGCCATTTTGTACTTCTTATGATAGGGGATCTAATCAATCCGAATGATGGTGTTTATAAATTCTTAATTGTATTTGTTAGGTTAATTGACTTATTGTTATTACCTGAGTTTGAGGATAACACATTGTTTAATCTTCAAATGTTAATAAAAGAGCACAACGAACTCTATCAAAAACTATTTAAAGAACAATTGAAACCAAAATATCACAACCTTATCCATTATCCCACAATTATTAAAAAGCTGGGCCCATTAAAATATTTATGGTCCTTCAGGTTCGAATCTGAGCATCAATTACATAAGCGATATGCACAAAGTATTACCTCTAGAGTAAATATTCCACTTACATTAGCAATAAAAGCGTCTTTGAGATTTGCAAATTGTGTTTTAAAAAATAATTTTTTTCAAAATGAATGTATTTACAAGAACGTGGAACCGATTCAAACAGAAAATAATTTGTATCTTGCTTTGATGAATATGATTAATTTACAATTGTATACACGATGCAATGAAGTTATTTTTCGAGGCACTACTTTTAAAATAGGTCACATAATAACTACCACTGATGATAAAGATATCAGTGTATATAAAATAAGCGATTTTTTAATAAAAGACAATAATGTAGAAATTATTGGTAAAAAATGGAATTTTCTAAACTTTTCTGAAAGATTTCAATCATATTTAATTGGTAATGAAACTGAAATATATAATTCTATTGATTTAAATATGTTAGATGGACCTCCTGTTCATTTTTATTTATTAAATAATGGCTTAAAAGTATTGCGAACTAAAAGATATTGGAAATAATGAAAAAATATATATAATTTAATTATAACTGAATTTAATAATTTAAATTTTATTTAAAATTTGTGTAAATATTTTATATTTATGTATGCTATCAATTTTATTGTTGAATAAAAATAAATAACAGTGAATTAAAAAAATTGGTATTTTTAAATGTTACATATAACCTAACTTTGAACATGAAAAATAAAAAGAAATTCTTCTTATTTGATTCAAGACGACATCTTTTTCAAATAAGAAGGGTTTCTTCTTATAGAATTTAAGATGACCGCTTACTAAAAATAAGAAGAAATCCTCATAAGAGTTTTTTTTATATTTAAGTGGACTTTCTCATAGAAATTCGAAGGTTTCGCCTTGTTTTTTTTAAATAGGCTATCCTACTTAAAGGAAAAAGGGTTCCTATTTGGCAAAAAACCATAGAGAAATCTGCTAACTTTTGTTCTATTTTATGTGGTATTTTTCGCTCTGTGTAACTAGTGATAAAAATGTTTTAGATTTAAGTTGTAATACAATTAGAATTTTAGCATATAATATCTGTGGGCTAGGGAATAAACTATTGTTTGTGAATTTTTTTAATTATGTAAGTAAATTTGATATTTTTATATTATTGGAAACTTTTATTATGGATAAGTATGAAATTTTTGATAAATATTTTGTAGAATTTAATCTCTGTTGGGTACCAGCTACGAGAATTAGCAACTTTGGGAGAGCAAGTGGTGGTATGTTAATTGGTTATAAAAAAATGGGAAGATTGTCCAAAGCCACGAAATTTGAAATAATAAATCAAATATCTTTTATAAGCACGGAAATTCAAGGAAAAGTTACCTACGTGCTGCCAGTCTATCTCAATGGTAACAATTGGAATGAAGATTTTCTATTAATATGTGAAATGCTGGAACAGAATAACAAAGTAAGTTTTATACTAGCAGGAGACTTCAATGTACGAATCGCTGAGAACCAATTCATGGTAGAGGAGTTGATGGAAATTAACCCAAGCTTAAATCAAGTCAGAAAATCGAACGACAAGATTCTAAATCAACGAGGAAAAAAACTTCTAGAAGCGTGCGATGATTATGGGTTAATTATTTTAAATGGGCGTACACCAAGTGATCCAGACGGGAGTTTTACTTTCTTGGGCGTTATGGGATCCTCAACAAACGATTTAGTTTGTTGTTCAATAGATCTACTGGGAAAAGTTCTGGATTTTGAAACGGGCTCTCTTGTTTTTTCTGACCACATGCCCATCATCACTACGTTGAAATGGGGTGAAAATCAATTTATAAAGCGAAAAGGCCTCTCTCCAAAACTGAAATGGGTGGAGGAAAACAAATCCATGTTCTGTAAAAAGCTTGAAACTGGTATACGGTATATGGGAGACCTGTCTGAAAGTCCGAGCAAATCTTTGCAATGTCTAACTGAACAAATAAAATTAGCAGCGGGAATTCATTTACATCAATCCAAAAAGGGCCAGGAAACAAAAAAGACTCATAACATGTGGCACGATGCGGAGTGTGAATTAGCTAGGAAAAAGTCATACAAATTTCTCCATAGAGCAGCAAAACTGAATACCGAGGTTTCAAAAGATTTATACCTAAAAGCAAATAAAGATTACAAATATTTGTGCAGAACAAAGAAAAAAAGTTTTTACTCTATTCTATATGCATCATTAAATTATATAAGAAACGGTAAAGAGTTCTGGAGTATAGTAAAAACTTTGCGCCGTAAGGATACTGCAGTTTGCTCGGTTGGGGTCCCAGCTCTTGCTGGTTATTTTAAGTCACTACTCTCACCACAAACGAATTACACAACGGTATTAACAGTGGAACCATATATAGAAAATGATACACTTGATAGTGCAATAAAAATGGACGAACTACAAGATGTTCTAGGTAAATTGAAACACAACAAAGCACCTGGAGCAGACAGAATACCATACGAGTTCTACAAAAATGCACCTAATAGTTTTCTATTATATTTGCTTTCATTTTATAATACAATTTTCGAAACAAGAGAGATGCCACCGTCTTTTAAGGAATCACTCATTTTCCCAATTCATAAGAAGGGTGACAGCTCGGTACCTGAAAATTATAGAGGTATTTCTTTTATGGATTCGGTTACAAAAATTTTTTGCAGCATATTACTAGGTAGATTAGAAAAATGGGTAATGGAAAACAAAGTGCTCAACGAATTTCAAGCTGGATTCAGAAAGGGGTATTCTACGTTTGATAATATATTTAATCTTAAAAGCATCGTAACCCTGCGACTACGCTCTAAGGGGCAAAAAATTTACACATTTTTTGTGGACTTCAAATCAGCTTTCGATACCATTCTAGGATCATCTCTGTTTTATAAACTAAGCAGTGCTAATGTGTCGACGAAATTTTTAAGGGTATTAAGGAGTCTTTATGAAAATACAAAAGCAGCTGTTTGGAATGGCGTTGACCTATCAGAATGGTTTGCTACGGAAATGGGGGTAAAGCAGGGCTGTTTACTCAGTCCTCTACTGTTTGCTTTATTTTTGAACGACTTAGTTGACTTTCTGTGTGGAGGAATACTTATTGGTGATCTTAGAATTAAAGTCTTGATGTTTGCAGATGATATAGTGCTTTTGGCGCCAAGCCCCGAAGTATTGCAGAAGATGATAAATCGCCTGGAAGAGTATTGCAATATGTGGAACTTAATTAATAACCTAGGTAAATCGAAGATAATGATATTTAGGTGGAAAGAAAGCAGCGATAGAAAACTGGTGGCTGAATGGCCAAGCGATTGAAGTGGTAAATTCTTACAAATATCTTGGTATGATCTTGACCCCACAGTTTTCAATGAGTTCACACATGGATCAGCAATTAACCTATGCCAAACAAGCGCTAAATGTGGTGTGGAAGGATCTTGTAACAACATCAACGGTTCCAATTGCAGCCAAAATGCAGGTCTTTGATGCAGTTAGTAGATCAATATTGTGCTACGGATGCCAGATTTGGGGTTGGGAAGCCTATGACCAAGTGGAAAAATTGCAGAGGTTCTTTATTAAGAAAATTCTAGGACTGCCGAGGAACACACCAAACTACATGCTATTATTGGAAACGAATAGAAGTGAAATTTTTGTGCATACACTCAAACTACACTTCAAGTACATAGTAAACGTGTTGCAGCTACCAACAGAGAGACTACCTCGATTTCTGGCTAATGAGATTATAAGAAATAAAACATCCTGGTTTAGAGGCTGGCAAAGTCTAGCTACAATGCATCTGTGCACACTGCGTGAATCTGTAGGGGATATTTGCACATTAACAATTGAACTGAACAGTATTCTGGCAAAAGTGAGAACCCAATCTGTAATTTCGAACATGGAAAAAGCCCGAGTTTCAAAAAATCATTACGCCTATAGCACCTTTGCTCTTAACCTGGATGAGCGTCATTACCTACTTACAACTATGGATGTACGGATGCAAAGTTGGATCTTTAAAATACGAGGAGATCTGATAAACCTCAATTACCGGCCTTGGCGATCAGGCAATGCCCAAAACTGTTCTATGTGCAATCTCAATGTACGTGAAGATGCTATCCACTTTGTTGCTATCTGTCCAGTTCTTGGAACAATCAGGAAACGGTACTTTGGGTACGATGGCCTGGAATTATAGAAACCATTTGGCCTGGAATCATAGAAACCAACTCATTAATGAGTTTAATTACTAACAAAAGAGAAAGAAAAGAGAATGTCCAACCAACAGAGATTGAATCTACTAATGTTTATATACATATGAATGTCTATATGATATTCTTCTATTCATTTTTGCTGTCCAAAATATTTAGGTTCTAATATTCTTGAATTGTTTTAATTTGGTATTTATTATGCAAGCGAACAGACGGACCGCTGGTCCATTGTTTTTTTTTTGTAGTTAAGCTTAAATAGAACATTTAGTATGTATAATTTTTTTGAAGAAAGAAAAATAAAGCTTATTATTATTATTATATATCATTATTATATATATATATATATATATATATATATATATATATATATATATATATATATATATATATATATATATATATATATATATATATATATATATATATATATATATAAATATATATATTTATATATATATATATATATATATATATATATATATATATATATATATATATATATATATATATATATATATATATATATATATATATATATATATATATATATATATATATATAAACATATATATATATATCTGTAGGTGGGAGGTAAACTACACTAAGTCACATTTTTAAAATTTTACAGGAAAGCCAAAAAACTGTTTGAAAATGGACTATTTACTATGGACTTGGACTATTTAAAATTGTTCTATCTCGAAAACTAAACTAGTTAGGACTAAGTGCTTTTAACCTCTCGGTAGAGAATAAAATCCTGATTCTAACAGTATAAAAAAACGTATTTTGAAAAAATTGGACTTGGTGTAGTTTACCTCCCACCTACAGATATATATATGTATATATATATATATATATATATATATATATATATATATATATATATATATATATATATATATATATATATATAAATTTTTTGTTTTCGTTTTTCCGTCTCCGCTTATCATACATAATCGTTTGGCACCAAAATTTTTCCGAAATTCCGAGATGAAGCCCATTGCAATAGGTAGATTTTTATATGAAATCTACCTAAAATGAGATGGAATGCAAATCCTTGTAAACGATATAACTCGTAAATGGTGCACTTTAGGACAGGAACCTTTCTTGTTCCTTAAATGTTTTTCTATAACTTAAAATTAAAAAAAAAATTGTTTTGTTGCAAATTTTTTCGAAAACGTTTTTTATTTTTTTTTTCATTTGAATTTAGATATTTGCAAATAAATGTCTAAAAAACTGAGCCAGTAGCTGAAAGCTTAACAAAAAAATAAGCTTTGGAACATTTCATTTGGCTAAATAGTTTTTGCACAATTCCATTCACTAAATGTCTAAAAAAAAGTTGTTAATTTTGGGCAGGCCGCAAGGTCTGAGTTTTTATTTGATCGCAAGTTGCTTGACAGGAATCGAAGGGGTGAAATGTCAGCTTTAATTAGCTATTTTGTTGCCCATACCCATATTCAATATTAACAACAATTACAGCGGTTTAAAGGAACGGCGAAAATTCCTTAGTTGCAAAATAAATTTCTCAACGAATTTTCAACTTAACGAGATGCGGTCTTAAAATTTGCAAAGTGCTTAGAAAACCAAAGATTTAAAAAAATGCGCCTCTCTAACATGATTTGGGACCGAGTTATGGCCCAGTTTCTTTGTTTTTTAAACTTCTCCTTGAATTTGTTGTTACGAAAAACAAAAAAATAGCAAATTTCTCGTTAAACATAAAACTTTCACTTGCCGACTACAAAGTGATTGAATGAGTTTTTTTTATCTTAAATATTGAAGAATAAACGTTAATTGTTTAGGCGAGTTCGTGGATTTTAGGTCCAATCTAAAAGTGAACGCTGGAGACTAAAACTGCGTCGATCAGAAAAAAATGCAATAGCTTTGTTGTTTCTGCAACTACGATGCTCATTCAAAAACATTATTCGACTACTCTCGTTATTCTAAAACAGATGGCATAATGGTTTTATCAAAATTTTGCAAACTTCAAAAGTTATAAATAAACAATTCATTTATTTTATTTTTATGTTGTTATATACATTACTTGATTTATTCCTTTCGTGCTGAAATCACAAGTATACATCTACAATAACATACTTAGATTAGATTGTATAAACAAGGATGGATAGAAAAAAATCCAAGAATAAAGTTATATCTCCATCTGAGAATTTTATTTTTCGTCGATTGTATGAACACGGATAGAATTTTTTGTATTTTTGTTTTTATTGCATTTTTGTATCTGTATTTTTATATGTGGCAATACTTTTTCTTTTGCTTTTCTATTAAATAAATTTAATTATAAATTAAAAACAATTATTTGAAAACTTAAATTAATTATATTAAAATTGTATTAAAAATATAATTTATTTTACTATTAATTTATATCAAAAAACAAATTTTAGAAACGCACCAATTTAATTCTAAAAAGAACCACAAATTCGAAATAAAATAAATAAATTATTCCATCCATTGTTTCTACACAAGAAAAATAGAGAATAAAATAAAGAATAGAACAAAAATCCTCGGATACATGTTTAGTTAAACGACGCGATTCATACAATACAAACGACAATATATCCGAGGGTATATTTTCTATCCGCATTCATACAACCGGCCCTTAATAACATCGTAAACAAGAAGTTTATTATTATGATGTTAAACTAACATTTATTGCATAAATCGCGTTTTTTCATTATTATTAACCGAAAAAAGAATTGTTTCTCTGAAAACAGTACATTTTGCTTTTAGTTTTTTCATTATGAAAATATTTGTGTATTATATTGTTAAAAAAACAATTATTGACCGTTAAATCCAATTATTTCATCTTTTACACATTATACATCCTAAAATATTAATCAATTAATTTTTAATCAATAAGTTATTTAATACAATAATTTCTATAACATCTTAATAAGTAATTAATTATACTATAAGGAGCTATAAAGCGTTGTAAAAATGCGTGCGGCTGCCATAAGCAACGATCGCCCTGTTCCGACAACGGCATTAATTGTGATGAGGAAACATGTACAAATTGGCCGAAAATTGATGCAAAAATTGTCGATTAAAATGATAGGGAAGATAAAGATATTTTTAAAAATAAAAAACCACCTGAAAGTATCAATTATTAGCTAGACGACACTGATAACCAGGATGAAGGAAATAAGAGTGATAACTGTGAGAAAGAAGTATGCCAGCGAAAAAAACTTCGAAATTATTTTTAAGAATTTGTAAATTAATTTACTTGTAAGTCTTACGTACGTACGTAATATTAAAAAGTCCAAGCGGCACGTATATCCGCTAGAAATATGTAGATTTCGAGATCAGACAGTTTTGTGTGCCAGTAGAATCTGATGTATCAGATTAGTTTAAACAACACAAACTAATTTCAAACAGATATCGAACAAATTTTAAAAAGAATATTAGCCACATAACAGGTCGTTCAATAAGTCCGTAGGATAAGTAAGAAAAAAATAACATTTTGACAAAACTCGATTTTTTATTCAACATAGTTGCCTTCGAGGGCGATACAACGAGTATAGCGATTTCCCAACTTTTCTATACCACTTTTATAGTACGATTTCTCTTTCTCGTCAAAATAGGCCTCAGTTTCAGCGATTACTTCATCATTGGACTTAAATTTCTTTCCAGCAAGCATTCTCTTGAGATCTGAAAACAGGAAAAAGTCGCTGGGGGCTAAATCTGGAGAATATGGTGGGTGGGTAAGCAATTCAAAGCCCAATTCATTCAGTTTTGCCATCGTTTTCATCGATCTGTGACACGGTGCATTATCTTGGTGAAACAACACTTTTTTCTTTTGCAAATGTGGCCGTTTCTTTGCGATTTCAGCCTTCAATCGATCCAAAAGTTCACAGTAATACTCGCTGTTGATGGTGGTTCCTTTTTGGAGATAGTCGATGAATATTATTCCGTTCGTATCCCAAAATACAGACGCCATCACCTTACCGGCCGACTTTTGCGTCTTTGCTCGCTTTGGATTCGGTTCGTCGACTGCTGTCCACTCAGCTGACTGTCTTTTGGATTCTGGTGTGTAATTGTGAAGCCATGTCTCATCCATTGTCACATATCTACGATAGAATTCCCTTTTATTGCGGTTTAACAGTGCCAAAAACTCCTCCGAAGCATCGATTCGTTGTTGTTTTTGGTCGACTGTGAGCTCACGCGGCAACCAATTTGCACAGAGCTTTCGCATACCCAAATGTTCATGTAAAATGGTAAAAACACTACCATCTGCTACCTTTACAATGTCAGCTATTTCGTGCACCTTCAATTTGCGATCGTTCATAGCCAATTTGTGGATTTTTTTTATGTTTTCTGGAATAACAGCCTCATTTTGGCGTCCACTGCGCTCTGCATCTTTTGTGCTGGTACGACCACATTTAAATTCAGCCATCCACTTCTCTACCATTTGTCTCGATGGAGCAGAGTTTGGATAATGTTTATCAAGCCATTGTTTGGTTTCCACTGTATTTTTTTTCATCAAAAAGCAATGCTTTATTAAAATTCGAAATTCACTTTTTTCCATTTTTTTTTTCAAAAACAAAAGTTGCTTCACACAAAATGCTATAACTCACGAATAAATAGTCAGATTGCTGTCAAATTTATACACGTATCGTTTGAAGGTTAGTACTAAATAAAAATCATATTTTTTTTTTTTTAAAATAAAATGTGTTGTGTAGTAGGAATTACAATATGTGTCACAATAACACGTAAAAACCTTTTAAGACCAAGGTCCCACAACAACATACGTTCAAAGGTGTTGATGGACGTAAATCTTCCTTTTTTTGTTTTTTTATATTTTTTGTGGAAAAATTTCATATGGAAAAAATTCTAGTAACGCCATCTATGTGTCATCCTACGGACTTATTGAATGACCTAGTATAAGCAAAACTATATCTATCCAATTTTGCAACAAACAAATATCAAATCTACCACAGAACATGTGTGTGACAATTTATGACACAAACCTACGCTATATCATATGTCGTCCAATTGCTGCAAAATATCAAAATAGTTTATTTCTAAGAAAAAAAATTAATTTCTTCTATTCAAACCTTTTTACTTTTTTTCATTGACTGTTATAAGGTTTTTGGAAATTTTTGTTGGGGATTGTTGCAAACTTTTTTGTTGAAGCCAACAAGTCAAAAACGTCTAACTAAAGAGGTTTATATTTATAAGAAACGGATTAAAATGATTCAACAGATTCTAAATTTATGAAGTTTTTAAAAATAATAGTATCCAAACGGCCGTTATAACGGATTAAAAAAACGAACTTTTTTTCTAGTATAAAGCCTCTAGTTATTTAACCATGTGTCAGATTTTTCTGATTTACGAACTTGTCCAAGATATTAATAAAACACACATGTTTACGGAAGGTTTTTTGATCTGGCTCCACAAATGCGACCGTGAGAGTGCCAGTTGATTCAAACGCATTTTGTGTTTTACAAGCTTTTTTGTTGGAGCCGCTCACTCAGAAACCTTCAACTGCAGAGGTATTTTCTTTGAAAGAAACTCATTCAAAAGGTTTCAAAGATTTTCTAAATTTATGAAGTTTTTAAAAATATTGGAATCCAAACGGCCGTTATAACGGATCTAAAAAACAGAATTTTTTCCTAGTATAAAGCCTCAGTTTCTTAACCATGTGTTGGATTTGGCTGATTTACGAACTTGTCCAAGATATTAATAAAACGCACATTTATAGAAAAGGTTTTTTGATCTGGCCTTACAAATGCGACTGAGAGGGTGCCGGTTGTTTAAAAAAAAAATTTTTTTTGCAAACTTTTTTGTTGGAGCTGCTCACCCAGGAACCTCTAACTGCAGAGGTCTATTTTTAAAACAAATTGATAAAAAATATTCCAAAGATTCTAAATTTGTTAATTTTTTGAAAATATTAATATCCAAACGGCCGTTATAACGGTTTTAAAAAATCAATTTTTTTAGAAAAAAGGCTCTAGTTCCTTAACCACGTGTTAGATTTTGCTGATTCACGACTTGTTCGAGAGAGATATTAATAGAACACACATGCACAGAAAGTTTTTTTGATCTACCTCAACAAATGCGACCGTGAGAGTTCGTTATATCTCATATCGTTTATATATATATATATATATATATATATATATATATATATATATATATATATATATATATATATATATATACATATATATATATATATATATATATATATATATATATATATATATATATATATATATATATATATATATATATATATATATATATATATATAATTTTTTTTTGTTTTTTCGTCTCCGCTTATCATATATAGTCGTTTGGCACAAAAATTTTTCCGAAATTCCGAGATGAAGCCCATTGCAATAGGTAGATTTTTATATGAAATCTACCTAAAATTTATAAAAACACAAAACACTGTTTGAAATCGATTTATTTCATTTGTAATAATTATTAATAAATAAATGGATGAAAGTAATGACAACCACTTACTTTTATTTCAAAAAGGAGAGGTCTATTTTTCTTTGATTTTCTAGGCACTTCGCAAATTTTAAAACTGCATCACGTTAAGTTGAAAATTCGTTGAGAAATTTAATTTTGCAACTATGGAATTTTCGCCGTTTTTAAACCGCTGTAATTGTTGTTAATATTAAATATGGGTATGGGCAACAAAATTGCTAATCAAAGCCGGCATTTCAACCTTTCGATACCCGTTAAGCAGATTGTGATCGAATAAAAACTCGGACCTTGCGGCCTGCCTAAAATTAATAACCTTTTTTCAGACATTTAGTGCGAAATGGAACTGTTCAAAAACTATTCCGCCGATTGAAATGTTCCAAAGCTTTCAGCTACAAGATAGAGGGATCAATTTTATTATGAACAATTATTTGCAAATAACTAAATTCAATTGAAAATATCGTTTTTAGACATTTTTTCGCAAAAATTTGCAACAAAAAAAATCATTGTTTTCTTTTTTTAAGTTAGAGAAAACATTTAAGGAACAAGAAAGTTCCATGGCACCAGTATCCTAAACTGCTGTGCTAAGCACAAAGGTGGTAACTTACTTTTTTGTCAAAAATTAGTTATGCATCTAAGATGATTCGTCGCTTTAATAATGAAATGACGTATACGCAAAAGTATAGTTTCGAGATATTTGAGTTTAAAGTTTGATGTGCGCATGCATTTGCATGGACGTTAATTTATAATTTATTAATTCTTACCCCCAGTCATAAAATAATTCGAAAATGTAAAAACGCCAATTCAAAGATACCCTTATGGGGAATGCAGCGCACCTATTATATAAAAACAACGTATAAATAGCATACGTTGTTTCATTATTAAAGCGACGATATAATAACAGTCGATGGACATTTTTATCATATAATTAAACCATTTAATTAATTTTTCCATTAAAAAATTACTCTTTTAAATATACCGTATCTTCTTTAAAAGTATCAAATTTACTATTTAATTATCTAACAATTAATATTTTACAAGATTAACAAATAATATAACCTTCTATTTCTCTGATTCAAACCAAAATTTGAAATTATTTTTATAATAAATATAGTTTTGATTAGTTTGACTGTGAAAATTGAAAATTAAAAATTATTAATATCTCGAAATGTCCAAAATACAAGTTACAACTTCTGTGCTTAGCACGGCAGTAAAGTACACCATTTACGAGTTATATCGCTTACAAGGAAGCAAAAAAAATTTCCTGCCGAACTTGTATAATAACTCCAGTCCCCAGGTTCCGGGCGAGTGGACTCGGCCGGTTCATTATGTGAGGACCCCTCAGAGATTAAAAAAACTTCTCACCTGTAACCAACAACAACACGTGAAGACCGTAACTCTATGAGCCTTTTTGCAAATTATCAAAAAAAAAGCAATGAAATGCTTTGCAAGTTATTAATAAAGCAGTGAAACTCTTTAACGAAGGAATAAAGATACCAATACCAAGGACATATTTATTAGTATACATGTTGTTGAAGACCTGTTCCTGTACACATTGTGGTTGGATGTTAGGTTATGGCTGGATGTTGTACATTGTTGAAAGTCAAATGTGCAGGAAAAAAACCATTCACAAATTTTCACGTTGTGTCCCATTTCTAGGTTGCAATTATGTTAAGAATGAATTAAACTTTAGTGTATGAAACTTTAATGGATGAAAAACGTGATCTCCACAGATGAAAAAGTCTACCATTTTTGACCATTTTTGATTTTTATGAAATTTGGCATATAAGTATGTATGCACAAAATATAAAATACAACTTATTTTACAATTTTTTTAAAGGGCATAGTTTGAGCATAGGGCATGAAATATGCATGAAAAATGAAAATTCTATACCGACTATACCGATTTCATCAAACATTTTTTGTTTGATAAGTGATTACCTAATTAACTAATCGTTTGAAAAAAAATCAATAATTGGCATTACTATCTGGCATTACTTCTGTGTATTAATATAATGCTCATATATTTTAGATAGAACTGAGAGCAAGGGTATTGCGATTTATTTGCGATTTTATTGCGATTTGAAATATCACGTTTTGTTTCATTTTGAGGATGGGCTGGACATTGGCTAACTTCCAGCACGAAAGAGAAATATCAGATCTATAGGATTTGTAGAAAATTTTGGTTAGAGTAGGTGCAAGTTCTTTTGAAAATGTTGTTAGAATAATAGGAGGAATGATGTTCAGACCGGAGACTTTGCTGGTAGTTAACCTCCTTAAGATTTTTTTTAACAATTTTGGGTTTGAAATAAAGATCTTTCATATTAACTCCTGAAGCCTGGATTTTTGGTTTTTCTTTAGGAGTTTATAAAACAGTCGAGATCACAGCAAAGCGTTCCGCGAACAATGTGGTTTTTCTCGCTGGGTCAGTGACGATTAAATCACCGTCAATAATAGGAAAAAAAAGATTTGGGTCCAGACTTTAAAGAATTAATGGCACTGTAAAATTTTTTGTCAGAAATGGACTTGGTAGAAAGTTTTGCCGCTCTTGCTCTGTCAATTTCTGTTTTTTTCGTTTTCGTTTATCTGGTTTAATATACTATTGGGCTGTATAGATATTAGAACTTAAATCGTTAAGGTAATTTTGTTATGGAACCAAATATTAAATAATTTTTGTGTGTTTCATAAGGGCCAATTTGACTGGAAAACAAATATTTTTGTTGGGGTCTGATTATTGAGAAGGGAACGAATTTATTGATACTAAAACATTTTAGTCAAACAAAATTTATACCATATTATTATTATATTATTATTTTATTTTTATATTTATTTTCACTCGGATATAATGGCCAAACAACCTACCAGAGCTCCTCACATTCCTGGTCAAATTAGTAAATTGCTTTATTTGTTTTTGATAAATGATCTTTCGTTGGTACAATTTAAAGTATCAGAGCCTTTAGGTGGTTCAGACCATAATTTGATTTTCACTCATTTAAATTTACATGAACTTGCTAACTATAAACAGTTTCAATCTAATCCTAGTCTTATTTGGGTGGCAGGTTGGCAAGGGCGTAGAGATATGTGTTTAATTCAAACATTTCTGCTTCTAATTTTTCAGAAATAATACACGTGGGTATGCGCAGGTTTATTCCGATAGATGGTTCTGAAGGCTGATCTTTAGGTTTCGGGTAAATGTAAAGAAGCAATAAAATTTAAAATAAATGCTCTTTAAAAAATGGCCAGTATACAGCCAATTCCAAAAAAGTTGCTAACACGAATTCAACAAATGACCAATCCTTATCAATCTTGTCGGTTTGTGCTAAAATATTTGAGAAGTTCATTAATTTTAATATTATGAGCGACGGGAAATTTACGTTCTTTGTCACACATATCTGGAACAGTCGGTTGAAAACCTTGGTGAGACTTGCATTGCTGCTCAGCAATTCAAATTTTACTAATGAGCTTGATTCGATGAATGTTGCTGATTTGAAAAAAAAAAAACAAATACACTATGGATGAACGCGTGTGTCTGCCTAGATCAAATCGATTTTACCTGAACAGAGTATCAATAGCAGCCCATCTTTTTAAGGTTCGAGTGACAAGATGTAGCTTTTCAAAGAAATTTTTTTTAACAGAATCTAGCATCTCTGGAATGCCTTACTGACGTGGGTCTTCCTTGATAATTGTAATCCACAAAACTTTAAAAATAGCTCAAAAAATCCTTAAAGAGAATGGATCAATAGTGAGTAACCTTAGATCCCTTAGTTAGCATCGTATCTTACGAAATTCAGAGATATTAATCTATAATTTCTTATAGTTAACACTAAATAATGTCTAACTTTAAAAAACAATACTGAAAAATTATTGGTTAGTGGGGGGGGGGGGGGGGGGGGTCGGGATCCGAAAACCCCCCCCTTGTGTGCGCGCCTGTGTGGAATTCTTTTCAAATTTTTAAATCAATTTGAAAATTATTGGTTGAAAGTAATGCTTGGTTGAAAATAATTTTTTATAATATTTTCAAATGTTTGAGAATGACCATTTATGGTTGAAATATGTAACAAAATATTATTTTAAAAAAGTTGTTAAAGAAAAAAATTATTAATTTTATTTTAAATAAATTATTTTTAAATTAATATATTATAGACTAAGAGCCCGCGACGGCCAGACCTTCGTTATTTTATAAAAGCTGAAAGTTTCTCTGCGCATACCCCCTACTCAGATAGGAACGATTAGCGACATATGAATATTGGAACATAGTGGCTATGGGAGGGAGCAGGCAACAAAGGGGCCATCAAAGTTTCGTGAAAGTATAAAAGCTAATTTGTTTTTATATTCTTCGGGATAGTATTAGAAGTCACCCATTGCCAGACACTTACTATCGTGGAAACCCCCTACCAGAAACCCTTAAACTTTAAAGTTTAAGAAAGAATCTTTCAGCTTTTATAAAATAACGAAGGTCTGGCTGTCGCGGGCTCTTGCTCTATTATATATATATACTGCGGATATATGACATTTCAATTAACAACATATTTATCTGTGAGGAGAGTATAAACCCTGTTTTTCGATGATATGATAGTTTCAGTACATCCAAAAAAATTCAGTGAAACGATCTTTCGATGCAATGACTTTTCGACAATGTGAACTTACGGAGATATGATTTTCAATGTTGGGTATTTTCGGTTCTTTGAGTTTCCGATAGTATGATTTTTATTGTTTTTTTGTTGTTATTTCATAAATAGTGCATAAACAAATAGTACAAAATAGCAAATAGTACAAAAATGAGAGAACCGAATTTCTATGAATGATATTTCTCGAGATAATTAGCTTTGATAATTTTATGACATGCGATTTTCATTAATTTTTTGCTCACTATATTTTGGTAATGTACACGTTGTATCTATTGAGAGCTATGTTTTTGTACCGCTTGAAAAATATTTTGTTTTTTCATCTTCATTACGAGTCAAACCTTCGTTGAAGTTCGCAGTTAGACTGATGTTTTACGTAATTATTAACCCACAAATTTATATATAAAGGGCTATTGCATACAATTTTATGTTTAATGCCATATATATCTGTTCACGAACTCTTTGATTGCTTTGGAAAGGCTTTCTCTGTTGAGGTTTGTTTAATTTTAAACCAAAAACAATAATTTATAAATTAAAACAGCAAATTTATTTTATTCATAACATTAATTACTACAAATTAATTAGACATTAATTAACATTAATTAACAAAGGTAAATTCTTCAACTTCTTAAATGTCTTTGGATATGAAGATATCATAAATTAACTTCTAACAAGGATAATTTGAATACAAACTCTTTAATACGAGTAACGTTATATGATAAATCAAATTACACAACTTGTCAGCTAAATGCGATTACTTTATTAATATTCATTATAATAGGTTGCACCTATCATAACACTTTGCATACTAGTAATATACATCTTTTTCAAAACGTAACCACGTTTCAGTCTGTCATCGTAAGAGATGAAATGTAATAAATATTCATTAACAAATTGAAGTTGTTTGTCATAACATGACAACAAGTGTTTTTTATTCTAATATAATTATTAAATTAAAATGCAACAATATATTCTTCGTACAAAAATGACTGCACGGAAGATTTGCTCGTTCTTTATACAAGAAATTGCAACATGGATTTGATTTGGTTTAAAAAATTTGATAACATTTACAATATTTGGTTTTAGATGAGTTGTTTATCCAGACGTAATGCTGACGAGTCAGTATTTAGGTGTTTAAAAGTCCTATTCTTTTTTAAAGTAATAAAGCTTATATAATCACTCCGTACGACAGATTCAGGAGCAAAACGCTGATATTTCCGATTGAGTTTCTTATCCAAAACCATGTTTAGATTAAGATATTCACCTCTTGAAAAGAATCTATTATTTATTGGTTTACTAATCAGTAGCTTTCCTTATACTGAAAATAACTCAGTAGCTTCCCTAATATTTTAACATCATCACCTCTTAAGTCGGATGTTCTAAAACTTCCAGTCACACATCTTTTAGTATACTGTTGCAAAGATCCACAAGATATCTCTTTTGGAGTGTTTCAGTAATCAGGTAATTCTAATCTAAAAAATCCTACGGATATAATTGGATTCGAACCGTCTACCTTTGGATATGTATTGTCTAGTGTTGTAACACACTAGGCTATACATCGCCTAATTTTTAAAATTAAATTTAGAATCACCTAAAACATAATTCAAATTATTGTGCAATTTCAGACCTAATAGAGTTTGGTGAGCTGTGTCGTTATCTAATTTTTATTTCATTCTCCAGTCAAAAAACAAATTAATATTGCAGTCGTAAATTTTTTTTATTATACTCAAATAAAATAAACGAATATGTATATTTTTCTTTGTTTTTGCCAATATATTGAATAACGTTTGTCATTAAAAATAAAGCTCATTTGCCGGCGTGTATAATTTATCAAAACTTTAGTTTTTTAAGACATAATATACAAAATTGAATAATATGTAAATTCTTTAGATAGTTTTCTTTTAAAAAATTCTAGTTTTTCTTACAACACGTGTCCTAAGACTTAACATATATTACATTGATGTCATGTATAAATCTTAATATTTATAATTTCAAATCAATAAATCTTACAGGTTGTGCAAATATTATCTGATAGCTAGAAACGTATAAACAAACACTAAAAATTTAAATATTTTATCATATCAAATATAAATAAATTAAAAAATTGACACCTTCACATGGTTAACACAACAATAAATAAATATAAATAACATTCAATCTTTAATATAAAAACTTCCTGCAAATATATCTTTTCTTGCCATTTCACTTATTTTAATTAAAGTTATTATATAAAATAATTCATAAATATATAATTTAGTTAATCCATTAATTGAAAACCAAAAGAAAAGGCACAGTGGTTTAGCTTCGTAATTATAAGACAAACTTGTTTTGCTTTTTAATAATCTCGATTTGGGAAGAAAAGCTTTGAAAGTTTTAGTTAGGTAACATTCAATTTATAGTTTGAGTAATGAATGAAAAGTCGATTAGTTAGTGACAAATTAAGGAGGTTACAGGATTATAGAAAACCCATATACAAATGAAGAGTTTAACATTTTTCTGGGGTTTTTAGATAATAGGATTAAAATTGTTCGTTATTAAGATCTGCTTTACTCGGAATTTTATCTCAATTGAAATTGATTTCGTTTGCACACAACTTAAACTTACGTAAAACAAATGAAAGCATCAACATTCGGTAGATGAATTTTATTAAACAAATTCATATAAAATTAAACGAAACAAACAAACAATAGAATCTTTATAATTATTATATTATTACTTCATAATATTAATTATAATAAATAAATATAAAAGTGGAGAATTATCAAGACTAATCGATCAAAGTAAGAAGTAAACAAATAAGAATAAAATTAAAAGTCCATTCAATGTAAAATCAAGTAGATAAAACATTTGACCATAGTAATTATTGTCTCAAGCATAACCTTCCATGTTATGTTTTACTGATTACATGTATTGCTTTCTTGTTGTGAAATGTTGTTAATGATGAAGGTATTATTGTTCATGGGTTGCATGATTATCACGGATCTACATTTTATAATTTATAATTTAGATTTTTTATTTTGTTTCTCAAATATTCAAATAGAAATAAAAAAAAATTCAAAAGATTTCAATAAAAATTCAGATCGTTGGACTAGTGAGCAAAATTATATTTTGTATAAAGTCCTCCGGTAACAATATTCAATCTAAGGCAACAAAGTTATTTGGATACGATTTTTTTCTACATATTTACTAATTTACACATTTACTAAAAACTAAGAATCTAAACCTAACCAAAGATAACAAAAAAGTTTGATCTAATGTGCCTAATGGTGTGATAGTATGTACATGATATTTACTTAAATGTAGCATTCACCTATTGCCGAATGTATACGTATATCAAAGAACATAACCAATATTTAAGGTACTCAATATGTATGTTTTAATCAAAGTTTGCTTTTCGTTTCTCATAAATTCAAAATAATCGTGTTTTTCAGCAAACAGCTATAAAGTTTAACTTTACTGCCGCTAGGGAGTTAGATAAAGTCTTACTTTTTTTACTATAGTCAAAGCAGCTGTACACAGTAACGCTATTTGTATTTTATTTTTACGGCATCAGTAAAGCAACATTTATATTTTTTTTTAATATACTAGATTTGAATATCGAAAATTTTGATTTATATATTAGAGATTTTTTGAGCACTTAAACTCAAGCAATTAAGTATTTTGAGTTTTTCAATTCGAAAGTATATTTTTGGATTTTTCTCAGAGAAAAACTCCATTTTTCTCTTATGCGTGTTTCGGATTGGGATTCGAACTATCCTCATCAGTGCCATGCTTCGAATCCGTTTTGGCAGACACCATATCCAATTAACCTACCGAGGCGATGGTATTTCAAAGTTGAAATTTCATCATTATTTAACTACTTTAAGTTGAATTTTTCTCATTAGGTATGTCTGTTTTTTGTAATTCAATTAGACAATTCTAGTGTATTTAGTCTAATTAATTCTACGAACATATGTTATATCATACTCTAACTAAGTTAGCATTGAATAAATAACTTGTGATCTACGAGTTTGAAGATTCGAACCATGGCACTGATGAGGATAGTTCGAATTCCAATTCGAAACACGTAGAAGAGAAAAATGGAGTTTTTATCTGGGAAAAATCCAAAAATATACATTCGAATTGAAAAATTCAAAATACTTAGTTGCTTGAGTTTAAGTGCTCAAAAAATCTCTAATATATAATTCAAAATTTTCAATATTCAAATCTACACCTTTTCCAATTGTAATTCAGAAAGCGTCAATGTTAATTCAGAAAACCTCAATTGTAATTCAGAAAGCGTCAATTGTGATTCAGATTAGTCAATTGTAAGTCAGAAACCGTCAATTGTAATTCAGATTAGTCAATGGTTATTCAGAAAACGACAATTGTAATTCAGATTAGTGAATTGTAATTCAGAAAACGTCAGTTGTAATTCAGAAAACGTCAATTGTAATTCAGAAAACGTCAATTGATATAAAGAAAAGCCGGTCAATTGAAATAAAATTCGCTCGCCGAGGGTTCCGTGAATGTAGAAGAACAAACTGACAAAAATAATTTACATAAAGCTGTGTTGCAGAGTTTTTATATTGCCAGACCATAGGCACATAACCTGACAGACAGTTTCACTACACCTTTTCCAATTGTAATTCAGTAAGCGTCAATGTTAATTCAGAAAGCGTCAATTTTAATTCAGAAAGCGTCAATTGTGATTCAGATTAGTCAATTGTAAGTCAGAAACCGTCAATTGTAATTCAGATTAGTCAATTTTAATTCAGAAACGGCCAAATGTAATTCAGAAAACGTCAATTGTAATTCAGATTAGTCAATTGTTATTCAGAAAACGACAATTGTAATTCAGATTAGTGAATTGTAATTCAGAAAACGTCAGTTGTAATTCAGAAAACGTTAATTGTAATTCAGAAAACGTCAATTGATATAAAGAAAAGCCGGTCAAGTGAAATAAAATTCGCTCGCCGAGTGTACCGTGAATGTAGAAGAACAAACTGACAAAAATAATTTACATAAAGCTGTGTTGCAGAGTTTTTAGATTGCCAGACCATAGGCACATAACCCGACAGACAATTTCACTATTTGTAACCGTAAAAAGACCGAAATGTTACCGGTAACTGTTATCGGGCACAAGTGGTAACGTAACTGATTTGTTACAGTATTTTGGTCAGACAATAGGCGGTAAGGGTTACCGAACGAGAACCGTGTCGGTTACATTTCAACCTTCGTATGGTTATAATTTAAGTTACTTTTCAGTTGATTTTAGTAATTTGACGGGCACAATTACGTTATAATATTTCAGTTATTATGTAGATGGTATTTGTGTCGGTTACGTTTTGGTTATGTTTGGTAATTTGACGGATATAATGGTGGTTATATTTCAGATATTAGATGATGTTTTCGTCGGTTACATTATGGTAATTTTTTGTCATTTGACCAACACAATTACACGTTGAACCTGTTACAATGAAATCTGACGCGAACAAAACAAAACGAGCTGAATACGTACAATCCTTGAACAAGTACATACAGCAAGGGAAACAAGTTGTTTGGATGGATGAAACAAATTTTAATTTATTTTTTCGTCGAACGAGAGACCGTGCAAGAGTTGGGAAAAGAACAGTACAACACCTTCCAGCATCAAGAGGTCATAACATTCATTTAATTGGAACAATTTTAACCACAGGAACTGTATACAGGGAACGCAGAAAGGGTTCATTTGCTGCCCAGTTAGCAAACGATTGGGTAGTTGTTTTAATGCAAAAGTGGCAAGATGTAGAAAATCAACTGGAAGATTTTGTGATTGTTGTGGACAACGCACCTTGTCATTCAAAAGAGTGATCGATGGTACGCCAGCTTCTCTTTTGCGGTTAGAACCATATTCTCCGATGCTAAATCCCATTGAAAATATTTGGTCTAAAGGAAAATCGTATGCCAAAAGCAACACGCGTGTTCCAAACGTTGCAGGTCCTGGCGTAATGTAACAAAGATTGATCTACTACTTGGAAGATATTATACATAGATCATGCAACGAACACCATAACCGGGAGTGATCGCGCTCGTGCTATGCAATACTGTACAGTTCCCCAAGCTAGCGCCTTGTTAATGAATGACATAGTGGTCGGTCGGTAATTTATTTAAAAAAATACTAAGACATACTATGTATATACTTGGAACTTCATCCCAATTTTTCGCTATACTAAAATAAAATATAAAGTTAATAAAATGTGTTTTATTTCTGAATTACAATTAACGTTTTCTTAATTACAATTGACTAACCTGAATTACAATTGACCCTTTCTGAATTACAATTGGCGTTTTCTGAATTGAAATTGACGTTTTCTGAATTACAATTGACAAATCTGAATTACAATTGACTAATCTGAATTACAATTGACGCTTTCTGAATTGTAATTGTGGTTTTCTCAATTAAAATTGACGCTTTCTGAATAACAATTGACTAATCTGAATTACAATTGACTAATCTGAACTACAATTGACGCTTTCTGAATTACAATTGGAAAAGGTGTATTTGTAACCGTAAAAAGACCGAAATGTTACCGGTAACTGTTATCGGGCACAAGTGGTAACGTAACTGATTTGTTACAGTATTTTGGTCAGACAATAGGCGGTAAGGATTACCGAACGAGAGCCGTGTCGGTTACATTTCAATCTTCGTATGGTTATAATTTCAGTTACTTTTCAGTTGATTTTAGTAATTTGAAGGGCACAATTGCGTTAAAATATTTCAGTTATTAGATGGTATTTGTGTCGGTTACGTTTTGGTTATGTTTGGTAATTTGACGGATATAATGGTGGTTATATTTCAGATATTAGATGATATTTTCGTCGGTTACATTATGGTAATTTTTTGTCATTTGACCGACACAATTACACGTTGAACCTGTTACAATGAATTCTGACGCAAACAACAAAACGAGCTGAATACGTACAATCCTTGAACAAGTACATACAGCAAGGGAAACAAGTTGTTTGGATGAATAAAACAAATTGTAATTTGTTTTTTCGTCGAACGAGAGGCCGTGCAAGAGTTGGGAAATGAACAGTACAACACCTTCGAGCATCAAAAGGTCATAACATTAATTTAATTGGAGCAATTTCAACTACAGGAACCGTATACATGGAACACAGAAAGGGATCATTTGCTGCCCAGCTAGCAAACGATTGGGTAGTTGTTTTATTGCAAAAGTGGCAAGATGTGGGAAATCAACTGGAAGATTTTGTGATTGTTGTGGACAACGCACCTTGTCATTCAAAAGAGTGATCGATGGTACGCCAGCTTCTCTTTTGCGGTTAGAACCATATTCTCCGATGCTAAATCTCATTGAGAATATTTGGTCTAAAGGAAAATCGTATGCCAAAAGCAACATTCGTGTTCCAAACGTTGCAGGTCCTGGCGTAATGTAACAAATATTGATCTACTACTTGGAAGATATTATACATAGATCATGCAACGAACACCATAACCGGGGGTGATCGTGCTCCTGCTATGCAACACTGTACAGTTCCCCAAGCTAGCGCCTTGTTAATGAATGACATGATGGTCGGTCGAAAATTTATTTAAAAAAATACTAAGACATACTATGTATATACTTGGAACTTCATCTCAATTTTTCGCTATACTAAAATAAAATATAAAGTTAATAAAATGTGTTTTATTTCTGAATTACAATTAACGTTTTCTGAATTACAATTGACTAACCTGAATTACAATTGACCCTTTCTGAATTACAATTGGCGTTTTCTGAATTAAAATTGACGCTTTCTGAATTACAATTGACAAATCTGAATTACAATTGACTAATCTGAATTACAATTGACGCTTTCTGAATTTTAATTGTGGTTTTCTCAATTAAAATTGACGCTTTCTGAATAACAATTGACTAATCTGAATTACAATTGACTAATCTGAATTACAATTGACGCTTTCTGAATTACAATTGGAAAAGGTGTAGTGAGTTAAAAATTATTAACAAGTTTAATGTAAAGTAACATAGTCTTTCGTATAAAGCAAATATACATTCAAATAACATCTAGAAAGCAACATTCGTTATTTTTTCAAACAAATTGTATACAATTGTCTATGACAACAAAAAATAATCTGATAAGAAATAAACTGATTGGATTATGAAATTTTGAATTGGAGCTTGTTTTAATAATAGTACATTATTTAATTAAGAGCTAAAGTGATACTTTTTGTGTTGAGTCCAAAAGACGATGTGTTCGATAACTGTACCGGAATTGTGTCAAAAAATCGAAAAGGTGTCAAAACAAGGAAATTTGCATATTTTTTGCTTATATAACGTTCATTTTAAGTGATTACGAGTAGGAACATTGAGTTTGGAGAAATCTTGATGGTCGGGATTGGTATGTGAGACCAAAATCTAGATTATTGCATTATAAGTTTGTCAAAAAAATGTTGTCAAGGTGTCAAAAGAAAGATTTTTATTTATTTTTTTTACCTAATTTTTTGCAAAAAAAATAAAATAATTGTTTGTTTGAAATGAAGTTTTATTATTTATTATTATTGAGAATTATGGCATTATAAGTTTATCAAAAAATGTTGTCAAGTGTGTCAAAAGAAAGGTTTTTATTTATTTTTTACCCAATTTTTTTACAAAAAAATAAAATTAATAGTTTGTGACATGATATTTTATTATTATTATAGAGAATTATGGCATTATAAGTTTGTCTAAAAATAATGTCAAGTGTGTCAAAAAATGATTTCATTTATGTTTTAGCCAATTTTTTGGAAAAAAAATGTAGCTGTTTTTATGACATAAATGTAATTAAATATTTTTGGAATTTTGAAAAAGTTTGTATTTTTGATTTTGTAATAATTTTTGCAATATTTTTAGAATTTCGGCAAAAGTTTGTATTTTTGATTTTGTAAGAATTTTTGGAATATTTTTAGAATTTTGGAAAATTTTAAATTTTTGATTTTATTATAATTTTTGGAATTTTGAAAAAATTTTTAATTTTTGATTTTGTTATAATTTTTGCAATATTTTTAGAATTTTGGAAAAAGTTTGAATTTTTAAGAATTTTTGAAATATTATTGGAATTTAGAAAAATTTAAATATTTGATATTATTATAATTTTTGGAATATTTTTGGAATTTTGAAAATGTTTGGTTTTATTTAATTTAACAATATTTTTGGAATTTTGATTATAATTTTCCGGCAACGTATTGATGTTTCGTGTTAGTTTTGTAATAAATTTTTAAACAGAGATAAAAAATACTAGTACTTTAACAAAGAGTTATGTTTGATATACATCGCTGCCCAAAACAAAAAACCATGTCCTCATAAAAGTATTTTGCCAAAAACTATATATAAATCCTTAACCCAGACCGAAGTCTTGATATCTCAGAGCTGTGAGATTTCAGCCCCTCGATATTTATTGTTTTGAATTAGGGAATAGTTTCTTTGGAATATTTGGAAGTGGTTTAGTTGAAATAGATATATGGATATTGATTATATATTTACAATTGATAGATATTTGTATTATATTTGTGGTGTAAAAGTTGTTTGATGTTGTTGTTGATTGTAAATTATAGTATGGCAATTGTGATGTAGTTAGAACGTTAATCCACCAAAGGATTTAATTTGATATTAAGGAGTTTTAACCAAATTAAACAAAACTATTCGAAATTGCATTGACAAAGTAGTTTCTGTTTATGTATTTAGTTTGGTTGTTTGATAAATTTTTTGGATTTTGTGTTTCTAGTTAAATTTTTTATTTAAACTAATCTGACATATCCAATTCTATTTGTACACAAAGCTGTCTGGTCCCGAAATCTACCAATTTCTTGCGGATATACGTGCCGCTTGAACTTTTTTTGATCATTTCAACTAAAAATAAAAGAAAATTTGTCATTATTAACGTAGGTAATTTTTTGTTATCTTTATTGACCTAGGTTGAGAAAAATTACTTCTTATTGGGGCATTCGAGTAAATAATGACGATTTCTCAAGTTAGTAGTTAAAAATAGTACATTATATACAAAGGTTGAGAAGTGAGTTATTATTGACCGAGAACTTTTATATCCTGAGGTGCGTAGCGCCGAGGAATATAATGTTCGTGGTCTATATTTGCCTTCACAATCGAGGTTTATATAGAATTTTTTAAACTGCTAACAATAATTATTATATTTGTTTTGATTAGATTTTGATATTAGTCATTTTCCATTTCATTTTTTAAATATCTTAAAATAGCAAGTAGCCTGGAAGATTATTTTCATACTAATAAAATAAAGCAAGGGAATGCAATTATTTATATTTTTTTTTTATTTAAAGTTAGGCATGTTTAGTGTTAATATAATTAATTATATATTAACGTCTCTGAATATCCAAAGATTGCCAACCAGGGATTAGAATCGATTGAGAATTAAGTTTCTTTGAGAAATTTATGAACGCCGACTTTGAACTTTTGAGCATTAAAGTTATCAGGGAAAACCCATGAAGGTAACGAATTCCAGCGATGAGTGACTCTGTTGAAAAAGTCGAGCTGGAAGGCTACAATTCTACATCTAATTATTTGCACCGTAAAAGGATGGGCCGCTACCGACGCTCTGGTATGACGCGATAGGTTTGCAGACTTAGGTAAAATCGATTTGATCTCTTCAGAAACCCGCTCATCCATGATATATTTGTAGAAAATAGTTAAATCAGCAACATTTCTTCTATGCTGCAAGGAATCGAGTACATTAGTAAGATTTTAGTTACCAGTTAATTTAACTGCTCTCTGCTGCACAGAATCAAGATACTTCAAACTACATAAGTATGCACTACCCCATATGTGAGAACAATATTCCATGCAGGAACGTATAAAAGATTTGTATATTAAAAGAAACTGTTTGCTATTGAAAAACTTACGACATCGTCTTAAAAATCCCAATTTTGAACAGCGCTCTTCGCTAGGCTAAAAATATGGGAATGTTGCTGTTCATATCATTAAAAATAAGTCATTATTTACCTAGGTATTAGGTAGATTTCATATAAAAATCTACCTATTGCAGCGTGCTTCAACTCGGAATTTCGGAAAAATTTTGGTGCCAAACGACTATATATCATAAGCGGAGACGGAAAATCAAAATGAAAAAAAAATTTATGTATATATATATATATATATATATATATATATATATATATATATATATATATATATATATATATATATATATATATATATATATATATATATATATATATATATATATATATATATATATATATATATATATATATATATATATATATATATATATATATATATATATATATATATATATATATATATATATATATTAGACTGGTCGTTAAAAACTAAATTTTCCGAGACGCCCCCTGGAAAAATTCTTTGGGGTCAAAAAACCACAATGGCATTATTTTTTTTTTTTTAAATCAAAGAACACGTGCCGCAAAATCGTCGAAGTTGGTTTTTTGAAAAATTCGTAGACTTTTTCAAATATCTCATAAAATATGCAGATGTCAAAAAAAATTACAGAACCATTTTTGTAGGAAATTTAATTTTCTACAAAAAAGGTCCAAGTCATTTTTTCCAGAAAACGTATAGTTCTCATGATATTTTGAAAATGAACTTGTAAGTTTTCGTAATTTTTAAAAAACATAAAAAATAAAGATGACGAAAAGGTCCTAATTTTCTTCTCATTCTATAGAATGAAATGTATAAAAAAATAATCGTGACAAAAAAAATCAAAATTAGTACTTTTTCGTCGAAATTTTCATCATTTGGTTTTACGAGTTTCGAAGAATTTCAAGTTTTATTTCAAAATATCATCAGAAATATAGGTTTTAGGAAAAAAATGACTTGGACTTTTTTTGTAGAGAATTAAATTTCCTACAAAAATGATATTGTGATTTTTTTTGTCATCTGCATATTTTATGAGATATTAACAATTTTATCAAAAAAATAAACTTCGATGATTTTGCTGCACGTGTTCTTTTGACTTAAAAAAAAAAATATAATGCCGTTGTGGTTATTCGACCACAAAGAATTTTTCCAGGGGCGTCTCGGAAAATTTAGTTTTTAACGACCAGTCTAATATATATATATATATATATATATATATATATATATATATATATATATATATATATATATATATATATATATATATATATATATATATATATATATATATATATATATATATATATATATATATATATATATATATATACATATATATATATATATATATATATATATATATATATATATATATATATATATATATATATATATATATATATATATATATATATATATATATATATATATATATATATATATATATATATATATATATATATATATATATATATATATATATATATATATATATATATGAACGGCTGAGTAGAAAAAGGTTAATATTCCTCAACACCCAATTTTCGGAAAATTAAAAAAAACTTTTTATTTCGTTCATTTTTATTTGAATTTTAATTTTATGTAAACAAAAAATACTTATTTGTCTCCAACCTTTAACCTCCTAAAATATGGTATCGTGATAATTTTTTTTTTGATATATATAAAACTTATAAAGTGCTGGAATATTATTCGTTTTCCACTCACTGTAATAATAAGATCTTAAAATAATTTTAAAACTTCATTTTATTCTTAATAAAAGGCTTTATTAAGTACAAAAGTATTTTAAAGTACTGGTCTTATTTTAGTTTAAATATAATATACATTTTAAAAATAATTGAAGTTGTTACATTAAAATAATAATTGATAGGTTTCTAAAATCTTAATGTCCATCATCATCATCACTAGTTGCTCCATTCGAAATGGGCAGGTTCAAAATTTCATCATAGAATCCTTGAAATTCTCGCGGGATGTATTGTCTGACTTTTGATATGTCCTGAATCTTTTTGGGGTTGACTGCAACTTTATCTTGATAGATTTTATCTTCCGGGAACAGCACTTCTTTTGTTTTATTGAGTTTAAAAGTTAAACTTAGAAGACCGTCAATAAAGGTTTCAATAAAAGTTTGCCTTCACATACCCTTTTAGTTCACTTTTATATACCAAGTGTCTGTACTGGCTTATACTGAACTTTTCACATTTTTTTCTATATCAGTCGCTGTTTTTTTGAAATACTTATGACAACTGACAACTGCAATAATATAAAAAACAACGACAATCATTGTCGTATTACTAAAAATAGACGAAAATAAACCAAACGTTCTAGCTAGTACGACAATGAGTGGAATATTATCTTTTTTCCACTCAGCGTAAACTCAAGGCTAAATTTATAAACGTAGTTTCAATGGAATATAATTCTTTATACGCTCATTAAACGAAGTCAACATTCAACTACAAAATAGCTATCTCAGTTAATTTTTCGTATTTTTGGAATATTATCCTTTTTCTACTCAGCCGTTCATATATATATATAACGATATGAGGTATAACGGAATTATCCGGCACTCTCACGGTCGCAGTTTTTGACCTACACCAAAAATATTTTCTGTGTATGTTGCGGCAGACAATCTCTTGGACAGGTTCGCAAACTGGCCATATCGGGGTACTGTTTAAGCGGCTAGAGTCTTAAAAGTCGAATAATCTAAGGCGTTATAACTTCCGTTTGAAACATAAAGTTTAAATAAAGTGGATAAATATTGAATATTTGAACCTTTTCTTATCATTTTTTGTGAGATGACAACCTTGGCATATAGGATTCCTGAAAAATCAGCTGTTTTAAAAATTTACTAAACTTTGTTGTCCTTGATCTAGATGAAAATGACCAAGCTCAAAAATGAAAACGTACAGAAACGTAGATACCAACTTATATCTATCCAAAACTTAAAAACAAATTGTTTAAGTTCAGAGGTTGAGAACCTGTGGCTATTAAAACAACAACAAACGCAAACGGCCTTGCTTTCATCATTTTTGAGTCTATTTTGATTAAACTAATACTAGCTTCTAATTCAATTTTTCAACTATAACATCAGAAATTTTCAGCTTTCTTACCTTAGAAGTTCCAATGCAATTAACATTATACTAACTCAATGCAAGCCCCTAAACGCTATATAATTACAAACAAATCCCAAAATATCCCAATTCAATAAAATTTCTTTTGTTTTAGGTAGATTTCATATAATTTTTTTTGTTTTTACTTTTTTTTTCGCAAAAAATTAAAAAAATTGTTTTGAATGTTTGTTGTTGTTGTTTTGAATTAGGGAATAGTTTCTTTGGAATATTTGGAAGTGGTTTAGTTGAAATAAATATATGGATATTGATTACATATTTACAATTGATAGATATTTGTATTATATTTGAGGTGTAAAAGTTATTTGATATTGTTGTTGATTATAAATTATAGTATGGCAGTTGTGATGTAGTGAGAACGTTAATCCACCAAAGGATTTAATTTGATATTAAGGAGTTTTAACCAAATTAAACAAAACTATTCGAAATTGCATTGACAAAGTAGTGTATGTATTTATTTTGGTTGTTTGATAAATTTTTTGGATTTTCTGTTTCTAGTTAAATTTTTTATTTAAACTAATCTGACATATCCAATTCTATTTGTACACAAAGCTGTCTGGTCCCGAAATCTACCTATTTCTAGCGGATATACGTGCCGCTTGGACTTTTTTTATTATTATTATTGAAATAGAGTGAGAAAAATTACTTCTCATTAGAGCAAATAAGTAAATAATGGCGATTTCTCAGGTTCGTAGTAAAAAAAAGACTACTTACTATACTTTTATACTTATCACCTCGCCCTAAAATTAAAGTTAATTTATATTAATTAGATTACATAAAAAATGTCTTAACCAAAACATTAAATAAACTTTATGAATGCAAACAATTTCTAGTAAAAAAGAAAAACTTCAAACAAAATAAGTTAAATTAATTATCATGTCTTGCCTAAATTTTTTTGTGAACGAAAATTAAGAAAATTATAGAAGATTTTCATTTTGTTTTGATTCTAATTTTCAGTTGAAATAAAATTAGTTCTTATTCGAGTAGCATGATTTGTGTTTGATGAAACAGATATTCAATCATAAAAACTTTTTTAGACATTTAATATTTTTATTTAAGTTTTAATGACACAATGCGATTGATTTTAGTCGAAATGATTGATTGAACGGGTTTATATTTTTCTTTGAATTTAATCAAAAAAATCTAGTTGGAAAGTATTTAACTTTTTTTTCAAATTGCCGCTATTTATTTTTTTTTCAGTAATCAATTGCCCTTAAGAATAAAAGAAATGATCGATTTATCTAGGACAATTTAGTAAACTGCATTACCTAAAAACCCTCAAGCGAAGTGTTTTGTTTGTTCTATTTGTATCAGGGTTGTAACGTATAATACGGTAACGTATAAAACACGTATTATACGTACGTATAAAACGTATAAAACGTACAGTATAAAACACACAATTATTTACGTTTTATACCGTATAAAAGTAAAATCCTTAATAAATAAAAATACATTTATATAACATTAACGCGGGCGTTAACTCGTATCGTACTCGTGATATTTAATATTTATAAAGCATAGATTTCAGGACTAATACTAAGGAACAGTTGCTTTAGAAAATATAGCGTCGGCATGATAATTTCTTACCCAACTATTCCTATTAGTTCAGAAAACTTCCACATTTAACGTAAATGCTTCTTTTCAAAATATAATTATTTATTTTCAAAACAAATTTAGTCTGCAATAATTCAATGTCAATGACCAAAAATGAATTTACTCAATAAACTTCTCACTAAACTTTTTCGTTTGACGTAAATACATATTATTTTAACTATTACAACTTTTGTATAAAAAGAAGATTTGATCTGCAAGAGCTTGTTATTTTCAAACTGTGTCTATTAATTGGAAGTGGTGCAACCCGGATTCACACAACAAATTTTTTTTAAAAACATTTCTCTAATAATCTCTAATAATTTTCCTAACTGCTTTGAAAAAACGACATTTATTCTGAAACAACATTATATTTGCAGCTGTTCTTATTAGATGGGAGGAGCTGAAGTTGGATTGAACCATATTTTATATCGTCGCTTTAATAATGAATCAACGTATTCGCAAAAGTGTAGTTTCGAGATAATTGGGTTTAAAGATTTCTCGATTTTCTGATTTTCGTAAACTCGGCATACTTAATGAATAAAGATATTGGAAAAAAGTTTCTACCAATTAATCTTGACTAATTTCTCCACAGCATATTAAAATTTCACATTGGTACCTGCTGGCTTTTCTACCTAAAAAGAGGTGAAAATTCAATCAGGTACCTTATACGTTATTTCATATTTCATATACGTTATTTCATTTTGCATGGAAGTACGATTAAGCCAAAAACTAATTATTATTGAACTAACGCATAAAATTTTTACAATTTTTTATTTATATGAACCGGCATATCATGTAGTAATGAATGATGCTTATACAATATTTTAGATTTACCATTTCGTGTGGCGATCGTAATGTATGTTAAGTATACGACACTGATTTTACCCAAGTTTTTATTCTGTAGGAATTGAAATATCGTACATGCATTTACGCTGTTTCAATATTTAACCAAATTCAAATTTGCATGTACGTTAATTAACAATATATTAATTTTCACCCCCAGTTATAAAAAAATTGGAAAATGTTAAAATGCCACTTTATAGACATCCTTATGGGGAATGCAGCGCACCCATTATATAATAACAACGTATATATGGCATACGTTATTTCATTATTAAGGCGACGATATATTCAATAACATTTCATGATGCCAAATAATTAAGTTCATGAGCCAAATGTTTCTCATCCAAAATGCTTCCCATTAAGTATTAAGTAAATTTTGGAATCAAAATGAAAGAAAATCATATAGTATACGTGTTGAAAAATTCAAAAATAATTTAATTGCTTGAGTTTAAGTGCTCAAAAAAATCTCTAATATATAATTCAAAATTTTCAATATTCAAATCTAGTGAATTAAAAATTATTAACCAGTTTAATGTACAGTAACATAGTCTTTCGTATAAAGTATAAAAATATACATTCAAATAACATCTAGAATTTAAATAGTTTTTGTTATAAGTTATAAAATATATAAATAATTTACGTAACTACGTAATTATCATATCGTAAATAACTACGTAATTATATTTTTACTAAAATATATATATTTTTACTAAAAATATAATTAATATCTGAAGTAAGAAGTATTTTTAATTTTTTATGAATGAATTTCAAAAACAAAATCATACTATACGTTTTATACGTTATATACGTTTTATACGTTTTATACGTTTTATACGCTACGTATTATACGTGTAACGTATAAAACGTTTTATACGTGTATATTAACAACCCTGATTTGTATAATTAATTATGGTTGGCATACATTAATAATGTCATGCAACAGTTAATTTTATTTATTAAATTATCACACGAAAAATCGTTTAATGAGATAGTTTTTTTAAAGTGTATTTTATTTATATTTAGATTTTTATCTAATGAAGTAAACGATTAAAAATAATGTTTATTTGTAATAATTAATGATCTTGATTGCTCGTATTTATATATAATATGCAAAGAAATTTTTGAGATTAAGATAAAATTGTAGAAGTGAATTTAAAATATTATAATTTAATCAATATTGAAGAAGACTCAATTAAAATTGTTGCAAAGAAATAACTATGTGTTAGTTTTATTTATTTTTGTTTATATTGGAACGGATATAGCCTATTATATCAGGACCCTTAAGAAAGTCTCTGATTTAAAAGTTATATCGGGCTCTCTACTCGCCATCGTTTGTCTTAAGTAGACCGCAAAACTGTAGCATAGGATATAACGCTTAAATACAGATAAATGCAAATCGTCATTTTGTGAAGGGTCCACGTTGGTGACCCATACAACACAACCGGTCTAATCAATGTCTTGTATAAGTTGAATTTGGTGTGAGTTGACACATACGGTGACACAAGGATAGGTATGCGAGGGATTGAGTGACTCGAGTTTCGAATAGATCAAGTTTACGTAATGAAAATGATAGGGTATATAATTGCTGTAGATCAACATATTTGGTTAGTACATGACATACATTTAGCAGTAATGGAAGTGTTCTGTAAACAATCTCTACATTAAAACGAAATGCTCTCTCATGAACTAGAAATTTAAGGGGATGAAAAGACGATGAAGTGGATAACGATTATCAACATTTAGAAGCAGAATTTTAATTGAATAAAGGTGACGAAAACTTGATAAAATGATCGTAGGTTAAGATAAGTCATTGAACAAATAATACATCGTTTCGGTTGCTTTCAAGTAGAAGATGAATAGCACAGTATAATATTTAAAGTTTTAAAATTATTAAAATATAAAAAACTAATTTGTAACATTAATATAAAAAAACTCAGGCAAGTGCGAATATAATTCGCTGGCTGAGGGTTCCGTGTATATAATATTTGAGAAAACAACAGTTTTTGTTTGCATTGTTTCACGTTGGGTTGCATTTTACCCAAAGCTGTTTATGGTGGCTAAAGAAAGCTTCAATAACGCCAGCTTATAAACTATTTATATTGGAAAATATATTATTAATTGTTGTAGCTTCAACTGTTGTTGGTTAATGAATTTTTCTTTATAAATTTTTTTGTTTAAAATAGTTTGAGAGCCAGTTTTGAGGATTTTTATTGAAACCAATGGGAAAAACGGAGAAAAAGTGTCGTCAAATTATTGCCAACGAGTGCATTGTTAACACAGTCGAGTGATTTGTCTACTTGACATTGGGGAGATCGGTATAGTATACCAACAGGATTTGTACTTCAGCTTTTTTTTTTTTTATTGGAGGGCCTTGAGACTTACAGTTCAAGTAGCACTGCGACCTGAAGGTCTATTGTGCTTACCCTGATTTTGTTATTAGTCAGTCGTCGTCTGTGCCGTTACTGGTTGTATTCTGTCATCCAAGTTGAGACTTTTAATAAAATTAATTAGCTCAATTGGAGTGACGTTTTGTGGTAATGGAAGTGTTAGTCTTCTATGACCAAGTTGGTTGTATCTGTGCCCAGAGAGTTCAGGACAGCTGCAGATGACGTGTTCCATCGTTTCCGCATCCGAGTAGCAGAATCTGCACCTGTCGGAAACAACAAGGCCTATTTTGTTAAGATGGTGGTTTAAAGGACCATGTCCAGTAACGCACCACGTTAAAATTCTTAGAGACTCTCTGTTTAAGTCGATTGTTTTTAAGGGTGAAACAGGGAGGTTACCTAGAAACTTCTTGGAGTGTACTGGTCCCTCTCTGCTTTTCCATAATTTAGCATTTTGTTCTTGTTCCATTGTTTGGATTGTGCTTTTGAGCGAACTCTTGGCCATTCCAAAGCATGGTTCCGGTCCAACAAATTTTTTATTGGCACCTTGCTTTGCTAAAGCGTCAGCGATAGCATTTCCTTGTATTCCTGTGTGGCTAGGTGCCCACACAAGTGTTACTGTGTTATTGCACGAGATTTTTAATAGATTTTGGTAGCATTCCCATACCAGTTTTGAATCAAAGCGCGTAGATTTTAGTGCCAAGAGTGCTGCTTGACTGTCAGAGATAATATATATTTCAATATTTTGGTATTTTCTTTCAGCGCATAGCAAAGCGCAACTGCTAATGGCAAAAATTTCGGCTTGAAATATGGTTGTTGTGGTGCCTAAAGCAACCGTTTGTTTTGTTCTAGGACCAAACACTCCTACTCCCGTGCCCATGTTGGTTCGAGAACCATCTGTGTACCAGATGCTGGCGTTATATGGCAGTGACCGTATGTAGTTTTTAATAAGATCTCTGGCCAATATCTTGACATCAAAGTGCCTATCTAAATCTATTGTTTTTGGCATACAATCCGAAATATGGTATGTATGCAGTTCAGCTTGTAATTCAGAAAGGATTTTAAGGTGTCCAGTTAGATTGCCCGGCTTAAACCCTTCTGTGAGCTGCAGTCTATGAACGCTCAACGCCGCTACAGATTTAACATGTAGGTGCAATGGAGAAAGCTTTAGAAGAATCTCCATTGCTGACGTTGGCGTGGTTTTGAAAGCACCTGTGGCACTAAGACACACAAGCCTTTGTATTTTTGTAAACATATTTTGAGCAGTTATTTGGCGCGTTTTAGGCCACCAAACTAAAGCTGCATATGTTAGAATTGGTTTTATAATACTTTGGTGCAACCAAAGTATCATTTTTGGGCTAAGACCCCATGTTTTCCCAAACAGGTTTCTGCATGTGAAGAAAACTTTGTTTGCCTTATCAGAGATATATTTCAGGTGTGGGTTCCAAGTTAGTTTGCTATCCAGGATCACACCTAAATATCTAACCTCTTTTGATGTTTGTATTGGATCGCCGTTTAGAACAGGAGAAACGAAATTGAAGTTTCTCCTGTTTGTGAAAACGACAATGCTTGTTTTTTGTGGGTTGATCGACAGTCCTAATCTGTTGCACCACTTTGATACAATATTAAGAGCTGTCTGGGTTCGACCAGCGACAATGGAGTCATGTTTCCCTCTAACCATGACTGCCAAGTCGTCGGCATAGCCTACAGTGTTGAAGCCGGAATCATTTAGCTTAGTGAGGAGATCATCAGCCACCATTAGCCAAAGCAGCGGAGAGAGCACGCCCCCTTGCGGGCAGCCTCTAGATGCAGTAACAGTCACTGAATAATCACCTAGTGTAGCCGTTATCTTCCGACTCTGTAGCATCTTGATAATCCACGCAATGATAAGCGGGTTTATATTTTTCTTTGTGGCCATTTCAATGATAGCATTGAAGTGGACATTGTCAAAGGCTCCTTGTATGTCCATAAATGTACAAACAAGTGCCTCCTTATAGTTTAGGGTGCTCTCAATTTCTTTCACCATTTTGTGCAACGCCGTTTCAGTAGATTTCCCAGTCTGATAGGCGTGCTGGCTAGAGTTGAGAGGGTTTTGTTTCAGACATACATGACGGATGTGATAATCCAACATCTTTTCCATTGTTTTTAATAGAAAAGATGTAAGACTTATGGGTCTGTATGATTTGGCTTCATTTGGTTTTTTTCCTGGCTTAGGTATAAAAACAACTCTGGTTTCTCGCCATATCTGAGGAATGTAAGCAAGGCGAAAGCTTGCTTTGAACAAACGCATGAGGTATGGAAGAATGATTGTTAGACCCTTTTGCGAAATACCGGAAAAATTCCATCACCTCCTGGAGATTTATACGGACCGAAGGATTCTATAGCCCATCTCGCTTTGTTGGGGGTGAAAATTGTGTTGGTTAAATGATCTGCATTACTTTTAGTTGCATGATCTAGAAGACGTACGTCTTCGTTGGCATTATCTTCCGTGCTCCATTTTATTGAGCCCGGAAAGTGGGTTTGAAGTAAAGTATCTAGTGTCTCAATACAGCTGGTGGTATACGTACCACTTGGTTTGCAGATTGAGCCTAGAGGGTTTGTGTGATCAGACGACATCAATTTTTGGAGTCGAGCTGCAGCAGGCAGATTATCTATCGTATTGCAGAGCTCTTTCCAGCTATTTCTTTTTGATTGTCTGAGTTCTTTATTATAATTGGTTAGAGCTACTCGGTACTCTGTCCAATTATTTGTTGTTTTTGCTCTGTTAAAGAGCTTGCGAACTTTATTCCTTTTCCTCTCCAAGTTACCATTCCACCAAGGTACATCTCTGCATCTTTTGGATTGAGTTATTGGAGTATTAAGGTTGTATGCTTCAGTGATAATTTCTTGTAAATTATTTGCTGCAGAGTCAAGCTCAAATGTAGAGTTGATACTGCTGCAACTATTTACATTATCATGAAGATATGTTGTGTAAAGTTCCCAGTTGGTTTTTCTTGGGTTTCTAAAGTACTGGATGCTCTTCGGGTAGTGTTCTATGTTGAAACATATATAAGCATGATCAGACATAGAAGCTTCCTTCGAAACATGCCAGTTCTTAATATGGTTAGTAGCGTTTATGTTAGTTAGAGTAAGGTCAAGGACCTCGCCTCTGATTGCGTTTCTAAAGGTAGGCTCACTACCTTTGTTTGCAATAAACATATTGTTTGTATACAAAAATTGAAGCAGACGCTCGCCTTTTGTGTTAATGTTGCTACTTCCCCACACGGTGTGATGAGCGTTAGCATCACACGCTATTATGAGGTTATAGTGGTTATTGTTGCAATACTTGATGAGTTTCTCTACCACTTCTGGTGGTGTCTCGTCCTCATCCCCCGGGAAGTATGCAGAAGCTAAAATGAATTTACGAAGTCCACCTTGAGGAAGATGAATTTCTATCTGGACCGTTGTAAGATCTCTACAGATAAATTCATTCAACGGAAATATTTTCAGATGTTTGTTGAAGTGAATCGCGGTTCGCGGTCTTTCCACATCTGAGAAATAGATCAGTTTTGTATTTTTGTTTGACGATAGGCCTTTTATTCTTTTGCTGTCTGCCCACGGCTCCTGTATAAATGCAAGATCGTGAGCATCCTGTTCAATTAACCGGTTCAAATTAACTGAGGCCATTTCTGATCTGTGCAGATTAATCTGAACGCAACTTAATTTAGGTACTAGAGATTTTTGTCTATATCGTACAGGTCTTCTGTCTGATGTAGAGTAAGCTGGTGAATCAGACATTACCATAGAGTCAGACATGGTGTGTGTACTATCCGAATTAGGATAAGCTGATAAATCAGGCATGATCCTAGAGTCAGACATGGCATGTGTGCTGTCTGGTTTAGAATAAGCTGATAAATCAGGCATGATCCTAGAGTAGGACATGGTGCACAGTTTTGTTGTTGGTTTATGTGATGCGTTTGGAGAAGCATCGCTCTCATCTAAAACTTTATAGTTTTCCATACAATATTTATGGAGAAAGTAGGGAGGTACATTGGTCAGCCACAACAGAGCCCTGTGCTGTGGTAAGGCTATTGAAACTGGAGGGCGCCCGGTATCCAGAGTTCCGTACTAATAATCAAGCACCCCCTTGACCATGCTAAGCTTTCGGCGTACGTGTCTCACCTTAACTTTGGGTTTTGGACTTGATCTTGGCTTCGATTCTCACCGAGGACCTAACGGCATGGGTGACCCTACCGTTGTAGCTCCTAAGATCACTGAGTCTACTGAGCCCCATCACTGCGTCAAAGTGCCAAGTCCATTAGATGGGGTACTTCAGCTGTACTTCAGCTAGTTGAACATGCACAATGACTGCCAGCAGAGCTAAACTCAAAGTGATGGTGGCTAATATTTTTCTGTACTGGTGGGAATGTATCAGACTTAACGAAAAGAATAGATCCCCAACCTCGATTATCTTGACTGTAACAATTTTCTAGCAGTAGTTCAATAGTTCAAACATTTCAAAAATGTTTGTAATTAGTGATCAACTTCACAGAGAACATTTGATATGCAACCAAATTAAATGATAATCTATCGAATAGCAAAAAGGTATCAGATATGTTATCGCATAATTTTTCAACCTAACGCCTTTCGCCTGAAGTTTAGTTCATCTGACCTGTTAAACTGTGTTGATCTGATCTTATCTGGTTTGTTCTATTTCTATACTTCGCTTCACTCAATATTTACTATAATATACATTTCCTACAACGTAGTAAAATATATCCTCTTCTACGATTATTTTACGTGAATAGTCCTTCACAAAACACAATTTTAGAATTTTAATCAAATGAATCAAAACCGTGTAATGAAGCTGTTATTCAAGCTTCGTAATTTGGAGTCGCACTACTTTCTCGCGCGCATTAAATTAACATTAACAAGAACTTTCTAATTTGATTTTACCCTTTTCCAACACACTTTCTTGCTTTCGTTTCGTAATCTTCTTTTTTTACAGAATTTGTTTTCAAGTTTGATATGAGTTAGTTGTGCAAACTCTTTGGTGGGTGCAAAACTTAACGAAAGAAAACTTCCCAAGAAACAAACTCATCGTTTTTATCGTTTTGTTATTGTTTACAAACGGCCGTTAATAATGATATAAATAGAAGCGATGTAGGGCTTCTCTCTCTCTTACTCTGATGTCTTATCAACCTCTCGTGAATATCAAAATCATGGAATCTTTTTGAATTCACGTTTTTTGCTTTACCTTTAAGTAGTGAAATTTTTACTTAAATCAATTTATTATTAATTAGTGGAATTAGTACAAATTTTTTTTTAATAGTTTAATTGACTAGTGCAATTTAGGAAAAAATTTATATGTTTGTGCTATGTTAGTTAAATTACAAACATAAACTCTCTTACTCTTTCCGTGCTAAACGGTGAACAGCTGTTTGCGGTCGATTGTGATTTTTTGAAGTTTAGACATTGAGTTTTGTTTTTGGGTGTGGTTTTTTTTCAACTCTTTTTACAAAAACCAATTAATTTGATGACAAAAATTAATAAAAATCAAAGATAATATCCGCAAAAGGGGAACAAAAATTCTGGTTTGTACGCATATACAATACTTACCTTAAATTTGCGTTAAAGAATATTAAAAAATTAGGCAATAACCTAGTAAATAAATTAGTGAAAATAAATGATAATTGTTTGCATGTCCGTCGTTTTATCAAGTTCTATGTTAGTGAATATTGTAAGAATAAGCAATAAACTGTTAAATAAAGTAGTGAAATTAAATCATAATTGTTCGCATGTACAACGTTTTAGCGTAATTCTATGTTAGTGAATATTGTAAAAACATGCAATAAATTCTTAAATAAAATATTGAAAATAATCATAATTGTTCGCTCGTCCAACATTTTACCATAATTCTATGCTAATTAATATTATAAAAATAGGCAAAAGACTGTTGAATAAAGTGAAAATATAACATATTTGCTTGCATGTCCATCGCGTTATCATAGTTCTATGTTCGTGAATATTGCAACGATAAGCAATAGAAATCGGTTGAATAACATATTAAAAATCATAACCATATTTTTTGGGAGAAATTCTGTGATAATTTTTTTTTTAAAAGACTGTTAGTCAATGAACATCGTAATTGTGCGAAATTAAAATAATGATTTGGTGATAACGAGTGTCTAAAAGGGAGACGATCATCCAAAAACCAACCTATAAAACACAAAAAATTTACAAACAATCCGCATTGAGCAATTTATCACGTGCCACAGTTGCGCCTGGTGTGCTGAATACGGCAGTACATTTCCGTACCGTCCATTTTATATTTGGAATTCGGTGTGATCCATAAAAGATATTTCCGGAAGAGCAACCACCTCTAAGGCTGAATAGGAGATTTTCTAACCCTATACTGGATGAGGATGTGTGAGTAAAGAGGCTCTTTGAGGCGGGATCTGGACTAGCTATGGGGTGAGTCATATTTTAACTTTATCCTAGGTGTGTGTGTGAATGATTATGGGTGTGTATGTGGGGGTATGAGTGTGAATATATGGTTGTGTGGGAGTGGGTACGTATGAGAGAGTAGCTTGGTTGCATGCGTGTGTGTCTGCCAGGATCCAGTTGGAGCAATGTAAGCGTGAATTTTGCCTATATATTGCGAAACTTGTTGTTAAAAACTTATAAATAAATAAAATTAGAAATAAATGGCTTATTATTATTTACTCAACCAATTGTTGTAGTATATCGTAAATTTGATGATGGTATGAGGGACGGAATTCGAGAATTAGCAGACACGAATAGACTAATAAAAAAAGGTATTGCGGATGAAAAATATCGTCATTCTATTGTTATTCTACAAATGTTTGGACCACTTATTGCATCTCAACGGATAATATTTTGGTCAACTCGATACTTCTTATACTACATTATAATGTAAAAGTGAATTCAATATTATTTTTGAAGAATTTCTTGCTTTTATTAAGTTTGTAACAAAATTTAGTATCAATGTTACAACGGCATTTCGGGTTAAGCATCTCGGTTGTTAAACAGATGTGTGGTTCGGATGTGATTTTATAAATGGGCATGAACATGTGCATGGGTGTATGTGTGTGTGTGCGAGTGTGTGTGTGTGTGTGTGTGTGTGTGTGTGTGTGTGTGTGTGTGTGTGTGTGTGTGTGTGTGTGTGTGTGTGTGTGTGTGTGTGTGTGTGAGTGAGTGGGCGAAGTGCGAGAGTGTGGGTGTGTGAGTGTGTGTTAGAAATGGGAATGGACGTGGTGATCGCGGTTCTTTTCGTCTAATGGGGTCGCCACTCGCCAGAGTCTACTTATTTTCACTTGCTTTTTCGTTTAATCCGATTTTTATGAGATACGCGTACAATACCGTTATTTGAACTGGAACAGCAGGTAATGTCTACCCGTCCCCACAGGCTGAAGCTTGGGGCTTTAGCTTTAGCTTGGGGCTAAATAAATCTCATCTAGGTGCGTGGCCTGCTATACCACTTCGTTGATCATACAACGAAGCAGTGCTTCATTACAACCGGGTTTTCGAAAATTACAAAAAAAATTGTTTTAGAATAGAAAAAAATCAACCTTTCACATGACACCCCCACTCAACAAGGTCAAAAATAATTCTTTTTCAAAATGTCCATCCTCCACCCCATCAAAATAACATTTGAAATGATGAGCCGACCGCTATAGTTTTCGTTCAATCTTTACAACATTGCCCATAACCATGAATTTTTTCAAATTTTTTCTTTTGTAATGTTCGAAGTTAAGGGGAGGGTACAGGAAATTTTTTTCACGTTTTTTAACATAATTCAAAAACTGCGCTTTTTAAAATTACATAAAAAATTGTTTTAGACTAGAAAATAATCAATCTTTCATATGACACACCACTCGACTTGGTCAAAAATATTTTTTTTTTTAAATTTCCACCCCCAACCCCCTCAAAATAGCATTTAAAATGATGAGCCAACCATGAATTTTTTCAAATTTTTCTTTTGTAATGTTCGAAGTTAAGGGGGGGAGACAGGAAACTTTTGTCACAGTTTTTAACATAACTCAAAAACTGCGCTTTTGAAAATTGCAAAATAAATTGGCTTGGACTAGAAAAAAAAATCACCTTTTATATACCCCACTCAACAAGGTCAAAAACATTTTTTTTTCATAATTTCCACTCTCAACCCCCTCAGAATCACATTTAAAATGATATAGTTTGATATAGTATAGTTCCAACCGCTATAGTTTTCGTTTAATCTTTACAACATGTCCCATAACCATGACGTTTTTCAATTTTTTTCTTTTTAGTGTTCGAAGTTAAGGGGGGCGGTACAGGAAAAACAACACTCGTTTTTGGCAATATCAAAAAAACTAAGCAGTCGAAAAATCATTGAAATTTTTTTTAAAATATTCCCAGGTTAGAAATACCAAGGCTTATCGAACGTGCCAAGCTTGGCCCAAGCTTGGAAAACTAAGAAATGATTATCACGGCATGGCCAAGTCTTAGTTTGATACCCTTTGTCATACTAAGCCAATGGTTAAAATAAATAAATAAGTTTATAATTTGACTACTATGTTTAGTTTTGGGCCAAGCTTGGCCTAATGTTGAAATAAATTTATTGTAATCGTTATATAATTTCAGCATTTTTATATTTTTAAGATCAATGTATAGAAGGCCGTCATCAGTGCAATGATGGTCTGTAACCAACAAATTTACAATATATGAGGGAATTCCATTACAATACCCGGGAAAGAAAAGGCTAAGTAGCCAGACCTGGGCCCAGCCTGCACCACAGCTTTTGGGGTTTGGGCCAGACTTAATATTTGCAAACGGCCCAAGCTTGGGCCAAGTGTGGATTGATGTCCTTGGGCCAAGTCTGGCAAACCAGGCTTGGGCCAAGTCAAATAAGACTTGGGCCAGGTCTACCAAACCAATTTTTTTCCAGATCCATTTAAATGTGTGGAAAGAAGTAGTGGAAAGAGTAACATATATAAAATTGGAGAAAAACCTTAATATGGCTTGCACATGTTTACACTACATTAGACTAGTGAATAATGCGTAACCTAATAAAGTAAATCTTGGTCAGTCTAGGCATTTACAACTGGCCTAGACTGAAACCAAAGTTAACTAGCCAAGTACTGGGCCAATATTGGTTCGTTGTTTAATATTGGCAGCTCCTTCCTGGGGCAACCATAAATCATGCAATTCAATTCATAAACGGTCTAAGCCGGTCCAAATATCCATTTTATAATTTAATCCTTTTAAATTTTTATTAATATCTTTGTCATAAGAAGTTAATTAATTTGTTAGATAAATTACTTTGATTTACTTTAATTGTTTTTTGAACAAAAATGAATTATACTCACATGCATTGAATAAAAAAGTAAAAAGCTATGAATTTAGATATTGTTCCAATGGGTAAAAATAATAATGGTACATGGTTATTAATCATGGTTGAAACAACATTCAACTATTTTTATTTTAAAGCATGTCTCAACAGTGTTCGACTTTAAAACAAGCTAGGCTCAATGTAAAAACCATCCTTTCTGCTTACCTGGGTAGAATTTGGCCAGCATTGTATTTAAATATTGTTCCAATGTGTAAAAATAATAATGGTACGTGGTTATCATTTAAGGTTAAAACAACATTCAACCAAGTTTATTGTAAAGCTTGTCCCAACATTGTTCGACCTTAAAACAAGCTTGACTCAATGTAAAAACAATCCTCTCTGCTTACCTGGGTTTTGAACTTTTTCGATTTTTCTAGACGAAACTCGATTCCTTACAAAAAACTTTTGTTTTACTATCTCCTTATCTATGTTCATAAAATATAGATAAAAACAAATATTTGATTTTTTTTGTTATCAATATGCGTGGGAAAACACGTTTAAAAACTGTAGAAAATTTCAAGTTGATAGCACTTATAGTTTGTGAGTAAATTGATTATGTAGAAATGCCGACGGACACCGAAGTCTCACCAATAGGGTACCGTTTTTACTTTTTTAAAGTACGGAACCCTAAAAATTCTTCCGCTCATCTACCCTTTTTGGCATGGTCACTTCGAGCCTTCCAGAAAATTAGAATGAACTGTATGTGTAAGAAACAAGAATGTTGTGTGGTATCAAGGATACAGACCATGTAATTATATTTTCTCACATGTTTAAAAACAAAATATCCGAAATGGACTTGACCACTTCACATTTCAATTTCATGATCACTAATAATAACATCATCATCCATTTCGTTTTTTATCTCATAAAAAACCAAAAGTATTAAAAGCCACTCACGATTTCATACAATAAAAAATTACTATCTCAATAACCTATTTCATGAATTAGTCTAATAATAAAATTTTTAATTTTTTTTTACTAAATAATTAATAATCATGATTTAATTTATATCAGAAAACATCGTAAACAAAAAGTCAAAACAGTATACGTATGAGTGAGTATATTAATTATCTACTATTTAAAACTACAAATATAATAATATAGTAATTACATCAAAATAATAAAAGAAATGAATTAATTAAAAAAAGAAGAAAATAAAAAAAATAAATCAAAGTGAAGTTTCTTAAGTTTTATGTGTTGTCATTCTGATTCAAGGATTTTCAGGTTTTTAAAATGAAAACGAAATGATTCTTACTTTTAATTCCTTAGAATTAATCCGGTTCAATTATATTACAACAAAAACAGAATGCATTTAAATGAATATTAAAATATTTATAAATTACGATTATTGCTAATTGTCTTTTATTATCGTGGTTTAATTTTTTATTTTTATTTAATTTCTTAAAAGACAAGATGAGTCGTGGATACTTGATATGGCAAGTGACAATTTGATATTTTGAAATAAATAATTGGTTTGTTTTTTGTTGTGAAGGATTTATGCACATGTTTATACTATACAGTAATCGGAATTTTCAGTTTACATTGGCTTTGTGCGAACTCACAAAAATTTGACAGAACAAAGTTTTTGGTGAAGGTGAAATTTGTAAGAACAAAATTTTGACATAAGGTGAAAAACTTTTTAATTTTTATGTTTGCTGTTAATAAATATGCAGTAAAAGCCCGTTTATCCGACATTCAATTAACCGAATATTCAGTTAACCGGAATTTAAAATTTTTGAATTTCTTCCTCTTTCACAAGAAATATGTTGTTTTTGTTTGCAAATTCACAAGAACTATATTTTGGTTTAACTTTAAATTATTTAAAATTTTAAAATATTCTTATTATTGGTAAATGAAATACTTATTTTTGTATTTGTATCAAATATTATTTGCAATCAATGTTATAAACAACATGAAATATACTAAAAAAAAAGTTTCTAGGATTTCATTTGAAAATATTCTGAAAAAAATCCTTACAAAATATTTATATGAAGTATAACATGAAATCGTCCTAAAATTTCATTTACATTCAATTATCCGGAATTTTCGATTATCCGGCATGCTCTTATCCCCGACCATTCCGGATAAATGAGATTACTGTATATAATATGCATATAATATAAATATTACTTTGGCACTTAAAAAAACTTCTGTAATAAATTGTTGTTCTTTCTGTCATAATTTGTAATACCTACTGTCACAATTTGATGATGCTAAAAAGCTATACCAAATTTAGACGTTTCGTTATGGTGAATATAAATTCCAAAAGACAAAATTTTGACATTTAATAGTTGTCATCTGACATTCAATAGTTGTCATCAACAGATGCATCTGTCATTATTTCCTTAATTCGCACAGAACCATTGAGGGTGAATTTTTATTTATGTTGTCAACGTTAACATATTTTGCCTGTGGTGATATTTATTTTCTGGAAATCGCAATAATGTTCGTGCTGCGTTTAAACAGCTAATTATGTTCATAACAACTTAGGAAAAAATAAAGCTATGCCTAGTAATATTTTGTTTGTTACGGTAATATAGAAAAACCAGGTTATACCAGAAGCAGAAGGTTCAGTTGATTTTATGGTTAAACAGAAACATCAAAACCAGAATTATTAATAATCTTTAAGGGTACACAGTTGAAAAAGTAACTGCAATATTTAAAGCAAGTCTTGCAATAGGAGGCGTTGCAGGTTATTATTGAATTGTAAAGTAAATGTTGCATTAAACCTAATTTTAATGCATACCTATAAAATTTAAAACAACTCTTGCATCATAATTTATTTCTATAGACCAGCTAGAAGATTTAATGCACCTTGCTACAATTTAATACATTAAAAATTTAATGAAATTTCAAAATTCACTAGAGTATTATCCATTTTAAAAATATATAGTTAAAATCGTTTCATGTATGTTTTAGTTATCGCTTCTCAGCTGAAAGTCTATAATAATAGTGGTTAAGGTGGTATGTATGTTTTAATTTTTTTCCGTTGTAATTTTTTTATTTTAATTTGATTAATTTAGGCAGGTGCGTAATAATCAAAGTAACTCGAAATTATGATGTAATTTGCATTAAAATGTCACACTAAAAAAAATGTTGCGCTTAATATTATTTAATGCATATAACAGACATTTTTAAACAACAAGCTTTATATTTTACTCCAAGTACTCTGTTAAATATTGATGCAAAAGCATTAGTTTAACTTTATATAGCAAGCTTTGTATTGTTTTGTAATGGAAACTTCCGTAGGACCTATATGTGTGGTAATTTGCATTACATATTCAATTTTTTTAACTGTGTACATAAACATGATTCTAAGGCAAATTTTGTATGCCAACAGTTTCTCTGCAGATAATCCTTATAAACCTCTCAAGAACTTCAACTGTTACTATAACATAGGACCTTTGTAGAAATAGCGCCTGAAGGTGAGAAAAACTGAGCAACTTTTCAAGTATTAGTTTTAAAATAAATAGCTCATTGAAGGTTTTTATTTGGGTAGTTCTACACACGAAGGAAGAAAATGGAGCTAATTACGGCACGACATGTTTTTGCGTATAAGTTCTGGCAAGTAGTTTTAGTTAAAGTTGATGACGTTATTTCAACTTTCTGAATGTGGTCAGTAAAAAAAAAATACATGAGTCAAAATTAAAAAATATCCTTCTTATAAATTAACTCAAAATTATCTCAATATTATCTCAAAATACGAAATAAACAATTATCTAAGTCAAATCCCGGTTTTAAAACTTCCAGGGACTGATAATTTTTCAGTATTTCTCTTAAAAATGACAAAATTACGTCTAATGAAAAAAATAAACGAATTCTATACCAAAGGGCTACACATTCACGACGTATAAAACTATAAAATTACCTATTATTAAAATAGTTTTTACGAAAATACTTACCAGGGTACTGATACTGTGACTGGACAAAACACGATCTTGCTAGCAATGATGACTGTTTTGATTGATAAAACCTCAGACTAAGTAAAACACTTGCAATATAATATTTATTGTACTTTAATTAATTCCTATGACGAGCGATAACTTGATCGAAATATGAATTCCCAATATTTTCAATGTGTTTTGATTTGGCAGGAGAATGATAAAAAATTCGAGGGACAAAATTTAATAGTATATATCTTAAATTAAATATAGAGTAATTTTATGATTATTTACATATTGCTAACGCATTATTATTAAAAATTATTACTGCAGTGTCAATTTGTCTCTACACACTTAGAATCATTGATTATTTAGTTTACCAGCTTTGACTTTTAAAAAGGGACACACCAAGGGCCTGATAATTTTACGTTTTGAATCATATTTTTGTAAGAAATATATTTCAAAACGGGTTTATTTTGGGGGTCCTGCTAGACATAGTTAAGGTTTACAAATTTCATTTGAAATTTTTTTTTTATATTAATATACGAAATAAGCGATGCCGTCCAAAATTCCCATGTTTTTTTTTTTTTTTTTTTTAATAAGAAGTGTTGTGTAGTAGGAATTACAAAATGTGTCACAACAACACATAGATACCTTTTAAGACGTAGGTCCCACAACAACATGCGTCTTGAGGTATAGGTGGACGCTTTTTTTAAATCTTTGTGGATTGAAAGCACTCGAGACTATTGATTCGGGCAAAGCATTCCATGTGTACGATGTACGCACAAAGAAATCTCTTTGCATTCTATTACTATGACAGTGAGTAATCTCGACAGTTCGACCGCCCGCACACACCGATTGACGAGTAAAACGGGGAAAAACATATGTCTGAGGCATTATGGACCTGATTTCATCCAAGCACTGCTGGTGACGATATTTATAAAAAACAACGAGATCAGCAACAGTGCGACGATGTTGCAGGGAATCAAGACCTAATGTTAAATCTCGATCACCTGTTTGTAGAACTATCCATTTACATATAACGATATCTGTATGGATTTGTATAATAGTTTGCATTTGCATCCACGAGAAGTTGAAAGCCATTCTTCAACAATTATTATAGATCTATCTCGTTCTAGACGATTTTGCTTCGTACAATACAATTTGAGAATCTAGTAATTCTGATAAAAGAAATAAAATCATAAGAAATATTAGAAACATATATTTTTTGCTGTTCTGAATGAAGGAAGACTAGCTCATTTTATTTGTTGTAGTTAATCTACAAGTGTTATCGATCTCTGCTTGTTAGCACAGTTTTCGTAAGCGGTTAAAGTTATTACAAACTTCTAGACTGGATCAACATTATGATTGTGATCATTATCCTTCTTTTAGAACCAGAATCGAAAAGGAGACGATGTTAAGATGCCAATATCGAATCTGGAATGCCAACTTGATCAACAAGCTCGTTGCGTATGGTTTTCATTCTGCAGTCGTGAATTTGATTCAAAATTTTCTGTCTAACCGATACATCTCGGGATCTATATATGACTGTTTTTTCTGAGTCTAAATTAATAACCGCTGGTGTACCCTATAGGGCTCAGTTGTATCTCTCACTTTATTTTTAATTTATATCAACGAACTGTTGAAAATCACCAGTAACCCAATAAATAGTTTTGCAGATGATACCCTGTATGGAGTATTGGTGTCAAGTTTGGGACACTGCATCTGTTACCATCCTAGCTCTTTTGGAATCTGTTCAATAGCGTGCTATACGAGTTGTTGGTGATCAAAATTTAACATTAAATCTTGATTCCCTACAACATCATTGCACTGTTGCTGATCTCGTTGTTTTTTATAAATATCGTCACCAGCAGTGCTCGGAAGAAATCAGATCCTTAATTCCTCAGACATATTCTTTTCCCCGTTTTACTCGTCAATCGGTTTGTGCAAACCGTCAAACTGTCAAGATTACTCACTGTCATAGTAACAAAATGCAAAGGGATTTTTTTGTGCGTGCATCGTACAAATAGAATGCTTTGCCCGAATCAATAGTCTCGAGTGCCTTCAATTCACAAAGATTTTAAAAAAAGCGTCCACCAACACCTCAAGGCGCATGTTGTTGTGGGACGCAGGTCTTAAAAGGAATCTATGTGTTGTTGTAACACATTTTGTAATTCCTACTACACAACACTTTTTATTAAAAAAAATAAGAAATCATAAAAGACAAATTGTATCAACGCGATATACAATTGCAATAAACAGTTTAACTCTATTCGAATCTCAACATTTCATTAGACATGAACTTGATAGAAGAAAAGGTGATAGAAAAAACTCTGATGTGCTGAAAAGTTTATCCCTATAACCACCAGAATTTATCAAGCTAAAAATGAGGAATTGTGAATTGTGGAATCAGGAATGTAGTTTAACAACCAACCATTTATAAAGATAAAATTCAAAAAGCAAGATTATGTTTCAGAAGATCACTCAAAGTCAATTATACCTTTGCCTAAGGTAAGGTTGACTTATCTTTAAACCTTATCTATAAACAAAAAATAAAATAACAATAACATCAAGACAAAGACAAGCTGCTTTTATAAACTTTGATAATGGATAGGTTGACAACGGATGGATCGTTAATAATTTAATAGCCGCTCATCTTTTTGTTTTTGGACATCTTTTTGTTATAAACAACTAATAGTTTGTTTTTTGAAAATAGCATTACCGAAGTCTTTAGATATGAAATATCCCTTTTAATTGTGTATACGTACATATAAAAAAACGCTATAATAATGTTACGATTCGACATAATTGCACAGAAATACAAAAGAAAATTTTGCTATTATACAATACTAGGGTGTATCCCGCGGGCTCTGCCCTCTCCCTTTATCCCGCTCGCCAACACACTCTTCCTCTTTTCATCCGACTTTGATACAACCACTATATACCCAAAGCCATCTTATCCAATAGGCACTGTGCCTAGGGCCTTCGAACTTTAAGAGGGCCTACGAAAAAAAAAATAAAATAAAAATAATTTTATTTCAATAACAAAAATAAATAAATTCATATATAAAAAAGTCCAAGCGGCACGTATATCCGCTAGAAGTAGGTAGATTTCGAGATCAGACAGTTTTGTGTGCCAGTAGAATCTGATGTATCAGATTAGTTTAAACAACACAAACTAATTTAAAACAGATATCGAACAAATTTTAAAAAGAAAATTAGCTACATATAAGTAAAACTATATCTATCCAATTTTGCAACAAACAAATATCAAATCTACCACAGAACATGTGTGTGACAATTTATGACACAAACCTACGCTATATCATATGTCGTCCAACTACTGCAAAATATCAAAATAGTTTATTTCTAAGAAAAAAAATTAATTTCTTCTATTCAAACCTTTTTATTTTTTTTTTCATTGACTGTTATAAGGTTTTTGAAAATTGTAGTTATGGATTGTTGCAAACTTTTTTGTTGAAGCCAACAAGTCAAAAACCTCTAACTGCAGAGGTTTATATTTATACAAAACGGATTAAAATGTTTCCACAGATTCTAAATTTATGAAGTTTTTAAAAATAATAGTATCCAAACGGTCGTTATAACGGATTAAAAAAACGAATTTTTTTTCTAGTATAAAGCCTCTAGTTATTTAACCATGTGTCAGATTTTTCTGATTTACAAACTTGTCCAAGATATTAATAAAACACACATGTTTACGGAAGGTTTTTTTATCTGGCTCCACAAATGCGACGGTGAGAGTGCCGGTTGATTCAAACGCATTTAATGTGTTTTACAAGCTTTTTTGTTGGAGCCGCTCACTCAGAAACCTCCAACTGCAGAGGTCTTTTTTTTGAAAGAAACTGATTAAAAAGTTTTCACAGATTCTAAATTTATGAAGTTTTTAAAAATATTAGAATCCACACGGCCGTTATAACGGATCTAAAAAACAGACTTTTTTTCTAGTATAAAGCCTCTAGTTTCTTAACCATGTGTTGGATTGGGCTGATTTACGAACTTGTCTAAGATATTAATAAAACGCACATTTATAGAAAATGTTTTTTGATCTGGGCTTACAAATGCGACCGTGAGAGTGCCGGTTGTTAGAAAAATTTTTTATTGCAATTTTTTTTGTTGGAGCCGCTCACTCAGAAACCTCTTACTGCAGAGGTCTATTTTTAAAACAAATTGATAAAAAAGATTCCAAAGATTCTAAATTTGTTAATCTTTTAAAATATTAGTATCCAAACGGCCGTTATAACGGTTTTAAAAAACAAATTTTTTTTAGAAAAAAGGCTCTAGTTCCTTAACCACATGTCGGATTTTACTGATTCACGAACTCGTCTGAGATATTAATAGAACACACATGTGCAGACATTTTTTTTTATCTACCTCAACAAATGCGACCGTGAGAGTGCCGGTCGTTTTCGTTATATATCATATCGTCATATGTATATATGTATACATTTTTTTTTTGTTTTTTCGTCTCCGCTTATCATATATAGTCGTTTGGCACAAACATTTTTTCCGAAATTCCGAGATGAAGCCCATTGCAATAGGTAGATTTTTATATGAAATCTACCTAAAAAGTAGGACAAGAGTGAATAAAATTTGCTCGCCAAGGGTTCCGTGAATATAAAAGAGCACAATATCAAAAACAAATTGTTATAAAGTTGTGTTGTAAACTCTTTATATTGCCAGTAGTAGTGCGTTCGAATACTTAATGAGGTCTAAATAGTTAATGTATCAATCAAAATACGCGAGGTTCATTTAGTATTCGAACGAATTTCATTTATTGTCTGTAATGTCAATTTTGACACTTCTATGAAAAATATATAATTATTAAATTACAGAAATTTGTTATTAACTAAAATATATAAATAAATAAACGAAATGTTGGATTATAAATGTTATAATCAATTTACAATATTATTTCCTGTTAATGCATTATTTTTCAATTACTTCGGTCGTAATTAAATTTATTTTGAAAATTTTGAAAACAAATTTATTTTTAAGATTATAATTAACTCGAAAACTTTAAGGAAACAGTTTGAGACAGGTGAATGAATCGGTTGCAAAAACTTATTAATTAATTTTATTTTCAATCGGTAAATAATGTAATTGGCAATTGGAACTGTTGGTTTTATCTTCATTTTCAAAATGGAAAAGCTGGTGGTTTTATCTCTGTTTAATTTTAAAATTTTCATTCATTTTGTTTTTATTTTTCAATTGAGCATTAATTATTATATAAAAAATTAATTTCTTAAATCATTATACATATTACAAATAATTCGTAATACCTACTTTACTAAATTTATTAAAAATTATAAATCAAAATTTGACAGTTTTCGATTTGAAATTTTTAAAAATTCATTAAAACTTAAATATGCTATATACTGCATTTAAAATTAAATGAAAAGAGGGGTGGTTTAACTGACAGCAAAATTAAACGAAATCGGATTCGAGCCGGAAAAAGAGCCGGATCGGTTAAAGGAGAATATTTTATTAGGTTCTTTCTTTCATTTATTTCATTAGAAACGTTTAAAACTGGTTAGGTAAATTATTTAGTCCTTTGCTCCAATTAATTACTTTATTGTTTTTTAGGATACTTCTCTTTTCCTTTGTTTTTATTTTCAGATTCTTACGACATAGAGGATTGCCGTTTACTCCCATTTCATCATTCATAAATTTTGATATTTTAATTTGGTTTATCTTTAGTTTTTTGTAATTGTATACATTGTTATTATTGTTAAGTTTTATTGTATGTTCCCTCCTTCTCTTTTAAGTTAAATGTAATTATTTTAGGAATTTGTTATGTATAGAGTCACAAATTTTGAGATTGTTAGTATTAGTAAAATTTTCTTGTATATAAACACCGATATATCAAACTAAACGACATTACTCCTGAGGATGTCCTAAAAAGACGAAATATATAGAGTGATCATAAAAATAAAATTTAATCTTTTATTTTTTAAAAAATTTATATTAACGTGCGTAAAAAACAAGTGTTAAACAAATATGTTATTCAACGAATTACGCCGAGAGCCTACGGCAAAAAGTGAAAACTATAGAAAACAACTTTATTTATTTTTTAGCCCCTCATCTTGTGTGAATAAGTCAGTTTTGTAAGTCCCTCAAATTTTAGGTCCATAGGATTAATGGTTTGCGAGATAATCGATATAATGCGAAAAACACGTTGTAATCTTACCAATAGGGGTCGTTATAAAAAACGGAACCCTAAAAAGGAACTGAAAAATTTTAAATAATAATTTTTTTTGGAATTTTTCTTCAGCAACATCTTCAATAATGTCGTCAAAATTCATATCATGAGTAAGATCACTCTCAACGTAAAGAGCAGCCAATGATGAAAGACTGTTCTTTGCAATGCAATTATTGCAACTATTCCAAGATAATTGAAAATTCATATTACACAGTTCAGAAAACCCTTCTGGTGTACCAATTTCTTTTTTATAATATATATTGTAATGTGACTAGGGCCTACGAAAGGTTTAAGACGACTCTGTATACACCACAACCACTAACTACTATCGATGAAATTATTGATTTATGAATTATATATTGCTATTTTTATTTACCTAGTTATTTTTTTTTGTATTTTAATTTATTTATTTGTCAGAAACACTATAGACTCGCGTCACCTTAGATGTTTTCTGAGTGGGTTCTCATTGTGCTTCATTTCATGTTATTATGTCTACATCGGCGATAACAGCCTCAATGAAGGGTCAAAGCAATAAATTAAAAGAAACCAAAATTTACTTTTGATATGTTATTATTTTACAATCCATTCATTATTTGTGGGATTTAAAAACACACATTTAAAAAAAATAAAGGCTTATATCATTCAGTTTCTTTGCTATATATTTGTTATACGTCTGTAGTCTGTACCCAAAACTTTTCAAAATTATATTACGTTTTTCCAACCTTACTTTGTATTGGCTTTACTGTCAATTCGATAAACGTAATTCCCAATCTCCTTCTGAGTTCGATCATTGATTAGTAAGCAAAAACACCAGGTTTTATTAATTATTTAACACCTTAATTATTCCACAACAATAGGAAAACAATACAGCAAACAATATTCCTAACTAAAATATTCTTCCAACAGCTTCGAAACTCCAACGGTTTATTGTAGAAATTTCCATTTCACAACGTTCAAAATAATACACAAAATATTTCTACTCAATAATATTTAACTCAATCACTTTTATAATTTTAACTTACCGCCATAGGTTTAAAATAAAACTAACTAATTAATAATTTTTTGTGTTTTCCTTATATACAATTCTGCATAATTCTCGACCATTCGAGGTCACTTTTTAGAAACCTTGAGAAAATATTAGAATATTTCTTTATTTTACGTTATGTTGATTTGATTCATAAAATCGTTTATTTTATTTTATGTTGACCCAAGTTCTAAGAATACAATAACAACAACACTATTCGTTTCATTAATATATTGTGTTTTGTTATGATTTTGCTATAACCGTAACAGTTTATTAAAATCTTAATACAAACCGGTCTTGACAGCTTAGAGAAATCAAATGAATTGAATGCTAAAACAGTGGAGTAAACGTGTACAGGTAGCAATTGCGAGAACGACTAGCTTTCTATTATTTTCTGAGAAAAATTGATTGGTCTTTTGGCTGGAGAAGATTTTTTCTAAACAAAACCACTCACAAAAATACAAATTTATTAATTTATTTTATCAATATAAGAATATCAAAATTATCAATATTTAAAACTTTAATCGTACAATTTTCAATCACACTCCATTGTTTTTTTCTAACCCATTTTATTATAAATAAATTCATAATATGACAAATTATAATAGTTTATGAATTATAGAGTCTTTTAAAGATTTATTCGTTTTGCTAGAGAGAATATAAAATTTATTTTTTTGCTATCTGCGATTTCAATTTCATATAATTTGATTTATAATATGTTTCGTCTGTAGCTTCAAGTATATATATATATATATATATATATATATATATATATATATATATATATATATATATATATATATATATATATATATATATATATATATATATATATGTATATATATATATATATATATATATATATATATATATATATATATATATATATATATATATATATATATATATATATATATATATATATATATATATATATATATATATATATATATATATATATATATATATATATATATATATATATATATATATATATATGAGAAACAATAATATATAATTGATTGGAATATGAACATAAAGATATCAATTCATATTTTTGTTGAAAAATAGTTAGTGACATGAAAATAATTGTTTAAAAATAGGTTTAAGCAGATTATTTATTTATGTTTTATGAGTAATTTTATGAATATTATGTGAATTATTTTATTTATTTTGGTACATGCATATTTTTCTATATTTTTTTTTCATTTTTAATCAAGTATTACTATTAATTATTTTAATCAATTAATATAAATAATTTTGTAGTTCCCAAATGTGCACTTTAGTTTCCTATTTGCGCGTAAGAGTTGCGCAATAGATGACGCGTAATTATTGGTAAACTATTTTATTTTATTGATTTTGCCGCATGGAGGGTTCAGGTTTTGTTGATTTGTAATTTTTTTTCTTTTCAATTTGTGATCGGCGTACTCCGGTCCATGCTATTGACATAATAAAATTACTATCATTTCTATAGTTAATTCTATTAGTTCCTTGCCTTAACAGCATGTCTTCTGGGATTGAAAAAACTGATGACTCGTTTCCCTTGATCATTTTTGTTGATGAGTTCGCTGGCTTTGCAGATGCTTACCATACGCTTTGTTATATGTTTCACATGTTTGGCAACTGAATATTTCCGCGAATTCAAGTCGTTCACCGATAACTCTGTGAAATATGCCGCTGGTGCCCTTTGTATGTCAATGAACGATGGAACATTTGGCTTGATGGCATTATCATGGTTGATACTTTTATTGATGTTGATTTTATTGGCTTGTTCGATGGAAATGTTAGTATAATTTCTATATCCATATTAGACTATCCCCCCGCTTACAAATTCAATTTTTTGATTTGTCGGAAAGTTGTCATACATCGCTTTGTAATTTTTAATGGCTCGTAATGCTGCTTCATTTGATGTTAAAACTACTGGTTTTGGAGTGTTTTGCTTTTCTTAATAGTCAATCTCTGAACGTCATCTATTTGAACCCAAGATTGGCAGTGGGAAAAGTTACATTTTTTTATCACTTGTTTGATAATCCTTTGAACATTCACTGGATGGAATAGTCGTAATATTGATTTTTTTGACATTAAGTGATTTATTTGTTCCACTTCTGTCAATATTGCACTTCTTATTTATTGTCACAGGTTTACTAATTTTCTTATTCCATGATTTTTTCTATACCACTTTGCCTGATTTGAATAATCTATATTCACCTTTAAAGGTAGTATTCATGGTATTCATTGGATTTACATTTTGAATATCAGTTATCTCTGTTTCGATATCTTCTAATATCAGAAAACTGTTTTCCCCAAGAATATTCGGTATGGCTGCATAGGTGACGTCGCAAGTCTGTTGTTTCATGTCCCTCTTTATTTTTTGCTTTGTGGTTTAATCAATAGATGTTTTCGTTTACATTATTTACACTTTCAAAAATTTTATCAATTGCAATTTCGTTAGTTTTTCCAAAGCCAGAGCAGAGGGCTAGCTGAAAAGTTATTTCCTGGATGATTACTTCTGAGATGTTGTTAAACAGATCTTTCTGAATGCTGCTATTTAATTCCTTTAGAATGTCTTTTCTAAAATTTGTTATGTTATTTGTTTTCCGATTTAGTAATAGCTTCACTGATATCTATCAAGTTATTAGAAAATTCATTAAACTTAATTTTTCTTGATTTTATGTACTGTCTGATTACTACAAACTCCCCAGCTTTTAGATAGATGTGCTGAATTTGTAATGTCTGTAGATACATGCTTCTACGCAACTTTCACATATAAAGTGATTGACCATTATTGTTTTACCAGTTGGACTATTATATACATTTCTGGATATTCCAATACAAAAACTATGGTAATATTTTCTACATATTCCATTACATTTGGTTTTTAATGATATTACATAAATATTTGTGAACTTCTCGATATCACATTGCTCTATGTCATATTTTATATGTGATAAAATTATTAAAAAAAATTTATTAAAAAAAAGTATCGTGATGTGAGAACGACCAACCTTACCACTGTTTAAGCTCCCCATTTTTTAAGCTTTCACACAACATATTTTTGTCACTTATCGGGCGAAACATTAGATTAGGTTAACTTTGGAAATTGCAGCTATTCTTGATTAAAAGCCAGATGTGAGAAAACCCAAGCCGTTACAAAAATATGTCACCGAAGCAAGAACCTGAAATCTTAGTTCGGTTGTTAAAAACTATTGAATTATATTAAAATAATCTTATTGCTAAATTAAATTTAATTAATGGTTATCTCTCATGTAGGATGCAGTTTGTTTTCTATAATGTTGGTTTTGTCAAAACAACAAATGTCTTGAGAGGCCTGGTACAAGGTTTAATTTTGGTGGTAAAGTGAGGAAGGCAAATCAAAACATTTAACAAAAAAGGGGCTGAATCAAGGAACTGAAAGCTTAGTGGTTCGGCTGTCAAATTATTTTTTGATTCTCATATAGGAGTGGAAGTTTTTCCAAGACAACAAATATCTTGAGAGACGGGTCCTAGGTTTCAATTTTGGGGACTGTTTTCTTTGTTCATCAATGACATTTCATCATTAATTAGGTTTTAATGGATTCGTAATTTGAAGAAGTAAGAACGGACTGAGACTTCGGTGTCCGTCCGAATTTCTACATAATCGAATTTCTCACAAACTAGGAGTGCTACCTACTTGAAATTTTCTACAGTTATAAAAAATTGCAAATATTTGTTTTTATCTATATTTTATAGACATAGATAAGGAGATAGTAAAACAACAGTTCTTTTAAGAATTTGAGTTTCATTTAGAAAAATCGAAAAAGATTGATGTATTGCAAATACAAGTTAACTTATCAGTTAAAATGTTATTCGGAGGGGGTTACTTGAAAAAAATTATTTTTGACCTTGACGAGTGAGGTATCATATGAAAGGTGAATTTTTGTCCATTACAAAATAATTTCTTTTTGTAATTTGTGAAGACAACGTTTTTGTTTTATTTCAAAAATTGTTTTTTTGAGAAAAAATATTTTCGTAGAATATTATATACACGGAACCCTCGGCGAGCGAGTTATATTCGTACTTGTCCGACTTTTTTAATTTTTATATAAATCGTGATGACGTTATTTTATTCTTAAGTACTGATTTATTCTATCTAAAACTTTAACCTTGCATGTATCTTTCAAACGAAAAACGAGAACTACCTTGTGCTGAATCTAAGTAAAATAGTAATACTAAAAATATGCAAATATGCAGCCAACGCTAGTGATCCATCACTCTACATCAGTTTCTGCTTAATTAACTTGTACTTCAATTGAATCTTGTTATCTTGTTACCTCAATTGAATTTATTTTTTTTGTGAATATAACATTTAATTTTTTTTAGTAAAATGTTTTGTTATGTGTAGTAGGAATCTTAATTTTTTTATTAATTAGTAAGACATGTTAAGGACACTAATTATGAAATATTCATTATTCGGACTCTTTGAATAGCCGAACATAGCATGTCAACTATTAAGGAAGGAGATGAGGAAAATGAAAGAAATGAGGATATGGGGATAACTATACTAACTGTTTTTGATTCATCGGGGAATACGGAGGAGGGCATTTAACTCCACAATTTGTCCGCTCTATTAAAATAATCGTTATGGAATTACACAGTTCTACAACGACGTATTTGGACAACAAATGGATGGGATAACTCAGAAGCGCTTGTTTGTCAATTGTACTGCGAACATCATGGAAGAAAATTTTGAGTTTTCTTAGAGAAAAATTCGCTAAAGTTATATTTATAGTAGATTGAGAATTCAGCCACATTTCTTCGGTGCTGGAGTGAATCAAGCTGATCCGTTAGTTCGGTATTACCAATCAATCGTATTGCTTTTCTCTCTACAGAGTCTATAGACATTTTATTGTTAACTGACAAGCACCTCTCTAAACATGACAGCAGTATTCCATACATGGACGAATAAAGGACTTATAGATCAGCAAAATTTGATCGGGATTGAAAAACTTTTTACATCGACTCAAGAATCCTAATTTTTGGATTGCAGATTTGGAGAGGTTGAGCATCCATTTCCAGTTATTTATTCCATTTCAGGTTTTTATTCCATTTTGTAGGAACAAAACTAAAATGGGATTGCCAATAATCCAGCTAGTGACATATTCTTTGACCATGAAACACACTGTCTTCCTCAAAGGTAAAAGCACACATATTGAGTTATATGAAGGCTTCATTTTTCGATTAAGCAATAACATTCCATTATCAAAGAATACTCCCTAGCTGAGATTGAGGGTGCTACCGTTATCTGAATAGAGTTCATCTGCTTGCACTTTTAAGATATCATTTTGACTAGTGTCATCTCACTGATATTGCCAGTGGTATGTGAAATATCACATTAACTTGTTTGTCAATAGTAGGGACTGGAGGACACGGGGTATAGTATGTCAACTATAAAGAATAGTTCAAAACTAAAAAAGATTTACAAACCGAAGAAACTGATCCCATTCGGAAATTGAAATTGAAAAAAAAATATTTGGATAAACCGAAGATTTATTTAAGTTACTATAAATTTTTTGTTTTTAAGCAAACCAATTTGTAACTTTTTCCAAAACTATTTGTGTCACAAATGAGCAACAGTGAAGCGACCAATCTGTTCACATGTTATTTTTACGATATCTGCACATATATTAAATAAATAAATATTAGTTAAAAAATTCCTTTTAAATCATATGAACTTTACATGAACTTCACATCATTTCCGAAACTAAAATATGGAGTTTTTGACCATAAAAGGTCACTCGTGGTGAAATCAGATGTGATAGTTGTCTTATGTAAATACATGATAAATAGATATTTTGTACAAATTATTTAAAGCTCACTGAGCAAATGTACACAAATAAAACAAATGAAATTAAAAAAAAAAACAATTTCTCTAATATAGATTAAAATTAAAACTAAACAGTTACCAGGTACCACAGCAGACTAAATTGTTTTAAGTGTATCTATATTATAGTTGCAATTAAAAATATCTCAATAATACGAAATTTTGTAAAATACCCTGATAAATATAAAACCCTTTCGGATACAATGATTAAGTCGATAACTCAATTACGATTTCATAATATGTATATCAACTTTACCCCAATTTTATGAATAATAACTCATCCATTTTCTTCACTACATTGAGAAAAATCAAACCGATTAAAATTACATGAATGTCAAAAACAAAATAAAATGTAATAAAAATTAAATAAATATATTATATACAAACCGATTCATAAATAAATCATATTTCCTTTTATTATGTTTTTGTGTACAAATTATAAAAAAAAAACAACAACTTACCTGTAAGCGACAACACAAGACAACAATTATAAATTGCGTTAAAAATTAAAATTGTAAATTCGAAATGAAAATAATAAAAAAAAAACACAAAAATTGTAAAACAGAAACTCAACATTATACACGTTTGAGTTTTAAGAGGTTGGAAATATATGCTAGCGAATTTATTGGATATTGTAACATAAATTTTAATAACGAAACCATTTTTTGGGAATATTTAATTTATCAAAACATAAATATATAAGTAAAATTCAAAAAATTATTACAATTTTATGTTAAAGTGAGAGGAACTTTATGAAAAATTACAATTAAGATTAACTCTGAAATATGCTGAAGTAACCACAACAAAATTCAACAATTAATTTTATATTTTAATTTACGTACATTGAACATGAAGTAAAAGCTTCCAGTTTTTTGTTCATTATTGATTTTGATTTTCATATTTGTTTGGTGTTAAATTAAATTGATTCGTATTGCATTTTTTGCCAAATTAAAAACTAACAACATGCAATCGATTTATCAATCATTATTCTGAATTTACATAAGAAAACTCACGCGGGGTGAAAAGTTAAAAAAACATAATTTTGTTGCTATAATTATTGAAATTATAGTAGAGCAAACAAAAACTTGTCTAGCTAAATATTTTTCATCTCACCTAAGGGTTTATGTAAATAAATAAAAAAAATTGCAATTACTTAATTTTAATTACCAATTAAATTTAAATAATAATCAAAATACAAGTAGTTTTGTTAATAATTTTTTTTGCACTTCGAATAACCTTGACGGCTTAAAATAATAATACATAGTTTTAAAGTTCTCATAGAAACCACAAACATCTTTTTTTTCTGTTTTGCTTTTAACGAAGTAACGATTCTGAAAGCTTTAGGACCATCATTGACATTAATTAATACCGTGTATAAGCTTATATCAAATTTATGATGCAACAAAATTGAACTGGAGGCAATTTTAACCATTTTCATTCAAATTCCAATGTAATATATAAAAAATAAAATATTAAAAAAGCCGGAAAAAATCGTCGCTTTAATAATGAAATAACGTATGCCATATATACGTTGTTTTTATATAATGGGTGCGCTGCATTCCCCATAAGGATGTCTATAAAGTGGCATTTTAACATTTTCCAATTTTTTTATAACTGGGGTTGAAAATTAATATATTGTTAATTAACGTACATGCAAATTTTAATTCGGTTAAATATTGAAACAGCGTAAATGCATGTACGATATTTCAATTCCTACAGAATAATAACTTGGGTAAAATCAGTGTCGTATACTTTACATACATTACGATCGCCACACGAAATGGTAAATCTAAAATATTGTATAAGCATCATTCATTACTACATGATATGCCGGTTCATATAAATAAAAAATTGTAAGAATATTATGTGTTATTTCAATAATATTAGTTTTAGGCTTAATCGTCCTTCCATGCAAAATGAAATAACGTATATGAAATATGAAATAACGTATAAGGTACCTGATTGACTTTTCACCTCTTTTTAGGTAGAAAAGCCAGCAGGTACTAATGTGAAATTTTAATATGCTGTGGGGAAATTAGTCAAGATTAATGGGTAGAAATCTTTTTTCCAAAATCTTTATTCATTCAATTGTGCTGCCGAGTTTACGAAAATCAGAAAATCGAAAAATCTTTAAACCTAATTATCTCGAAACTACACTTTTGCGAATACGTTGTTTCATTATTAAAGCGACGAAATTAATTATTAAGTTAATAAAAAATATTGGATATTCATATTTCGATGTCCACCGAAAAAATATTGGAAAACAATAACAAATTGATTCGATTTAATTTTTCGACAATCTCTTATGTCGCACACGACGTCACATTAATGTTAAATGTTTTTTTGTTCATTAAAAGGTTCTTCTTTATTGGAGGCGAAATGTGAACCTTTTATGTTTATTAATTATGATATTTACATTTACTAATAAAATTTTTAAACAAAAAAAAAAAAATAATGAAAATGCAAAAAAGTGAAGGGATACATTTTTGATACTGCCTTGCCGAATTTTCGGAAAGTGATTAATGTTCTTTGTATAGTGTAACGGTTTTAAATGCATTAATTATTTTCGATTTTGTTTAATTAATTTTTTTGTGTTTATAAACAAATTTTTGGGAGCATTTAATATTGGGTTTAATCATTTGAAACAAATGAAGGATGTAACGGTGAAGGTAAGTCATTTTTTATCACGAACAAAAATTGTAATGTTGAGTATGTTTAGGTGTTTGCCTCAACTTGGATTGGATTTTGATTAGCATTTGACTTTGATTGAAATATGTTATCTTTGAGTTGGTTTCTATTTCGACTTCAACGAAGTGGTTTTTTACACATAGTCAAACGATTGGCCATTGTTTACCAATTGTAACATACCTACAATAGTTTCAACCTGAAATTAGACCACTACTTACTGTGGCGCTTATATAAGGTGGATGTGTGAAACAAAAATTCTATATTCGCTTCGTACAGCATCGTTTAAATTTTTGATATTTGACTGCAATAAAATCATGAAGAAAGAATAAAGGATATAAATTAATAAGAAGAGAATTAATAGCATAAGCAGTTGTATGGGCAATATGGGCAATCATATTAAACTTCTGCTTAGACTAATTAAGCTTTAATTGAGGGTATAGTGTTCGGTTCTTATATAACAATTTAATCATAACTTAAAAGTTTAACTGTTTAATCATAACAATAGCTTAAAATGCTTGATCCATATTGTGGTGGATCAAGCATTTTAAGTCCTCTTTAAACGTTCAATGAAATTGAAAACAAAAACATAAATTAACCAAATTCTAATGCAATTTAAAAAGAAAAACAATTTATAAACAAACTATATCTAAAGTAGCAGATACCGCAGATAGTACCGAGCGGTAGCAGATCTATTTGAAAAAGGCAAATTTTGTTGTCAAACACCATTTAGTTTACTCGATTTCATGGAGTCGATTAAAGGTAGATTTCATTTAAAAATTTAACTATTGTAATGTGCGTCATCTCGGAATTTCTGAAAAATTTTGGTGGCTATGAGTATATGTGATAAGTGGAGACAGATAGTAAAAAAAAATTTATTTAACGAAATTTACCAGCACATGGACTAAGTAGTGTTATAGTTTTCATAGGTTCGTTAACGAGCAATCTCCCAGCATTAGTTAAGCAGCTAGAAACTTTTCAACCCAATTCTTATGTGCTCCATAATAGCCGTTTGAATCATAATATTTCAACCTTATTATTTTTTTTGTATGTTTGGTCATATTTACAGCAGTATTTAAAAATGGAAATCTCTGAGCTTAAAGGTTCCTGGAAAATCAGTTGATTGTAAAATTTAATAAAATTTGTTGTCCTTGATATAGATGTTCCCATCTATATCAAGGACAACAAATTTTATTAAATTTTTAATCTACCCACTTTACATTTGAAAACTTTGGTACACATAGATACAACACCAATCTTTCCAAAGCTTAAAACAAAATTAGTTTAAGTCCAGAAGTTGAGACTCTGTAGTTGAGAAATGAAAACATATTTAAAGCGCAATCCTTTCATCATTTTTGAGTTTATTTTGTTTAAGCTAATTTTTTCTTTCAGAAAAACTTTTAAACTATAACCTCAGAGATTTTCAGTCTTCTAACCCAAGTGATTTCAATGTTATTAGCGATATACTAATCTAATGCACGGTACCTTCAAGCCATTTAATTTCAAGTTAAGAGAGCCCACAAGAAAACTTAAACTCTCTTTTGTTTGTTTATCTGAGTTTTTATTTTTTGCGAATAAATTTAAAATAAAAACAAAAACAAATTTGAGTCATTATTTTTTTGGAATTAAAAGGAATATTTTTGTTAAAAATTCGGAAACGTTTTAGATGCAATAATAGCTATTTATGTATTAAGGGCGGAAAGTAAGTCTTTTTTGCTTGAGAGTGGAATTGGCAACAAACACTCGAAAGCAAAAACATAATATATGTCCGAATTACGCATTGAAAGCACTAGCGGGTAGTTCATGGGGCAAAGATAAAAACACGATATTAACAACGTACAAAGCAATAGGAAGACCTGTTATAAACTATGCTGCACCCATATGGACCCCTCCAGTTGCCAACACTCACTGGAATAAGTTACAAACAACACAAAATGATGCCTTGCGACCCGCAACCGGATGTCACCTGATGGCCCACCGCGATCACCTACACGAGGAAAGTAACATATTACCGGTCCGTGAACATAATGAAATGCTAACCAAACAATATCTGTTGGCCTGTCACAAAGAGCAACATCCTTGCAATGACACCTTAACTACAATAGAACCACACAGAGACATAAGGAAGACAGCGAGACGCTTTCTGCAAGATATCAGAGATAGCCAGGTTTCTGGTAACATCGACGAATCTACATATAGAACTGGCTTAAAAACACTCCACACCAAAACGGTCGAAAACGCAACAAAGAACTATATTCCAAATCGTGTTCTAAAGCCACCAAAAGTCGCTGCCGAAAAGGTCCAATTGCCTCATAGCACTATGATGTGATCATTAACCTTTGAATTAATATTTCATATTTAGTTAATCTTTTAAAAATGTTTGGAATTAGAATCAAAAGATGTACGAAAACAAATAAATTGCAGTCGTTTTTATATTAAGTAAGCTAAAAGAAAATATCATGAAATTGTTATTGTTTAAAATATTTACTTCGTTTTGAAATTAGAATCCAAAAATGCATTAAAACAAATAAAATGCAGTCATGTTTATTTAAAAATCTGAAAGTAGCAAATATTGTTATTGTTTAAAAGAATTGAAATAAGAATCCAAAATTGTATTAAAACAAATAAAATGCAATCGTGTTTATTTAAAGTAATTCAGAAGTTATAAAATATTATGGAATTGTTATTGTTTAAATGGAAATTGAAATTATAAACCAAAAATGTATAAAAGAAATAAAAATGAAAAGATGAATAAAGTTTTAAAAAAGTCAGATTTGAACAGACCACGATCAGTAGAAGAAGTGTTTTATTTTTACGGTACTTCATCGTGGGTTTCCTCAGACCGCTAGCGGTCAGTATTCTAAAGATCCTTACATTTTGGTGACAGCGGTGGGATACTGGCCAAACCACTAGCCGAGGAAGCTCACGATGATCCGTAGAAATGAAACCTTCTCGATCAATGTTGGTCTGAAAGAAAATTTCAATAAAAAAAAAAGTTTGAACAGTGAATGAAAAGAAAAAATTTTAATAAAACAGAAATGTGTATAGTGAAATGAAATATTTTGTTTGATCCATGTTATGTTGTGATTAGAAGGAAATTTTAAAATAAAGAAATTTGAACAAAATTTGAACATGAGTGAAATATTTTGATCCATGTTATGTTGTGATTAGCAAGAAAAATTTAATATAAAGAAATTTGAACAAAATTTGAACAGTGAGTGAAATATTTTGATCCATGTAATGGTGTAATTAGAAAGAAAATTTTAATATACAGAAATTGGAACAGTGAGTGAAATATTTTGATCATTCTTATGTTGTGAAGAGAAAGAAAGATATTTGGATCCATCCAAAGAAATATTTTGATCCATGTTATGGTGTGATTAGAAAGAAAAGTTTGATAAAACAAAAAAGTTATTTTGTATGTGAACAGTAAAGTTATATATATTCTGATCAATTGCTTGATGATCGTAGGAAGATTTTAGAAAAAGAAAGTGCAAACTTGCAGAAAAGTGGTTAGTGAAGAAAAAGTACAGGAAAGTTAAGACGAGTATTATATATGAAGCCGGAAGAATTTGTTACTCTATTACTCAGTAACAGAGGTGTTGATAAAAATCCGGAATTAGAGAAAAAGTTAATCGAAGTAGCGGTTGGACTTTTGGAAAAGAACGAACCAACCAACATCATCAAAAGGCAGCTAAATCTTCTCATTGATCAAAGCTTAGGAGCTGAACAATCACTGGACAAGGCAGCAGATAAGGTAGGACCTTCCAATTTATTAATTTTAAATCAAAATTTAAATAGTAATAGTGATCTTAGTGTTAAAATGGGGTCAATTAAGTTAGAAAGTGCGATAAATTTATCTAAAAGCATTCGATTTGATGGTGACAGGGATAGCCTGTACGATTTCATTAGTTCAGTTAAATATTATTTCGGGAATGTTAATGAGAAAGTAGAGTATATGAAGTTTATAGTACATACGCGTATAGGAGGTACGGCGAAAAATGCTATACGAGGTATTGAGAACGACATTACTGATCCAGATAGATTGGAGAAGGAATTGACGAAGAGTGTCAAACAGAACCGTTCCGAAGAAATAATAAGAGGTGATTTTATTAGAAATTGGTTTAGCAAAGAAAAGGGATTAGTAGAATATAATTTAAAATTCGATAAATTAACAATTGAATATGTAGAAGCTAGTGAATCTGGTGTACCAGAAGATTATAGAAAGGGTATAAGATTTAGAGTGGATAGAGAAATGGTAGATTATTATATTCAGGGTTTTAAGGAAATGTCTGTTAAGGGATATATAGTAAATTCGAAGCCAAAAAGTGTGGCTGAGGCTAAACAAGCGGCTGAAGTAGCAGTGCGACAATTTACATCTAATTATCGACCTCCAAGTAGAAGTTCTTGTTTTAAATGTGGAAGAGTTGGTCATGTTGCCCAGTATTGTAGGACAAATGGTTCTTCTAGAATAGTAAATACAATTAGATCAAATGTTACGAAATGTTACAACTGTCAGGGAATTGGACATTTTGCGTCTAATTGTTCTACGCCAAAAGGAGGAAAAGAAGGAAAAACGATTAAATGTTTTAAATGTCAGGAAGTTGGACATATAGCAAGAAATTGTAAATCTGGAAGTAACAAGCCAGCGGAAAACTGGAGAGGGTCGGGACAGCGGGAAGAATCACCGGCCCAGAAAAATTTAATTGGTTAACATCATGTAGTAGTGGTAGTCTTCCCATAGCGACTTTAGCGACATTAAATTGTAATCCAAGGGTGGTTGAATATTTGATCGACACTGCATCAGAAGTATCGTTAATAAAAGAAAGTTTAGTTATGGGATTGGAAATTGATGCGAGTGATAGAGTAAGTTTATTAGGAATTGGAGGAATTCCAAGGTGTACTTTGGGAAGCATTGAATTAGAAATTGAAATTGGGGAGTTGGAAAAGTTTAAACATAAGTTTTTTGTTGTGCCATTTGATTTTAGTTTGAAGGTAGATGGTATTTTGGGTATTGATTTTATAAGAGAAAATAGTATTAGTTTATGTTTTGAGAAAAATACCATGAGGACAAGGGTTTATACAGTAGAAGTGAAAATGTTAGGTATTGTTGGTGATAATTGTAGTTTTGTTATTGTAAAGGAAAAAATAAGGGTTCCAGCGAGAACCATGTGTTGTATTCAAGTAAAAGGAATTGGAGAAAAGGTTGGAATAGTAGAAAAAAGAGAGATACAAGAAGGAGTATTAATGGGCTCGTGTATAACGGAAAACTCAAATGGGAAGGTTTGGGTATGTGTAATGAATATTAATGAAGAAGAAAAAGAATTAGAGTGCCCAGAGGTTAAAGTAGAAGAGGTAGAAATAGAGGATTTCGAAAATATGAGTGAGAATGGAACTTGCTGGGAAAATAGAATTCAAAAGTTAGACAGTTTGCTTAGATTAGAACATTTAGAGCAAGAGGAAATGGTAGGTCTGAGAAAAGTATTGCACGCCTTCAATGACAGTTTTTATCTCCCAGGAGATAAGCTCGAAGGATGTATTAAATATAAATCTGGAATTAGGTTAATAGAGAATACAAGTCCAATATTCGTTAGACCTTATAGATTACCATATGCTCAGCGAAAAGAAGTAGAGGAACAAGTTGAGAAACTGTTGGAAAATGAAGTGATAGAGCCAAGTAGCTCACCGTGGAATGCGCCCGTGCTTTTTGTAAAAAAGAAAATTGATGCAACCGGTGTTCAAAAGTACAGATTGGTAGTAGACTACCGTAAACTCAATGAAAAAACGATTCAAGATACTTATCCTTTGCCCAATATTATAGAAATTTTAGACAAATTAGGTAAAGCGAAATATTTTAGTGTATTAGATTTAGCTTCGGGATTTTATCAGATGGGATTGGAAGAAAAAGATCGAGAGTTAACAGCTTTCACTGCAATGGATCAGAAATTCCATTATAAGAAAACACCAATGGGATTGAGAAATAGTCCGGTGAATTTTATGAGAATGATGAACGCAGTGTTAAGTGGGTTAAACGGAATCGCGAGTTTAGTGTATATGGACGATATTATTGTTTTTGGTACGAATTTAGAAGAGCATAATTGTAGATTAACTCAGATATTAGAACGATTGAGAGAAAATAATTTAAAGTTGCAGCCGGATAAATGTGAATTTTTAAGAAGAGAGATTCAATACTTAGGACATATTGTATCGGAAGAAGGTGTGAGACCAGACCCAAAGAAAATTGAAAAAGTGAGAGATTATCCAAGACCTAATAATGTTAAAGAAGTTCAGCAGTTTTTAGGATTTATTGGCTATTATAGAAGATTTGTGCAGAATTTTTCGAAAATTGCGAAACCATTATCAGATTTAACTAAAAAAGATTGTAAATTTGAGTGGAAAGGTGAGCAACAGGAAGCGTTTGAGTTATTAAGAAATAAGCTCGTTGAAGTGCCTATTTTGAAATATCCAAATTTTGACGAACCATTTATCGTTACGACGGATGCGTCTCAAGAAGCTATTGGAGCGATATTAAGTCAAGGAAAAATCGGAAAAGACTTGCCAGTTGCTTACGCAAGTAGGGTGTTGAACAGAAGCGAAAAAAATTTATCAACCATTGACAGAGAGTTGTTAGGGATAATTTGGGGTATTAAACAGTTTCGACCATATCTTTACGGAAAGAAGTTTGTAGTGGTAACGGATCACAAACCTTTAACGTACTTAAGAACTATGAAAAGTCCAAGTAGTAAATTTGTTAGATGGCTAGATGAAATTGCGGATTTACAGTTTGAGGAGATTTATTATAAGAAAGGAGGATTGAATACAAATGCGGATGCGTTGTCGAGAGTTTTTATGGTGGAAACAAGAGCACGAAAAGTGGCACGTAGTAGAAATAAGGAAGAAGATGATAGTGATAACGAAGACACAAGTAGTGAAGATGAAAACGAATTAGAGAAAGAAGATATTGAAAGTAAGGTGAATCCAAGTAAAATGTTTAAAGTTAGCGAAATTGAGGGTAAAACTAAGAGTAGTGATGAGGAAAGTGAGCAAGAGAGAAATATGGAAGAGTTAGAGAAAGGACAGCAAGTTGTTAATGAAAGTATACGAACAAAAATGCTAAGAGAATCTCATGATGCCCCATTAGGTGGACATAGGGGGTTTAAAACGACGTTGAAAAAAGTTCAAGAGAAATGCAAATGGAAAGGAATGGGAAAAGATATTAAGAGGTATGTAAAAAATTGTGAAAAATGTCAATTAAATAAAATTTTGAAATCGAAAAAGAATCCAATAATAATAACTGATACTCCATTGAGACCTATGCAAAAGTTGTGTATAGATGTTGTTGGCCCATTACCAGAATCAATAAAAGCACATAAGTTTTTATTGACAATGCAGTGTGCATTTAGTAAATTTGTAATTGCGGAACCTATTAGAAATCAAGAAGCAGAAACGATAGCAAGAAAGCTGGTACAAAAGTTGATTATACCATATGGATTACCAGAAGTGATTTTAAGTGACCAAGGAACAAATTTTATGAGTAAAGTTTTTAAAAATATTTGTAATTTATTTGGCATAGAAAAAATTCAAACGAGTGCGTATAGGCCTCAGAGCAACGGATCTTTAGAACGATATCATAGATCGTTGAAAGAGTTTATTAGGCATTACATCAATGATAAGCAAAATGATTGGCATGAGTTAGCAAAACTAGCGTGTTTTTCATACAATGCGACAAAAAATGATGCTACAGGATTTAAGCCGTTCGAACTAATGATGGGGCGAAATGTAGAAATGCCATCTGCGTTTAAAGAATTAGAGCAACCTTTTTATGCCTATGGAGACTATATAAAAGAATTGAAAGAAAAAATGTGTAGAATAAATCAAAGAGCGAGGCAAAATATTATAAAATCTAAAGAAAAAACTCAGGAATATTATAACAAAAACTTATTGGAAAAAAATTTTAACATTGGAGATTTGGTAAAACTTAAAGTAGAAAAAGTGAAGCAAGGAGAGGCAAAGAAATTAAGTTCGCAATATGTTGGACCATTTGAAGTGGTAGATGTGACAAATACAAATGTTAAGATAAAGAAGGGCAAGAAGAATACAACGGTTCACAAAGATAGAGTAGAGAAGTTTTATTGCGAAAATTTTGAAGGGTAACCAAACAATTAATGAGAATTCGAATTGGTCGTATATATTTTAATTATATTTGATTAGTAGATTAAGTTGTTATTTGCTACAGGATATTACCTGTCACCTGACGAATCGGATAAGGTTAACGTACAGTTAAATTTAGTACATAGGAATTTTGAATATTTTAATAATAATTTTTTTATTTTCATGTAGAGTATGTTGAGGGAAATTTGATCGTAAAATTATAAACTCAATGAAAGTTGATGATAGTTACAAATTTTGATAAAGTTAATTTTATATTGGGAAATATGCATAATAATATAAGCAAAAAAGCAAAGCTAATTTTTTTTTGTTAAGAATCAGCAAATTTGATTAAATTGTTTATTAAATATGAAGAAATTTAAATTAAAGTTTTATGTTTGTAATTGAAATTGTAAATTCAGGTAAATTAGCAGTTCAATTTTTTTTATTTTTATTTGTTGGATTAGAAAAAAAATCAAAAAATGATGATTTTGGAATAAATAATAATGGTAAATTTTTTTAAAAAAAGTAAATTTTTTTTTAAAGTTAAAGTCATTGTAAATTTAGTCGTGTGTCAAAATGGGTAAAACAGAAAGTAAGCCTATTAAAGATTCCAACAATAATGGAATTGTTGTTCATCAAAAATTAATAAATTTAACTCAAGAGAAAGTGGAATTGCATTCCACTACAAATATTTTAGTCAAAAGTTTAGTAATGTTGTTGGTCATATTTTTTATATTGTGGATTATTAAAAAAGTTTTAAACGAATTTAAGAAAAAGGTTATAAGTGCAACTAGAGAGGCCAGGGGCCTACAGATACAAGTTTAAAATTTGCAAAATCCTGGAAGATTTTTACTTGGGAAAGGGAAGGTATGATGTGATCATTAACCTTTGAATTAATATTTCATATTTAGTTAATCTTTTAAAAATGTTTGGAATTAGAATCAAAAAATGTACGAAAACAAATAAATTGCAGTCGTTTTTATATTAAGTAAGCTAAAAGAAAATATCATGAAATTGTTATTGTTTAAAATATTTACTTCGTTTTGAAATTAGAATCCAAAAATGCATTAAAACAAATAAAATGCAGTCATGTTTATTTAAAAATCTGAAAGTAGCAAATATTGTTATTGTTTAAAAGAATTGAAATAAGAATCCAAAATTGTATTAAAACAAATAAAATGCAATCGTGTTTATTTAAAGTAATTCAGAAGTTATAAAATATTATGGAATTGTTATTGTTTAAATGGAAATTGAAATTATAAACCAAAAATGTATAAAAGAAATAAAAATGAAAAGATGAATAAAGTTTTAAAAAAGTCAGATTTGAACAGACCACGATCAGTAGAAGAAGTGTTTTATTTTTACGGTACTTCATCGTGGGTTTCCTCAGACCGCTAGCGGTCAGTATTCTAAAGATCCTTACAACTAGATCCATCCTTGCTCAACTTAGATCCGGTTGGTCACGCATCCTAAACAACTACATGAGTAGAATTGATCCTGAAATTATTGACAAGTGTCACGCATGTGAGGGCACGCCACACGATGTAGACCACCTATTTAATTGTCCTGAAAATGAAACAAACTTGACGAAGGAAGATTTGTGATACCGCTCAAGGGCAGTAACAGAGTTCCTGAACCTGGACATGGAGCCAGAGGATTAGCACCAAAACTGTCGCTACAACAACAACAACAACAACAATTTGCTATGTAGCCCAAGTTGGTTTTCTAGATTTCATCGGTTGTGACGGCCGGTCGGCCTGCCGGCAGACAGACACTCATTTTTTTTTGATTTTTTAGAATCAGTAGGTCCTAAAACGTCGAGAAATGCCAAAAAAGTAGGGGTAAGAATTTCACTTTTGGCTCGAGAATGTAATACTTAGGTCTTTCAGACCGAAGTAATTCAAGAAAGCTGTAGTATCTCAAAAAATATAAATTCTTTTGGACGAGAGAAAGTAAAAAAAAACTTTTACCGGAAGTGAAAACCGGAAATTGGAATGCAGAACATGTTACAAATTATACTCTTAGCATGCATACCAAGTTTCATCAAAATCAATTAACTGGAACTGATGTTATTGAAATTTCAAATAAACAGGCGTTCGGGAGGCCCCCACAACTTAACCCAATATCATCCAAAAACTAATTAGTTCATTGCCATTCAAATTTTCATCTTTTCCAAAGGGTCATCAAAATTGATTAATGAACGAAGTCTTTATGCTCCCAATAATATTTAAAAACAAAAGTGTGAAAAGTCAGCAGTTGTTTGGTGGACCCTCCGCCACTTTGATCGATGTGTTCCAAAAGTTGATCATTATCTTCTCACACTGATTAAAACCATTTTCCATAAGTTTCATCATGATCACTTCAGCATCGTAAGCTGTAGTGTGCATAAAGACACTGAAAAATATAAAAAAAATACAAAAAAACTTTTTTTTACCGGAATTGAAAAGCGGAAGTTGTAAAACAGTTGCAAAACGGTTTTGAACTGTTGTTGAAAACATGCTTATGTATCAAGTTTCATCCAATTTGATTATCAGGTACATATAAAGTTGAGCTTTAAAAAAAAACAGGTGCTCGGGGACTATGCACTACTTTGTTCAATATCGCTCAAAAACAAATCAGTTCCTTGCCATACATAGTTGCTTTGTTTTTGTCAAAGTGTTATCAAAATTCATTCATGAATGAATGTTGTATGCTCCCAACAATACCGGGTGATTTTTTTAACCTGAAACTTTCAAATATCTCGAAAAATAAGCACTCTACGGAAAAAATGTCCATATTCAAAATTTAATCATTCCGCAGGGGAAACACATTAGTGCAAAAAATAGTCCCCCACCCCCGCTCTTTGTAAGTGGGCGGGGGTAACTTTGAATGTAAAATAGGAACCCTTTGAATCTAAAATATATATATATATATATATATATATATATATATATATATATATATATATATATATATATATATATATATATATATATATATATATATATATATATATATATATATAAATTTTTTTTTGTTTTGTTTTTTCGTCTCCGCTTATCATACATAGCCGCTTGGCACAAAAATTTTTCCGAAATTCCGAGATGAAGCCCATTGCAATAGGTAGATTTTTATATGAAATCTACCTAATACACTAAATTGAGCAAAGCTTATTTTTTACTTCTTTTTTAAATTTTGGAATTGAAAGCGAGCTGATATTATAGTAGGTAATTTGTTGAATTCATTAATTGCATTATATAAATTTGAATTAGATCCAAATACTGTTGAGTTAATCTTAATGTTGCGAAGGCTGCTATTGGTTCTAGAATCTAGTTGTATGTTCGTGTATGTGAGAGTTAAATAGCAAGTCGGTGTTTGAATGTATGCATTGGTTTATAATATTGTAAACATGTTGCACCGCAACGTAACTATATAACTGCTTCACAAAAATAATATTTGTCGATGTGTGAATCTCAATGGTTGGCGTTAGCGGAGGAAAGCCATACATATTTTTTATTGCTTTGTTTTGGATATATTGTATTTTTGAATTTTAGTTTTGTACGTGGCGCCCCAAATTAAAATACTGTATGTTATATGTGAGTGGAAAAGTGAATAATATATTCCTCTTTTAAGATTGTTGACCAGCTACTGGGCACATCGACTTCTAATATTGTGAAATTGTGCATTCCAAGACATACCTGCATCAATATTTACTCTAAGATATTTATATTCACTGACTTTACTTATATATTCATCCGAAACATGGATATCCAGATGAATGTTAGCACCATTTACTTACTATAATCATGTATTTGGTTTTCATAATATTTATAGTTAAACGTTTCTTGATCAAGAGATCTGAGAGTATTAATAAATCAGCGTTCATATGTTGCTCCATATCTATGTAGTTATCCTTAGTATACACAAACTCAATGTCATCTGCACAATCATAAAAAACATGGTGAGAAAAAACACCTGTTGTATGGTGGTTTCCCCAACCCATTATCTAATGTACTCGACAGGCTGATAAAATCTTTCTCATGTTGCTTGAAAGCTTTTACCAAGGTTTGATGAAAATCGATCGGTAATTGTAAGCTACAGTAGGGATAAACACCTGAAAAAAAACTTTTTAACGAAAAGTGACAAACCGGAAGTTGGTATGCAGAAATATTGGAAACAGTACTAAAACCTTATACTTACTTTAGTTAGATCGAAAGACGAGATAAGAAGCTATTGAAGATTTAAATTAAGAGGTTTTTAGTCAGAGAATTTCAAAACGAATCCAGATCTTCCATTTTCAAGTAAACCTGTATCATTTGTCAAAGTTTCATCAAGGTCCTATGTAGGTATGTCACGAAACCAACCCATAAAACTAAAGAACTAAAATACTAAAGTGATGTGGGTGATGATCTTAGTTACTCTGCCGTTGGGGTCGTCAATTTTCCAGATTCTTTACTCATTTGAATTCATTTTCTTGTGAATCTTTTGCGTGCAATTCAGCATTTGTAGTGGGATAAGGAATAGTATTATCGAATTCACCGAATGAAACTAAATGAAATCATCTCAAGGCATGCAGTTGTTTTAAAGTTCCTGATAGTGATTCCAGTATTATGAATGCACAATGTTCATTACAATACATTATCAACGAACAATCGATGGAATTATTTTAGTGTTATTGGGTGTGGTGTGGTCATATTTAATGAATTGGGCATGGTTTAATTCTGGTTATAAAAATTATTTGCAAAACAAAATGCAACAACAAATGTTTTATTTTTATTTTACAAATATTAATTTACAAATAATTAAAAGAATCAGTTGTGATATAATAGCATGCCGATGGAAAATATATCACCTTAAATAAAAATAACTCAATTTAAATATGATGAAAAACGTGATCTACGCAGGTGAAAAAGTCGAGATTTGAACTTGACCATTTTTGATTTTCTTGAAACTTGGCATATAAGTAGTATGGACAAAATAAAAATACAACTTGTTTTACAATTTTTTTAAAGTGCATAGTGCACTCCAACATGCATGAAAAATGAAAATTCTACCAATCCGATGTAACTTTGAAATTAAATGCCTCAAGAACGGCTATACCGATTTCAGCAAACTTTTTTTTGTTTGATAGATGATTAGCTAGCCATTTGAAAAAAAAAATAATTAATTGTTTTTGTAATTAATTTTTAAATAAAAATATTATAAAAACTTTTTCAAAGATGGCGTTAGGTTGAAGATCAATTGGAATTAAATTAATTTTTTTTCTGAAAATAGTTCTATTCTTACTCTAAAATATATCAAATTAACAAAGGGGCTTAAATTCGTGTTCTTGAGATATTTAATTTTAAAGATTTTAGTACGACTAAAAATTGTAATTTTTCATAATTTTTTCAAACAACTTCCATTAACAAAAAATTTTAAATCTAATTAAATTTCAACTTTTTTTAAATGTAGTTCTATTCTATTCTTACTTTAAAATATTTCAAATTTAGGCGTTAATTCGTGTTCTTCAGATATTTAATTTTAAAGATATTTAGTCCGTCTAAAATTCTATTTGTTTATTATTTTTCGAACAATTTTTATCAACAAAAAATTTTAACCACTGAAGTTCGAAAAAATAATGAAAAATTCGAATTTTAGTTGGATCAAAAATCTTTAAAATTAAATATCTCAAGAACACACGAATTAACGCCTCTTTGTAAATTTGAAATATTTTAAAGTAAGGATAGAACTGCATTAAAGCGCCATCTTTAAAAAAGTTTTTTAATATTTTTATTTAAAAATTAATTACAAAAACAATTAATTAACTTTTTTTCAAACGACTAATTTATCATCTATCAAACAAAAAAAATTTGCTGAAATCGGCGTTCTTGAGCAATTCAATTTCAAAGTTACATCGGATTAGCAGAATTTTCATTTTTCATGCATGTTGGGGTGCCCCCTATGCTCAAACTATGCACTTTAAAAAAATTGTAAAATAAGCCGTATTTTTTATTTTGTCTATACTACTTATATGCCAAGTTTCAGGAATATCAAAAATTGTCAAGTTTTCACAACTCGGTCTAGAACACGTTTTTCTTCATATTATTGTTATGTAGACTGGAGTATGATAACGTAGACCATATTGTTATGTAGACTGGAGTATGATAACGTAGTGTAGTACAGTCATAGATTCATGTAGTTTCCATTTCCTTGCATTTCACGATTTTACCTATCACGCATAGTTCACAACAATTTCTCGTTCATCCACAATCTATAGTCATATTTTCATATAGTTTCCGTTACACAAATTTGTTCTTAGCATGAAACAATTAACAATAATATTTCCTTTACAATCCCCTATTACTGGTTCACACTGCGTTTTCACCAGCATTGCTTCACCATACTACATAGATTTGAATTCTCCGGGTCGCTAACCATAATTGCTCAAAAAAATTTTCAAAACTCAAACGGCTGTGCATATTTCTCCAATCGTCTCAATAGCTAAAAATTATTATCCTACAATCAGTTTAGCAATTGTCTTCAAAACATATTATATTTCTTATATAGGTATTTTTATCAATTTAATCTAAATTTTACTGTAATACGGTTGTAAGCCATTATTTCATAATACATAAACATCATAAAATCGGTTAAACTTACGTTTAATCCATTCTAATATATTAATATTTCTTCCAAATGCGGTGGAAATAACTTATTTCGTGAAATTATCTTACAATTTTATGTATTACAAAATAACAATCAGTATTTTTTATAAACGGAAAATGTACTAAGATTTCCCCTTCAAAAATAAAACTTTGTAGCTCAATTTTCGATATTAAATTCCTATATAAGAGATGAATATATGGTCTTTTGTCTCTTAGTCTATTACATTTTGTTTCCTATGGGATTCGATTGCGGGTTTGACGTCTGCAAAGTGCAATATCATTTTGTTCTGATATAATTGTTTTTTTTGGTTATAACGAAGAACCACAAATAGAATAAATTAATTATGGTGGTAATTGAGAGTTTCCTCAATTACTATGCTTGTGATATTAGATATTAGATTTGTGTTATTCGTGTTGTTACTTACCAGATAGTATTAAACGACAGATAGTATAATTGTTAAAAACTAAAAGTGGCCATGTGTTAATTGTTGTTTTTTTTTGTTGCCATAAATTATTGATTAGAAAATTAAATTAAATTAAATTAATACATAACATCTAATTACCGAAAAATGCTTGTTAAATTACCGGTACCAGTTAAAACGATGTTATCCATTTTTGTGATTAATCAGATATTATAAAACGACACCGAGTTACATTGTAAAAGGCTGATAGTGTCCATATCTTATAAGTTATTTCTTGTTGCAATAAATTACATAATAGCCAAAAATATTCTAATAGTATAAATTTTTTTTTGTAAATGTGGCTGCAACGCTACATTCATATACTATTTATGCTGTTTTTTGCAACCATCGCCTTGGTTATTGCGGTGCAACATTTGTGCAATATTTATGCAATTTCACCAATAATGCTTTACCTGCTGTGATATTCACTGCTGATGGAGGGCTAAGACCTTAAGACTTTGAAGCCGGGAGGATATAATCATGGGGTGAGTGAATTTTGTTTTATTTTATTTACTTGTTCTAACGTAGAAGTGTGAATGGCGCGTGAAAGGGTGTACAAGTGATAGAATGGGGGGCTTGTTTGCCGATGTGTGTGTGTGAGAGCTGGCGATGCGTGTAGCGAGACGCATTCGGTCTTAATTGGAAATGATTATAATCGAAATATTTTTGCTCCGATGGAATATTTAGTTTTCCAAATACATTGTTTTTTTTCTATAATACATTATGTTACCTAAATTTGTTAATTTATATTTTAAGTAATTAAAAATCAATCCCAAATAATATGAAAACCAAACAAAGAAAAACCAATTCTTGTCATGTTTAATCTTTATTAACCATATTACACATTAACTAATGGTAAACTACATGTATTTAAATTGAATTTGTCTTGAAATAGTTAGTGAGCTTGCAAATAAAATTATAACTTCTTATTTTTGGAGCTGTAAATAATATTTTTTGGTAATTTATGGTGATTGCGTATGGTTTCAAAACTTTTTGAAAATGTTATTAATAAAGAAAAAAGAAATAAACAATGAAGGCTTTCAATATAGCGTGTGACGTTCTCCCGTGCTCTAGGATTTGATTCTCGGTTTACCAGCAATGGCGGTGGTTTGCGAACTGTATTAGATTGATCAGATGGCAGCCATACAACTTAATTTTGATTACGATCACATGCGGTACTTGCTGCGGGTCTTTGAGCTTAATGGTCTTGCTTCGCAGTCCGAGTGTGTGGGTGAACGTTGGCGTGTATGCAGCGTGAGTGTGTGGGCGTATGGAAATGATTGTGGGGGTTGGACGTGCTGATCGTGGTTCTTTCGCAAAAGGGGTCGCCAGAGTTTTATTTTTTTCATTCGTATTGTTTCCACTTCTGTTTATTCAAGTAATTTGCGTACATTTCTGTATTTGTGTTGAAGCAGCAGGTATTAATCTATCAAATCCACGATGACTGAGCTCTAGTCGTTAAGGCGTTAATAATCTCTAGGTACGCAGCCTGCTATGCCGCTTCATTGGTTCGACAATGGAAAAGTTCTTCATTACAGGTTGCAGTTATGAAAATTCTTAGGCATTCCAAACAATTAATTGATTTATGTTTTGATCCAACAAAAATATTTCAACTTTCAACATATAGTTTATCGTTTCTTACCTTATCTATAGTATCGTTTTACGACTAGCCAGCTCTCATTCTAGCATGATAATAGCTATAGTGATCACTATAGAGAATTTAAATGACTAAACCTGAAGCCATTAAATGCAGTTTTACGAAAAGAACTGTAAATCGAATTTGGTTTGTATGAAAAGCGTTAAACTTCTTTTTTGTGGTTAATGTATTAGTCCCTACCCTTGCCGATTTCATTTGATGATTGCCATATATTTTATACTTCGTAAGGCGCCTGTCCTTGATGAGTTCGAAAACTTTTGTTCTGCTATTTTCCTAGATTCGGCCGCTTTTTCGTTCAGCAAGCTCCGAAAAGTAAAGAAAAATTATGAATGTTAAGAATGCTGAGTAAGTGTGCTTAAGGTAGATGAAAATACGCTAAGTCGATGATCGTCCTTAGAGAGAGGGAGTTTCAAACAAATAAAAATGGTTGAAAAAAACTTTAAGAAAAAAGATAATGCCAATTTGATTAATAGTTGACTTCCATTTAGTTTATTTCAATTAATTTAGCTTACATAAACACCAAAAAAATGCTACTTTCTAATTACAGGTTCACCTCAGTTACAAAAACTATACAATAAACGAAATCTTATTAAAAAATAATCCCATCTTCACTTTCGATTTACAAAATAACATAACCTCCACCTACATACAAATTAGCTTATAAAATAAATAAATCAAAACAAAAATCTGGTTCGTTCATGAAAACAAATTTAATTCACTTGCACTATTTCTGTATAAAATTGTTCTTATTTTAATTATTATTAACAATAAATATTTCACACCTTTTCAATATTACATTTTGTTTTGAATTACAACCCACTTTTTGTTTTGATAAATTTATTGTTAGTTTTGATTTCACGAAATCTTAAAGAAATAAAGGTAAAAATGATGTAAAAAAATTTAATTTGATGATATTGATACATTAATAATAATACACATAGCCAGCCTTTCTAAATAAATAAAAGAAAAATATATATACTATTATTATTATTTTTAGAATTTATAATAATAAAACAAAAATTGTTAAAATTTTCCCATGAATTTATTTCCTTCTTTTAAAAATGAATGCAATGTGCAAGGGACGTTCAAAAATTTCGTCAGATTTTGGGAATTTCTCAATGCTATTTGTTTTATATCAAGAGTAGAATGCGGATATAAGTAATAATCGATAAATTAATAATACCATTTTGACATTTAATCACAAAGATGGGAAAATACAGAACCGCGCTTTGCACATTGGCCGCCAACGTTTAAAAGTAAAATTAGTCACCCCCTTTCTTCACCTCAAACAAAAATCAAACTGCACAAGACATAAATTCTGATTTTTTTTAATCAAATCATTCAAAGATCAAAAGTCCAAGCGGCAGGTATATCCGCTAGAAATAGGTAGATTTAGGAGAGAATACATTGACCGAAAATACTTTATCAATGTAATTTCGGAACAGTTTTATTTAAGTTGGTTAAAACTACTTTTAATAACATATTAAATCCAAAAAAGAGCAAATTAACGTTCTAACTACCACCACACATAATTTTATAATCAAAAATTATCAAAAAACTTTTACATCTCAAAAAATAGAAATATCTATCAATTTAGGAAAACTTTTGTAAACGTATCAATATAAGTAAACAATCAATATCAATATAAAAAATTTCCAATTTTCCCAAATTTCCAAAGAAAATATTCCTTAATTCAAAAGAATTAATTCAACTTTGTTTTTCTTTTTATTTAAATTTTTGCGAAAAAAAATAAAAACTCAAAAATAAAAATAAAAACTAAAACAAAAACACAAGAAAATTTATTCATTATTTCTTAAGGGATTTGTTGTTATAATTGTATGGCGTGAGAGTGTCGTGCATTAAATTAGTATATCGTTAATTCCATTGGAACCTCTTGGGTTAGAAAGCTGAAAGTCTCTGAGGTTATAAATGAAAAGTGTATCTAAAAGAAAGTAGGAGTTTAAATAACATAAACTCACAAATGATGAAAGCATGGCCGTTTGCGTTTGTATTCGTTTCAACAGCCCCAGGGTCGCAATCTCTGGACTTGGATAATTTGTTTTTTAAATTTGGGAAAGATTTATGTTGTATCTACGTATACACATTTTTCAAGTGTGAGTTTGGTCATTTTCATCTAGATCAAGGACAACAAAGTTTAGTAAGTTTTTAAAACAGCTGATTTTTCAGGAACCCTATACGCCCTATACGCTATCTGACAAAAAATGATAAAAAAGGTTCAAATACTCAATATTTATAAATTTTATTTAAACATTATGTTTAAAACGGCCGATATAACGCCTTAGATTATTTGACTTTTAGGACTCTAGCCGCTTAAATGGTACCCCTATATGGCCAGCTTGGGAGTTTGTCCAAGAGATTATTTGCCGAAACATAATAATAATAATAGTAATAGTAATTATATTCGTTTGGCACCAACATTTTTCGGAAATTCCGATATGACGGACATTGCAATAGATAGATTTTTGTTTGAAATCTACCTAAAATGCGTCCATTGTGTTTCGTAGAAACATTTTAATTAGGGTCTAGTACTTTTAAAAAGTAGAAACGGAACCATTATGGTGAAATTTTGGTACATCCTCTCGATTTTCTACATAATCGATTTTCTCATACAAACTGTAAGTGCTATCAACTTGAAATTTTCTACAGTTATAAAATGTGTTAGTGTACGCCGGCTGAATTGCAAATATTTGTTTTTATCTATATTTTAAGGAATCGAGTTTGGTTTAAGTTGCTACCAAAAACGAATGTTCTTTTTTCTGTCATCCATCCTACCCCCAAATATAACAAAATAATCGAAAAATAATAAATAATAATTGAAAAAACTCATGGTTATAGGAAATATTGTAAAGATTAAACATTTAAACAACTCATTTTTTACAATGATAATTTGAGTGGGTTGAAAAATGGAGTGTCACATAATTCATAAAAGGTGATTTTTTCCATTCCAATCAATTATTTTGTAATTTTCGGCCGCAAATTTTTCGAATTATTTTCAAAAAGGCGATATTTGACTGAATTGTGGGAAAGAAGGTGGGGTGTTGGATTGTGGAGTTTGAGATTAGAAATTTAGAAAAAGCATTGGTTTTCACCTTGACGATTCAAGGTCATATGCAAGGTGATTTTATTTCTAGAACTATTTCTTTTATAATTTTGACAAGCACAATTTTTGATTAATTGTTATAGTACATTTTGCAACAAGAGATGAACTGCTTTTTCGTGAGTGAAGATTTGTTCACGAGACGTCTTAGCGTCGAGTGGGGGCCATTTCACGAAAGCAAAATGTTTCTATCTCGCTCGCGGAGGATATACAATTTTTTCTATTTTCTAGACAGTTTCTATATTTCTTTATTAGAAATTATTAAATTAGAAATCGACAAAATAACATTCAAAATTCATATTCTAGTTTTTCATGGTTGCTTTGTTTTAAAGAATTTGTAAAATTGTATAAAAATCCCATAGCAACTACAATTTGTTATTCTTTTTACACTAGAGAAAAATTACATTTTCACAGGGGATTAAACCTGTTTGAAAATAGACTTTTCATCTACTATCATAGAAAAAAATGTTTTTTAGGTTTTTGTAAGGGTCTATTCGCGTGGAATAGGCTTAAGAGAGGATAAATCTTGCTACGTTTCAGCAATTGTATATTTCAGTGAGAAATTAAATTTTTCGAAAATAATAAAAACATGCAGTTCAAAAACTGAGCTCAAAAACTCAGTAGAAAACCAATTGATCTTCTTATTCATGCATTTGTTGGCAACAATTTGGTGACACTTTTGACTCCCACTATTGTAAAAGATAGAACTTTTAGGTTCATTTCCATAAATACCCTCAAAACTCAAATCTGGCTACTCAACTATTTTGTACAAATAAATTTACAAATAAACAGTAATTGAAGCTACATCAATTGATAATATCTTTTGATAACATGATTTAGAAGTTGGCGTTATATAAACTGTTTTGATAAACCATCATAGACAGCTATGGGTAAAATTTAACTCAAGTTTTAATATAGTATATACGCAGAATCCTCGGCGGGCGATATATCAGTACTTACGTATTTCGCAGTTCATATTTTTTTTGATTTTAAAAAATATTTTTTTGCGATGACTATACTCCATTGCAAGTAGTTAGTATATAAGTTGGGATACACATTTTGAAGGTCTACGCTTTTCATATGAGCATTTACAGTCACCAAACTCTTTGTCGACTGAAGTCAAGAAAACGTGAACTATTTCTAGAACTATTTCTTTTATAATTTTGACAAGCACAATTTTTGATTAATTGTTATAGTACATTTTGCAACAAGAGATGAACTGCTTTTTCGTGAGTGAAGATTTGTTCACGAGACGTCTTAGCGTCGAGTGGGGGCCATTTCACGAAAGCAAAATGTTTCTATCTCGCTCGCGGAGGATATACAATTTTTTCTATTTTCTAGACAGTTTCTATATTTCTTTATTAGAAATTATTAAATTAGAAATCGACAAAATAACATTCAAAATTCATATTCTAGTTTTTCATGGTTGCTTTGTTTTAAAGAATTTGTAAAATTGTATGAAAATCCCATAGCAACTACAATTTGTTATTCTTTTTACACTAGAGAAAAATTACATTTTCACAGGGGATTAAACCTGTTTGAAAATAGACTTTTCATCTACTATCATAGAAAAAAATGTTTTTTAGGTTTTTGTAAGGGTCTATTCGCGTGGAATAGGCTTAAGAGAGGATAAATCTTGCTACGTTTCAGCAATTGTATATTTCAGTGAGAAATTAAATTTTTCGAAAATAATAAAAACATGCAGTTCAAAAACTGAGCTCAAAAACTCAGTAGAAAACCAATTGATCTTCTTATTCATGCATTTGTTGGCAACAATTTGGCGACACTTTTGACTCCCACTATTGTAAAAGATAGAACTTTTAGGTTCATTTCCATAAATACCCTCAAAACTCAAATCTGGCTACTCAACTATTTTGTACAAATAAATTTACAAATAAACAGTAATTGAAGCTACATCAATTGATAATATCTTTTGATAACATGATTTAGAAGTTGGCGTTATATAAACTGTTTTGATAAACCATCATAGACAGCTATGGGTAAAATTTAACTCAAGTTTTTATATAGTATATACGCAGAATCCTCGGCGGGCGATATATCAGTACTTACGTATTTCGCAGTTCATATTTTTTTTGATTTTAAAAAATATTTTTTTGCGATGACTATACTCCATTGCAAGTAGTTAGTATATAAGTTGGGATACACATTTTGAAGGTCTACGCTTTTCATATGAGCATTTACAGTCACCAAACTCTTTGTCGACTGAAGTCAAGAAAACGTGCCCACAAAACTGCCAGCAACCTGCTCGCAACTAATTTTAATATCTTGGATGCCTAGGCTACCTCCTGGAGTCATTACAACACACCTGGCCTTTCTGTAGTGCCAAGGTGATAGCAACAATACTATATAATAAAATGTAGTGTAATTATTTATTTTACACTACTATGTGATGATGTGTATTGTGATTATTTAATTTAACACTATTTGAACATGATGTAGTGTAATTGATTATCGATTCACTACTTATATGGAGTTTGTGGTGTAACTTAATTGGCACGCCGTTAGGTTAATAGTGATAATATAGTATAGTGGAATTTGCTTAGACCAACGATGCACTGTTGTTATTGTCACTTTACTTCGATTGTTTTGAACATATTAATACACACAGGAGTTAGTAGTTTTTTTTCATGTGTAACTTTATTTAGTAATATTAAATTTACTTATATGTAGGCACTCAGATTACGGTCACTCGTAAGTTCGTTTAATTGAAGAGAACTTTATTTTAATTAACATTAATTTTATTTATAACTAGAATTTCACTTAAATACATAGAATGTAAAACTTTTCTTTTTTTTAGTTATATAAAATAGTAGAACTTTATTTCCGACTTAAATTGTTCACTGTTTAATTTCTACTTTTTATTTACTACTCCACTTGTTGACTGAATAATTGTTACTCACTAATTACAGAATTGAAATCACTTTTTCGGAAACGATTGGTTTTTAAAATTAATGAACGACTCGACTCTCTGACTAACTGAACTTTATTGATCTTTGATTTTAATTTTAAAACGACTGTTTAACTGATTTAGTGTAAAAGACTGACTGCGACTGCTTGATTGATTTTGTAAAATTGACTCCGGTTATTGTTGATCAAATATTACTTATATAATTAAAAAAATGATGACTCGTTGACCTTATTATTAATTAGTATTGCTATAAAATCGATCCACTGACCAAACTTTAGTTTTTTGTTTTTATTTTATTTTATTAAAAATTACATAATGTAATTTCGCGAATTTAACGCTTATTTTAATTTTAATTTAAATAAAGATTTAGGTTATTATGGAATCGTGAAAATATTGTTTTAATAAAATTGGAATAAATGTACGATTTGCGGAAAAGGTGTTACGAAATTTTGATATATAATTGTAATCGATTGAAATGGAAAACTAGAGTTTAGGTCAGTGTTGCGTTTTTGTTGGACTATTTGTTTTGAATTTATATTTGGTAAATAATTAAGTATTTTGAAGTAATTGTTGAGATATGAGGAAATGTTAGTTTTGAATTTTTGTGTTTTGGGAAGTTGCTGTGGTACAACACGTACTTTGTTTTACTACATTTCTATTACTAACCCGACTTCTATCCAACCCGGTATCGAGCTCTCACGTCATACACATGGACCACATTAAATCAAATAAGAACAAATATTTGTTTTTTATTGTAAGAAAGTAAGTAATAATAGCGAGTTATAAACTAGCGTCTCTGAATATCCGAAGATACCATGTCAACGGATTGGGATTCTTAATTATGTTTCCTTTAGGAATTTATGAACGTTGATTTTAAAATTTTGGCGGTTGAAATTATCAGGAAAAACCCACGCCAGCAAGGAATTCCAAGAGTGTAAGACTCGTTTAAAAAAATCACACTGAAAGGCTACAGTTCTACACTTTGTTATTTGAACCGCAAAAGGATGGGCCGCTGTTGCAGCTCTGGTATGACGCAATAATAATGCAAGCTTTGGTAAAATCGATTTGATCTCTTCAGAAACCCTTTCATCCATAATGTATTTAAAAAAAATCGTTAAATCAGCAATCAGCAAGTAAGATCAGCGCTACCAATCAATTTAATCGCTCTTCGCTGCACAGCATCAAGGCATCTCAAACTGGTCACGTACGCTCCACCCCGAATGAATAAGAACAATACTCCATGCAAGGACCGATAAAAAACTTGTAGACCAAAAGAAGCTGTTCGCTATGGGAAAACTTTTTACAACGTCCTAAAATCCCTAATTTTTAACAGCGTTCTTAGCTAAGCTAAAAATATGAAAATTCAAACTTTAAAGGAAACGGATTAGGACGTTGGACGTTGTGCTGACTCTTTTTACAAGTGTATTTCAGAGTCTCTTCAATGTGACTATGGAGCTCCACAACATACCATAAAACACATTGCAACTGTGTGAACAATGTTATGAGGATGTTTTATCAGTTGTTTCCTACATTTTTATCCAACCATACTATTCGTTATTATTAAAACATAGATTGCGAACGCATCAATTTCGATGTTTTTAATAATTATAAATATGAGAATACGACTGATGATTTGATGAGTTGTAAATACGGAGTTGTCAGAAAAAATGCTAACATGTTAACGTGGTGGCATTTTGTGTTTGTGTTTTCCTATAGTAAATTTAAAAAACAAAAAAAATAAAATATGATGTGATATTTCTCGTTACTTGTTCGTTGTTAAGTTATTCATTGTTTTTTGTGTTGTTTAATTTATTAAAAAAACCATCAGTGGTCGTCTTTACCAGAAGAAAATCCGAAATCAAGGACAAGAACACAGATAATCGTAAATATATGTTCCGTATTTAATAACTAATTATTATAAGCTTTTTCTTCTAACCTTGGAAATGGTAATTGATTAAAAACGTTAAAATTAGTGTCCTGCACAAAAAACTTGGCAAATCTAGTTATTTTTAACATTAGAAATGATAATTAATTGAAAACGTTAAAATTAGTGTGTTGCACAAAAAAATTAATAACTGTACGGTGCAAGTTTAGTTATTTTTAACACTAAATGTTGTAGCCCATCCTTTTACGGTTCATATAAAAAGGTGCAGAACTGTTGCTTTTCAGCGTGATTTTTTCAACAGAGTCTCTCATTTTTGGAATGCCTTACCTTCATGGGATTTCCCTGATAGTTTCAATCCTCAAGATTTCAAAGCTAGCGTCCATAAATTTCTTAAAGAAACTAAATAAATTTTCAAACTTAATCCTTATCCCCAGTATAGATATATTAGATATAGTAATATAGTAAAGATATATTTTAGAGTAGGGATAGAACTATTTTCAGAAAAAAAATTAATTAAATTTCAATTGATCTTCGACCCCAGCGCCATCTTTAAAAAGTATTTTTTAATATTTTTTTTTAAAAATTAATTATAAAAACAATTAATTGATTTTATTTCAAAGGACTAATTAATTATCTATCAAACAAAAAAAAGTTTGATGAAATCGGTATAGCCGCTCTTGAGCAATTTAATTTCAAAGTTACATCAGATTGGCAGAATTTTCATTTTTCATGCATGTTGGGGTGCCCCCTATGCTCAAACTCTGCACTTTAAAAAAATTGTAAAATAAGTCGTATTTTTTATTTTGTCCATATTACTTATATTCCAAGTTTCAGGAAAATCAAAAATGGTCAAGTTTTCATAACTCTGTCTAGAACACGTTTTTCATCTATAGAACATTATACAGAACAAAAATTGATTCACAAATGTTCACAGTGATTGTATTTGTACCCGACACGAAACACACAAAAACTGTTCTAAAGAAGTTTTTCTGAGACAAAATGAAAAATGCTCTCAAATGGCAAAATTCAACTGAATTACAATAATTACTTTGATCTTAATCACTCACTGAATCTCCAAAATTTTATTTTTTACACCAAATAGTGTAAAAGTCTTGTTTATTTAACACTATCCGCCCGTCGCGTATTGCCGCTATCTCATAAGAAAGAAAATTCGAGAAAACTGTGTATGATAACATTCAATTTATATTGTGTCATTTTTATTGCAACTTTTTTATTTTAATATGGAATGAATTTCAAAATGTTGTTTTAATTCTATTTATTTATTCGAGTACTTGTGGGTACACTATATTTTTTGTTTTTCCGTCTGGTGCGTACACGAATAAATCAGAAGGTTTTCCTAATGCACAGGCCCCATACAGTTGTCCATGTGGGAAGAACGGATTCTCCAAATCTAATCCACATACTTGCAGTGACTGTCCATGTGCTTTGTTGAATCTTCGAATTTTCCATTTAAAATTATAGCTTAAATGATATTGTTCATCATCTTTTTCACCGAAAAGTTCAAAAAATTTGTGCAATTTCAAAATATTTGACATATTTGGAATTACAATATGTGTCACAGCAACACAAAAAAACCTTTTAAGACCTAGGTTCTACAAAATAATGCTTTTTAAGACGTTGATGGACGAAAGTTTTTTTTTGGTTTTTTATATTCTTTTTAAAGAATGGAAAACTAAATAAGAAATCCTTTTACATAATAATGTACGACATAGGGCAATAATTCATGATAGGATGGAAATAAATATAATATACTTTTTTTTTTTTTCAAATTTGCAGGAACATAGCTAAAATTATGTTCCTAATTATCCTAGTGCTAGAAGCATATACCAAGATCATGTAACGCATTTTTTTCCTCAAGCCAGCATATAAAATAGTTATATGGAAGCTCATTTGTTCGGGCAAGCAAAAAAGTTCATTCTTTTAAAAAATAAAAAAATTGCGTCCATCAACACCTTAGAAAGCATTTTGTAATGGGACATTTTTCTTAAAGGGTTCTTATGTGTTGTTGTGACACACATTGTAATTCCTACTACCCAACACAATTTATTTAAAAACAAAAGCGTTTCATCGTCAAAGAATATTCTATAACTATAAGACTAAGTGTGCGATCGTTGATTGAAAAAAGTTCATCCGCCAGCACCCCTAAAATATCACTTATCCCCTTATATCAGTGATATCCTACTGCCATTGCCAGTGGCTTACGATATCTCACGTTAACTGACTTGCCAATAGCAGGTACTAAAGTACGCGGCTTTGTCACAAACATAGATCCAAAATTTTAAATTTTACATATCTTCCTGCGGGCGGGAAGATATATTAAATTCATTGGTATTAATGCATTGTAGCTGTTTGCAAATCACTATTGCAAACGTGTTGCTGGCTAGGGGCTAAGTTTTTAATTAGTTTGTTTATCATAATTGCTCTCCGTGTTTGATTATACATAAGCTATGGTTCTTTGTATAGTATTTGTGCAAATTCCATTACGTAGTTTTGAGCTTTTAATCGATGTTATCGACTGTTATTCTTAGTTGAAGAAACATGTATTACATACAATTGCAAACCAATAATATATTTGGTGTAGATGACAAAATTTGTAGCATCATGATGTGTTTAATTCAATTATGTATATATAGTTTTGATATACAAATGTAATTGTTTCAGATTATACTTTCATTAAATTATGTTCAACAAAAAAAATATTGATCAAAGGAATCTAAGCGTATAAAACGATATTTAAAGAAAACCAAATTAAATTATTATCAACATTTAAGCAGAACCCCTTAAGATAATTATAAGGGCCCTGGGGTTCCATTTAAAAAAAAATAGCCTGTTACCTATGCGCAAGTGTACACAACAACTTCCCAAAGTTTCATGATGATCGGATGAATGGTTTATTAATGCATAAACGACTAACACACATACTTTCATTTTTATATATATAGATTATAATTAACACTAAACATGCCTTACTTTGAATAAAAAAAAATTAGAAATGATAATTAATTGAAAACGTTGAAATTAGTCTTGCACAAAAAACGGTGCAAATTTAGTTGTACGGTGCAAATTTAGTTATTTTTTTTAACAATAGAAATGATAATTAATTAGTTAATTAAAAATATTAAAAACATTAAAATTAGTGTCTTGCATAACGGTGCCTTTTTGTTTTCTAATTTACTAATAATGTAATCGACCTTTAGTCCATAAAGAAGAAACAAATTAACATTTTTGCGAAGAATTGGAGTGTTGGTTTTTTTTTTTTTGAAGAACTGGATTTAATTTTAAAATTGAAGTGAAAGAAATTATTTTTGTGCGTCACAATATGTAAGGAATCCAGTTTTGATTTTATTTTGGGAATATTTTTACAGTTTTGAAAGTTATTGGGGTTTGTTTATTTAATTTTGTACAACAAAGACAAAAAGTTGAATTCAAAAAAAACAAAAAAGAGACAGTGTATGAAGTGTGAACCTCTTGTGACTTACTTGATGTACTTTCTTATGCAGTGATTGTAATAAGAATTTTGTTCCTTTTGGTTGATATTGGAAGCATATCGATAAATTGTTTCACAGGCAAGAACTGTCGCTGCCTGTATTCGAAATTTGACAAAAACTGTTTATAATAGTAATCCCGCCCGGAAAAACGCTGCCATGAACGTGGATAAAGACCTTAAAAATGTCGCCGATTGGGGTGACCAAAACCTGGTCAATTTCAACTCTACCAAAACACAGCTGTTGATTGTTTTCCATTTTGTTTTCTATTTTATTCTATGATTGTTTTTTATTTTATTCAGTATGTGTGATGAACCAATAGGTGAATGTAAAAGAATTCGTTTATTGGGTGTAACAGTTTCAAATGACCTACTCTAGAACGATCATGTAATGACGATGGCAAAAAGCGCGTCTTAAAAACTCGGCCTCCTAAATTGATGCAACATTTTTTTCCTTCCATACCAATTGCTCCATGTTTATAAGTCCTATATTCGTCCCTGTATGGAGTACTGTTGTCAAGTTTGGGGTGCTGCTTCTGTTTCCATCTTCGCTCTCTTGCACTCTGTTCAAAAGCGGGCTATACGAGTTGTGGGTGATCGAACTTTGACATCAAAACTTGATTCCCTACAACATCGTCGCACTGTTGCTGACCTCGTTGTGTTTTACAAATATCGTCATCAACAGTGCTCAGATGAAATCAGCAGCATCATGCCCCAAACTTATTCTTACCCCCGTTCCACTCGACAATCGGCTAGCGCAACCAGTCAAACGGTCGATATCCCACGCTGTCATACTGGCAGAATGCAGAAAGGCTTCTTTGTCCAAACTGCATACAAATGGAATAGTTTGCCGGAATCCTTAGTCTCAGTTGACTTCAACCCGCAGAGGTTTAAAAAAAGCGTCCATCATGACCTTAGAACTCCTGTTGTTGTGGGACCTAGGTCTTAAAAGGTATTTATGTGTTGTTGTGACACTAATTGTAAACCCTATAACACAACACATTTTATTAAAACAGAATATGTCTTAAATAAATGCACTGTAATAATGGGGTGACGTAACGATCGCGGTTTCTTCGTTGTTGATTGTCGCCAGAGTCTCTTTTTGTCCTTTTTGTTTTCTTTTGATCTAATTTCTTGTCGAAATAGGCGCTCACTGGTTATTTGTGCTGGGGTGGCAGGTACATTTCCTCAAACCGACATGCTGAAGCTAGTTCAGGGTTATAAACCTCGCTAGGTGCGCGGTCTGCCTCTACTGATCCATTGGTGTTTCCAATGGGCCCAGTTCTCCATTACACCAATTGGACAATACAATGGCAACATCTATTTGGCTACCCCATGTAGTAGCATGGATAGACTCACTCGATGTAAATATCTAGTGTAATAATGCCCAATGCTCCAATGTTTAACTATTTCTGTTTTAACTAAAAGACGCGCAATCGAATCGATTGTAAGCTCATTTAATGTGCATACATATTTTTTTTTTTAAGATTTATTGGTTATGTTTATGTTATGTTTATGTGTCACGGAAAAACGAACCATAATCTAAATAAGACAAAATGAGCATTGATAGTATAAAAAGGCACGGGGAAGACTTTAGACAAAATTTTTTAGACTAAGACATCTAGTCCATTCGCCTAGCAAGCAACCGAGAAGTATTGTCACAAAGGAGTGTTTCAATATGGAACCTTTTTCAAGATAGCTATTTTCTAAAAGACCTTGGTTTAATGGGTTGTTTCCTTCAAGCTTAAGTGAACCAAGAATTGGAACTCTTTTACTATATATAGCAGGTTTTATTGTATATTTGACCTTAGCTTCTGTAACCGCCACGTTGTACATTGTTAATCCACAATTAAAAAAATATAGTCGAAGGCACGCAGTACAACTGATTCAGTCTAGACTTCGAATCTGACTTATGTCAACTAGTACCTAAACTTACGTTATGTCAAATTTTGAGAATGAAACACAACTTATCTTTATGTTTTTATGAAACGAAATAAGTTATCCAAACTAGTTCATCCATTAAATAGAAACTAAAAATAAAAATTAAAAAAAATAAGGAGTGACTACTTGCAACACTAAAGAATTCATATTTTTTTTAAATTTTATTTTGTAATTAAATTTAAGATGAATTATTAAACTCATATAAATATTTACTGTTCTACTTTCTAAACGGATTTCTTAATGATCAATTCTTACAAATAAATCCTACCGCAATGAGTTTGTAATAATTTTCAATGTTGGTCGTCAGCCGTATATTACTCATATACTTTTTCGTGATACAATTCATATTGTAAGAAACTAAAAAGATTATATTATAATTTAAACAATTTAAACATTACACAATGTATATATACATGGTTAAGAATATTCTTAGATTTTTTTAAATACATTTTTTTTCAAAATCGGGATTATGAATGTTATTTGCCAGTCTTCATTGTGTTAATTAAATTTGCTTTAATAAAATAATGCTACAAATCTGAAGTCATCGTTTCCACTATTCAATTCCAAAACTACCTGATCATCTTACGTAGTAACAAAGAATATGGATAAAATCTTTGAATAAACAACAAATTTTCCTTTCGTTTAAAAGCATAACCAACCCCAGACACTCTTTCTAATTTCATCTATTACAGCTCATGTTCGATTATTCAATTTTGCACTACAATCGACAAATAAAAAAAATATGTTACAAAATAGTTTTTCTAGGTTTATCTTAAAATAAAAATAAATAATAACAATAAATAAACAGAAAAGACAAAAAAGTGAATCTAATTCCTCATTATTGTGTATATCCACCTCTAGCACCTTTCTCCAATATTTTACTACAACGATAGAACTTGAAAAATAAAATTTTTTATATTTTCTTATTATTTATTGATGATTTCTTCTTTTAAGCTACCCACGCAATCGCGACGGTACAACAAAAACAATGGAATAAAAATTCGAAAAAAACAAAATAAAAAAAAAGATTGTGATGGTTTTGGGTTTGAATTATCACGAATTTTTTTGGTTCATGTTATTCGCGTATTTAAAATATTTTTTATTTTATTTATAATATCTTGATACCGCCTTCTTTTCTATTATTATTATAATTTTATTATTATTTTTTTTATTTGTTATGGATTTTAGTTTTTTGTCTATTAAAATAGTTTGAGAAATTTATTTTTTTTGTTTTACTATTTTTACTGTAGTAAAATGAGTAGTTGACTGCAATTGATCGTGTTCAGCTGCAATTGTAAAATTTCTATAGAGTATAGTGTAAGAGCTGCGCCATAAAGGAAATATTGCCACACTACCTATCTGCTCATTGGTGAATACCCAGTTAGAGCCAAACTTGACACCTTCAAGATATAAACAGGCTTC
>OY856186.1:177216958-177248669 GCA_963693315.1 Diogma glabrata
ATATAACGATATGAGATATAACGGAATTTAGCGGCACTCTCATGGTCGCATTTATCGACCTAGACCAAAAATTTTTTCTGAGCGTGTTGCGGCCAACAATTTCTTGGATAAATTCGACAACTGGCCATATCCGGGTACAGGTTAGGAGTCTAGAGCCTTAAAACTGTCAAAAACAAAGCGTTATAACGGCCGTTTGGGGCAAAATATGTAAACAAAATTTATAAATATTGATTATTTGAACATATTTCTATCATTTTTTAAAAAGCCAAACATCTGCAATAAAAGGTTCTTTAGCTATTTGCAATAAACTGTGTGAAGTACAACGGCATTTAGCGGCACTCTCACGGTCGCATTTTTTCACTTACGCTAAAAATATTTTCTGGGTATGTTGCGGCAAACAGTTTCTTTAATATGTTTGACAATTGGCCATATCGAGGTACAGGTACAGGCACTTACCTAGAGCCCAAAAACTGTATAAAATAATGTTTATTTTTAAAGTTTGTTTAATACTTCTGTTTTTAATTAGTGTTTTTTATAAAGTAATCTGATAAATCCGATTCTAATTGCACACATAACTGTCTGATCCCGAAATCTACCTATTTCTAGCGGATATACCTGCCACTTGGACTTATTGGTTTTGTTATATTTTTTGCAATATTTTTAGAATTTTGAACAAATTTTCAATCTTTGATTTTGTAATAATTTCGAAATTTTTTATAATTTTGGAAAAAAGTTTAAATTTTTGATTTTAAAATCAAAATAATTTACAATAGATAATTTTTAGCACATAGTTATTTTTATTTTATAATATTTTCTGGAACATTTTTGGAATATAAAAGAAAGTTGGAATTTTTGATTTTTTTTGGAATCTTGGAAAAACTTCAAATTTTTGATTTTGTTATATAATTTTTTGAAATCAATTCAATCACCCAACTCGCATTTTAACTTCTTTTAAAACACTAAACAGTCTTACCGAAACTAACTTCCCCACCTTCATAGTTTCTTTAAAATTTCTAACCAGTTTCGATAAAGGCCATTTGGAGAACTTTCCCCGCCTGTAACGAAGCTATAATTTGTAAAAAACTTCGGAAATAACTTCGGTAAGGTCCTTTGTAAGCAGTTATGCAAGCTGAATAGAATTTATGGTTTCACAAGTTATAGCTTCGGTAAAGTGCGTCTAATAGCTTGTTTTAAGCAATATTTAGAAGATCTTTAGAAGTTTCTCATAGAAACTATTAAAAAATGTGACAAAAATATTACAATGTTTTTTTATATATCTACACTTTTTAACGTAATTACTGTTATTGCTATGTTATTATATAGTGTTTAAATTTAAGTTTTTGTTTACGGCCACATCAAGTTTCGAACCCTGGTCCTTCGATCGTTTGTCCTGCACGCTATCCAATCGGCTAATTTAAATGTTAAGATACAATAAATATCTTTGATAGTAGTTACAATAACAATAGCTTCTATAAGACTTCCATAAGACTTCCATAGAATTTAGTTTTTTAATTTAGATGTAGAAAATATAGTATATGATTCAGGGGCTTATTTTTTATGGAAAAAGGTATGTGACATGTAACTTCAATGGGTTTTTAACGATGAAATCATAATCATAATCTGAGGTTTACGTTCTTAAAATATTTTGTTTCTTTTTGATAGACGTAAAAGAATATTGAAAAATCTATTTTTTATTTATTTTATTAGTTCAAAGATTTTAGGTATAGCAACATTAAGCGGTTATATTTTTTCAATCATTAACTTTTAGCGTACTTAAACCTTTATTTGAACAATTTTTTTTTAAATAAAAAGTTTTGTAATTGGATTTTTAATAGGTGTTACAACAACATGCGTACTAAGGTGCTGATGAACGCAGTTAATTTTTAAAAATGTTATATAAATATAAAACAATAACAAAAGAAGCAACGATATATCGCACCCATCCATTTGCAGTAAATTATTTTAATAGAGTGACTAAATTATGAAACTCTGTATCGCAGTTCTTCCTGACTGAGTTTGGCTCTCAGAAATGTAAATAAAATTCATATACCATTATTTATAAAACTTTAAATTTTCTCTATTCCACTCTAGTTGATTTTTGATTCTGATTCTCTAGTCTAGTTGATTACGATGTTAATTGATTTTTTTGTCTATTTGAAGACTCTAAATAAAGAATATTTTATATTGTGCAAAATAAGTCTAAATAATAGATTAAAAAACAAAACTCACATTATGCATAATACTTTTTTGACAAATTTCGTATAAGCTTTAATTTCGTATAAACCCATTAAAATTACATGTCACATATCTTTTTCCATAAAAAGTAAGCCTCTGAATTAAACTATATTTTCTCCATCTAAATTTAGTTGAAATAATAGAAGCAATAGCTTCCGTCAGTTTGACATATTTCGTTTCAGATATTGAAGCAATTTGCTTCTTTAAGATCTGTAAACAGTTACAACCGAAACAACTACAATTCTAATGACAGCTATAACTTCTATAACCTTTTTTAGGAAGCTCTATTGAGTGATCTGTAGATAAGTTTCGGTAAAGCTTCTAATATTAAATATAGAAGTATTTTAGAAGCTTTCATTCCGGTGGTAGGGAGAACTTCTCTGTGGAAGTTGTATCGAAACTTTATAGAAGTAAAATATAACTAGCTTCCACTTAAAAGCTTTAGCGAAGCTTTATTGAAGCTAAAACTTGTATAATTCAAATTTGAGAAGTAAGTTTGCTCGTTGAGGCAGGCTCCTGTTTTTGGAAAAAACTTAAATTAATTATTTGTATTCGTATGACATTTCATGTCATGTAATTGAACATTAAATTGGTAGAGAATGGATTGTTTGTTTTTGATAAGTTGAAATTGCTAAACGCTAAATGGAGATGTTTTTGAGTAGGTTGCTGAGTGTATCATCTTTTCACTAAATTATGTTAATTTATGATCTGTTATAATTTTTCGACAACGTTTTGATGTTTCGTGCTAGTTGTGTAATAAACTTCTACACAGAGATAAAATACTTGTAGTTTTACAAAGAGTTTTATGTCTAATATACATCGCAGCCAAAACCAAAAAAAAATGTTCTCATAAAATCCTTTGCCGAAAACTGTAAAAAAATCCTTAACCCAGACCGTATTCTTGATATCTCAGAGCCTTGACATTCCAGCCCCTTATGAAGTATTTTTGTGAAGGTAATGAAAACATGTACATGCAACAAACGGTCACTTTGAATAATTAAAATTAGTGATGCAAAAAAATTATTATATTTTTTTTAATGTATTTTGTTTATCATTTTTCACGTCGGTTTACTGATATTTAATTTTATCTATTTCAATATTAAGAAAATTGGGAAAAATTAATATTATTTTTTATGTGAAAGACAAATATTGAAATTTTCTATACTGATTTTTTAAATGGCAGGGTTAATGGCACCTTTTCATGCGGATCAAACGTTCACACTCTTTGAGAAGTTGAACTTGGGTCTCTTTCTCCAGCTGACAGAACTTACATTCATCTTGAAATACTTTGGGTGATAAGAAGTAGTACCTTTGAAAGTAGGATCATATTGTTTTTTCGCATCAGTATTTGAAACGAGGAGTTTGATCATAGATTTTTAAGTGTGTGATTTTCAAACATTTTATTACCATATTTGTTTGCCAATGTTATAATTTTTATTTAACAAAACGTGTTGGATGATAGGAATTAAAACATTGTTACGTTTTTGTAAACTTACTTTGAATTCGCCTTACTCTCAATTCGATAAACGCAATTCCCAAATTTCGTAAAGTTAAACTTTACAGCCGTTTGCCGAAAAAAGTTATTATAATAGTCTCATTTAACAAAAGTAATAAACATCATAACAAAAATAAAAAAAAAATATATAGAACTAACGCACCAAAATAAAATTTCAAATGCTTTTAACGAACACTTTATTGAGGTAGGATAAAAAAATAAACAACGATTTCCAGTTATCAATTTTTCTAATTTGGCACCATGTTTTCCGAAAAAAGGTATCAACTTTTATCTTACGCCTACTAGTGCAGTTGAGTTGGAATCTATAATTAAGGGTCTACATTTATCTGCTGCTAATGGTGCTGATGGTATATCTTCTAGATTTTTAAAACAACAAATTAATAATATAATTAATCCACTAGAAAAGTGAAAAGTTGATAAATTCTTGTCTTGAGAAATGTGAATTTCCGGATAATTTAAAAATAGCCAAGGTTCTTCCATTATTCAAATCTGGAGAAAAAACAAATATGTCAAATTATAGACCAATTTCAATTTTGAACAGTTTTTCCAAAATATTTGAAAAAGTTTCGTTAGCTCGACTTGAAACTTTTTTAAGTGCCAATGAAATTATTCATCCTCAGCAATTTGGTTTTACAAGTCGGTCAAGCACTTTAACTGCTTGTGTTCATATGATAGATTTTGTACAAAAAACATTAGTAATGGTCTTTATGTTGCATTGTTTTTTGTTGATATATCTAAAGCTTTTGATTCCATTGATCATGAATTATTGCTTCAATGCTTATTTGATTTAGGAAGAAAAGTGTCAGAAATTAGCATTTTTCGATCATATTTAAGAAACCGTATACAATTTGTGCAAATTGGAGATACAAAAAGTGACTTGAAGCTTATTAAATCTGGCGTCCCTCAAGTTTCTATTTTGGGACCAATTTTATTTATTATAATGATTAATGGCGTGTTTAATCTTTGTCTTAAAGGAAAAGCACAGTGCTATTTATGCACTCATGCTATTTAAATGTTCTGATTTTTTAATTAATAATTTACCTATGCTTCGTGCTATGATGTTTACAATTAATTATCTTGGCCTAACAATTGATTTTAAATTAAATTAGAAGAAACACATTCAAAACATCCAAAAAAAGTTTCACCTTTATAATTTTTGTTGTGAAAAGAATTCGTCATTTGGTGAGCCCAAATACGCTATGGTCTACTTATCATGCCCATTTTGTTTCGCATTTGATTTATCTAAATCCTTTATGGAATTCTGCTACACAATCAAGGATTCACTGTTAAGAAGTGCTTCAAAATAAAATAATAAAAACCATTAGGTTCCTGCCCAACTTACATTTAACAATAAAATTGTATGACTATAAAATTATTCCTTTTAGAAAAATATGTAAATCAGAAACATTAATATGTATATATAAACTTAAAATTAATATTATATTTAGAAGAGCTAATGAGATCCACCATTATCAAACACGTAGAAATGCAGATTTTTTTTATTGATTTCAGAAAACTAAATGTATATAGAAGTTCAGTTTTGTTTTCTGGCTTGGCTGATTTTAATGCACTTCCTACTCCGTTAAAGATGGAAAACACTTTAACACAATTCAAATTTTTTTTTTTTTTTAATAAAATGTGTTGTGTAGTAGGAATTACAATATGTGTCACAATAACACATAAAAACCTTTTAAGACCAAGGTCCCACAACAACATACGTTCAAAGGTGTTGATGGACGTAAATCTTTCTTTTTTTGTTGTTTTATATTAATGTACGACTTCTTTAACTTTTTCTAAATGTTGAGATTATGCTTTTGTTTTCATAAATACTTTTCTTAACAGTAATTTTCTATTATATTTTGATCGTATTTTGTTTAATCTAATTATATTATTTTTATTATTTTAATCTAATTTTCTAATTGTACTTCTGTTTTGTTGATTTTAATTTGAATTAATTTTTACTATTTCAAGGCTTTGCCTTTTTGTAACATGAAATGTTTAAATAAAGCAAAAAAAAAATGTAATTTATAATAATATAATATACTGTAAAACTTAAGTGATAATACTGAAACGAAGAGCTTATTTCGAGTTAAACTCTAACACAAGAATATTCATAACTAAAGAAGTTCTCTAATGATTTGCTATTTTATTTTGGTTCTGGGCTTTAATTTAAAATAATCCATGTCAACAAACAAAAAAACATTTATGTGTGCTACAGGTCAATAGACCAGTTTTTAACATTTTTTTGTTAATTGCTCTGTTGCGTCACTAAATAATAATGCTTGTTTCTGTTTAAATAAATAATACAAATTTTGTTTCAATTCAAGATTTTATTAAGTTCAAGATTTTATTAAGATTTTTATCTATACGATAGCAATGGATCTAACCATTATGTAGTTTAGAATTATCACTCACTATAAATGAATGTACCAAATGGCCTGTTTTTAAAAATTTTCAGTTGCGCCTAGCAATGGCAATCGAAGATAACACTTCTGATAATTCGAAGTGAATCGAGTTGCGCTTTACAATGGCGATCGAAGAAAAACTTTACTCTGATCAAATAATATAGGTGCGCCTATCAATAGCGATCGAAGATAAACTTTATAATATTAATACAGGTACGCCTAACATGGCGATCGAAGACAAACTTTATAATATTCATATCAGTACGCCTAACATGGCGATCGAAGAAAACTATTGTAATTCAATAGGCGCGCTTAACAATGGCTATCGAAAACAAACTTTATAATATCAATATAGGTGCGCATAACAATGGCAATCGATGAAAAACTTTATAATATAAATAAAGGTGCGCCTAACATGGCGATTGATGACAAACTTTCTAATATAAATATCATTTTAATTCACTAGGTGCGCCTAACAATGGCGATCGATGACAAACTTTATAATATAAATATAGGTGCGCCTATATCGCATGGCAATCGATGACAAACTTTATAATATAAGTATCAGTACGCCTAACATGGCGATCGAAGAAAACTATTATAATTCAATAGGTGCGCCTATCAATGGCGATCGAAGACAAACTTCATAATATAAATATAAGTGCACCTAACATCACTTGGATTATTGTTTATTTCTGCCCACTGACTTACTAGTTGACAACCAAATTGGTTCAATTGGTATTTTTATAACAAGACCATTTTCTCGAAAACCATAGCCCAGGATGATATCGAAATGATTTAAAATTATTCCAAATGTCACAAGCTAATCGAATTTTTTTTATCCAGTCATTACGATCATTTTCACTACTTGAAATTAAATATAATGCGTATTGAGGTGGTGATCTGCCGGGTAATAATTCGTCAGTTTCAAAATAACCATACTTGAAATGGAAAGCTTTCAGGGGATGAGTTACAGTTACTCCGTAGATGTAAGCACTTGAATTTTATATGTTGTTTTTTTCAATAGTTACTATCACATTGTGATGTATGGGTCACAAACGTGGACCCTTACACAAAATGACGAATCGCTTTTATCTGTATTTGAGCGTAAGATCCTACGCTACATTTTTTTGGTCCACTTAAGACAGACGATGGAGAGTATATAGAACCCGATATAACTTTGAGATCAGAGACCTTCCTGAGGGTCTTGATATAATAGGTTGTATCCGTTCTAATAGGATTGCTTGGTTTGGGCATGTTCTACGAGCCAATTCACAGTCTGGAATGGTTAGAAAAATGTACGTTAGTACCCCAGGGAGTAGGTGGCCGCGAGGTAGACCACGACTACAATGAGAGACTGACGTTATAAGCGACCTTAAAAAAATTGGCTGCCATGGTAATTATGTCGCTGTTGCGAATGACCGTGGTGAATATTCAAAGCTGATTAACCTGGCAACACTCCCATATGGAGCATGAACGCCGTTAAAAAAAAATAAAAAAAGAAATGAATATATTCAATTGAATAGAATGAAAAGTTGCTTTGAAAACCGAAAGAGCCGTAACAAAAGTTTTATCTCAATTCCGGTCGGCTCGAGAATAGAACCGGCGTCCTTCTGATCAGAGTTTATGGCTAACAAATGGTTATCCATAAACTCTGATCACAAGGATGCTGGTTCTCTCAATCTTAATAAAGGATTTGTCTCCCATATTCGTAGATCCATAATGTTCTTCATTCAATGTCAACTTGGTTGAAGTATGAAGAACGGTAAAACGTGTTTGTAGAATAAATAAAAAATTGACACAAAAAATGAATTAAAAAGTAGGGTCTGCGTCGGACCAGACGGTGGAAGTTATACTTCTTTGCCAATTCGCTCGCACACACGGACACAGACAGACAGATAGGATACATTAAAAAAAATAACTAAAAAAAAAACCAAAATATTATTCAAAAAAAAATGTTATTCAAGAAAAAAAATATTATTCAAAAGAAAAAAAAATTATACAAAAAAAAAAAATATAAAAAAAAGAAACATATTATTCAAAAAATAAATAAAAAAAAATATTAATCAAAAAAAAAAATTATTATTCAAAAAGTATAAGAACGTATAGTTATTAATTACTAGAAGGTACACCTGCACGGCGATGCCCGTGCTTCCTAGATAAAGTGGTTGAAAACTGCTTTTTTTTGAGTAAATTCTCCGATAGATTTTTGTAATGTCATTTAATTTAACTTATTTTATTAGTAATATATAAAAAGTTTGAAAAAAATGTAATAGTATCATTTTGCAGTCAGCAAAAGCCATTAAGTAAATGTCTCTAAAGCTATAGATAAATTTACATATTAAATGTACGTTAAAATTAAAACACATTGACAGACAAATAATAATTAAATAATTTTTATAAATGTAGATGGCAAAAGATTAGGGTTAGAAAAAATTTAAAATTTTATTCCAAAGATTTAATTCAAATAATTCAATATGTCACGAACAATTAGGTGAGCGTAAATATATTTGTTTATTGGATGTCACAATTGTCAATTACTTACTCCGAAACCACCGTACTCGTCATACAAAATAGGTACACTGGTTCATTGCTATTGGTTTAGCGTCCTATTTTATGTCGACTTATAATCATTTATCAATCCAGAAATTTTACTGTTCTGAAGAGGGTCGTATTGCAATTTGCAAATATATTTTATCGATTGTCTGCAATACTCTACTACATTGATGCATACGCCGCGCCGGCCGATTAAAAAATACCACAATTTTTAGTGAATATTTTCGTTTAATGGGTTTTATTGCTTTATGGTCATCGTCTTATTTCGACATTCCTTCCCACAACTTAAAACAAAAATTGGAAAAAATAATAATAAGATTAATTTCATTTGTAAATTCAGACTTATATATTATTATTAAAACAGTCAAATCACAACATATGTTAACATATTTGCATATGTTTTATAGATCCCTTGCAATAACAATAATAGTTCTGAAAGTAATGGAGAAGCATATTTCACTCAATAAGTATAACACTTTAAATCTGTAACTTTGATATTGTTCATAATCTTTTTCTTCGGTACTAAGGTTCCAATGCAAATTCTTGGTTCATCAATGTTTCTAAGAAGAGGAAAAGAAACGTCAATTTCCAATTTTCGGAACATGTGAGGGCAGTTCTGCTAACGCAAGCAGGTTTGTTTAATCATATATAAGCAATGCTTATATGTATCGTATTGGTGCTAATGCATAGAAATATGTTCATATTTTATATAATTGCAAACCATAAGAACATATTTGTTGTAAATTAGAAATATGTATTTGTTAAAAAATAATTTAACATAATTTTCATATAAATGTACATATTTGTTTGTCACATTATACATTAACTATTCATTTTAATGATAGTTCCGAAAAGTGAAAAAAAAATTGATCAAAGATAACTAAGCGAATAATGTTTTATTATTATAAAATATGATTGATTTAGTAATTTCGTCTTTATTACCATACAGTATAAGGTTGATTTACTAATTTCGTCTTTATTACCATACAGCATAAAGGTTAAAATATAACTTCAAACAACGTGACGCGGTTTCTCGATTAACACCCCATTAAAATATTTACAACGAGCGCAAAGAAGTATAACTTCAAAAATAATTGTGATGTTATGTCGATCGTCTAAAAACAAATTTTATCTCGTCGCTGGTCGTATTGGTTAAATGGTTAACCATAAACTCTGATCAGAAGGATGCCGGTTCGCTCTTCGAACCGACCGGAATTGAGATAAAACTTTCGTTACGGATCTTTCGCTTTTCAAAGCAGTTTTTCATTCTATTCAATTGAATACATTCATTTCTAGTGAGTTATCATTATAATTATAATTCAAAAATTTTGTTGTTTAAAGTTTTTGTCATAATATTATAAGTAGTTTTAATACGGCTGCTCAAATTTATAAAAGTTGCGTGGTTGTCTGTAGTTTTACTTAAATTGTTTATTGAGATGATATATGGAAATTGTTGACTCGCGTATTATAATGAGATTATATTAGGAACTTTTAAATTTGTGTGCGATGAAAAGTACAATCAAAAAAAGGAACAAGGGACAATTTAACCTTAAACAATCGATTCAATGTTCGATAGAGACATTGAGACAAACAAAAGCATTTTATAAGTTGAAATCAAAGATAAATATTGCGTAATTTTGTGGTTATAAAAAAATATATAACAAAAAATTATAATCAATTAAAACTTGTCTTTGAATTTAGTCTTCGTTTTTTTCCATTTAAATAATTTTAGTTTTTTGATAGATTTACGCTTAAAATGTCACAAAAATTTAATTTCATTTTTGGTTTATTATTTTTTGTTGCCGATAATAAAGATAGTGAATGTAAAAGTACGAAAAACAAGGAACTAAGGAATACGCATAAAAGAATACGATTGCCATTGCATAAAAAATTTGAAAACCAAATGTTTGCTGGTTTAAACGTGATATTTCGATTGTTTGATTGTTCACGAAGAACAAGAAGTAAATGTGGAACAGTCAATAAGTGATAAATATTTTCAACTTTATTTTTCTAAATTTATTAAATAAACTAACAAGTAACGATACGAACAATGATGACACTACTTATCAGATGACACAAGTTACCAGAGCTTACACACGTATGTGATTACAAGAATTTGCCAACAATTTACATGGGTCATATATATCATATATACTACTAATTGTTAATTAATATTAATTAATTTTGATTTTATTTTGTATAGTTTATGTTCTTTTTTTTAAATTATTACTTCGGTCTGAAAGACCTAAGTATTACATTCTCAGGCCAAAAGTGAAATTCTTACCCCTACTTTTTTTGGCATTTCTCGATGTTTTAAAAATGTTTCTTAAAATAGGCATGCTCAATGGTAAGAGCCGAAAGAACGATGTGTTCGATAACTGTACCAGTGTGTAAAAAAAATCGTCAAGTGTGTAAAATTTGCATATTTTTTGCTTAAAAACGTCAATTTTAAGTGATTACGAGTAGGAACATTGAATTTGGTGAAATATTGATGTTCGGGATTGGTATGTGAGTCCAAAAACTAGATTTTTGCATTATAAGTTAGTCAGAAAAATATTATCAAGTGGGTCAAAAGAATGATTTTCATTTTTTTAACCAATTTTTTGGTAAACAATGAAATTTATTATTTGCATCACATAAAATTTAAACGAACATGAAATTGGACATGGAAATTTTTGATTTTGCTATTAATAATTTTTGGAATTTTGAAAAAAATTTGTATTTTTGATTTTGTTATTATTTTTGCGATATTTTTAGAATTTTGGAAAAAGTTTTTTGGATTTCGAATTTATTTGATTTGGAAAAAGTTTCAGTTTTTGATTTTGTGATAATTTTTGGAATTTTGAAAAAAGTTTGTATTTTTGATTTTGTTATAATTTTTGCAATATTTTAAGAATATTGGAAAAAGTTTCAATTAGAAACTTTGGAATATTTAAGAATATTTAGAATAGAATATTTTTGGAATTTTGAAAGACATATGAATTTTTGATTTTGTAATATTTTTTCGAAAATCTAAATGGTTTGCTGATTGTATCATCTTTTCACTAAATTATGTTAATTTATGATTTATTATAATTTACCGGCAACGTATATTGATGTTTCGTGTTAGTTTTGTAATAAGTATCTAAACAGAGTTAAAAAATACATGTGCTTTAACAAAGAGTTTTATGTTTGATAAACATCGCTGCCCAAAACTGAAAACAATGTCGTCATAAAAGTTTTTTGCAGAGCTGTGAGAATTCACCCCTTCATATTTTTGTTTTATATTCAACCATGATTTATATTTGGTTAATATAATGAATGTTAATAAGAGATTTCCCAATACAAATCGCTTAGTATAGATTCAGTTATTCATTATAATTCTCTATTATAAAGTCCAATGCTTAACAATATAATATAATTGATTATAGGATAATAATAACGTTCTGTGCTCGTAATCCGGTTATCATTTATTAATATACTAATATTAATATTCGGTTATAATCTACTAGTACACTAACATTCCACATATGACTCCAAAATATTTAGAATTCAAGAAAAACATAAGTATAAATAATTTTTTTTGTATTTTTTTTATAAAAAGTGGCAAATCCTTAAACTCACTCAAAACAAAAAAAAATAAAACAAAACTTTTTTCTTTTTTAAAATAATTATTTTTAATTTAAAATGCAAATTTGTTTTAATATTAATTTTTTTTATTAACTTAACTACATGTTTCGAGATACAATATCTCATCTACAGGTTGTTTGTACAATGAAATTTTCAATTGTACACACAACCTGTAGATGAGATATTGTATTTCGAAACATGTAGTTAAGTTAATAAAAAAAAAAATTAAAATGAAAATAAATTTGCATTTTAAATTAAAAATCTAAATATAGGTTTATCTCTGTTTTTTACTACTATATTTGTGTAGGTTATTAGTCTTAATATATAGAATGAAACAAACAGCTGTTAATTTTATTCTGTACCGCGAATGTGGCGGAACACAATAAAACAATTTATTTAATTGTATTGAATGCTGAAATAAATTTTATTTTATTTTATAAAAATTTAATTGCATGTTATAAAAAATCAGAAGCAAACATTTTCGACCTGTACGCCTATTCCGGCATTTCCCTGGGAATTGGGAATTGAGAAAAAAGTGCAATAAATGAAATAAAGAAATATTTTCTAATACGATTTTGTTATTTCCCGCGACACGGAATACTAGTAATGAAAAAATTGCTATAATTTATTTCACAATTCTAGGGCTACTGTAGCCCTTTTCCGGTACATCGTGAAATAGGAATTGGGAAATAAATTGTAGCAATTTTTCATAACTAGTATTCCGTGCCGCGGGAAATAACCAATTCGTATTAGAAAATATTTCGTTTTTTCATTTATTGCACTTTTTTCTCAATTCACAATTCCCAGAGAAATGCCGAAATAGACGTACTGATTATATAAAAAACAGTCAATTCAAACTGAAGCGCATGTCCCTCTCTCGAATATTAAAAAAGGCAAAGACTACTATGATTAAATTGAACTAAATTTCCAAAAGATTGTTTTTTGGTTTCTCATTAGTATAAAATTTGATGTCTTTCATCAGGTAGGGCTTTCATTAGGCTTTTTATAGACTTTTCATTATCAAAATACCAAATAATTAAATAGATATCGAAATTGAATCAAATTTATTTAATTGTTTGGAATTATTTATTCAAAAAATACAATAAAATTCATTGTTTTCCTTTATTCGTTTTACTTGTTTTATCAACAAATTTTAAAATAATTCAATTTAAATTAATAAATTTTACTCTATCGGAAGGATAAAACGTTGTATTGGGTTCGTTTTTAATGAATTTTATTCTCTCAAAAATTTGTAATGCTCGCTTGTGCCTCGGTCACATCGTAAACTTTTCCTTGAGAAATAAAATATTGCATTACATAAACACTTACACAATATATTGCTATTGTTTCGATTCTCCATACAACTTGTGGAATAAGAAAGAACTGCTGTAAAATGGAGCATTAAATCTATTTAAATTGAGAAGGACATTTTTTAAAAGAAGTAAGTATGTCTTGATTTCATGATTTTCAAAAAATTTTAAAATTGGAATAGCTCTTTTTCGATACGTAAACAACTGCTGAGAAATAAAATAGTGATGCCAAACATCCCAATTTTTTTAATATGTTTAAAAAGGATGGATGCATAAAGAGCCAACTTAGTAGTTCCAGGTGATTTCATTTCTCGTTCCGCAGCATCAAAATATTCCTGAAATTCAGATAACATGGTGGTCCGTTGGGGTTTTCAAAACGTACCTGTCTCCCTAAGAAATATTTAAACAGCAGAAGGCTTAAATTCCATCGCGGATTCGACAACACCAAAGCCGATAGATGGCATATGCATTTAAGTAAGATTATCGGGTGATAAACATCTTTCTGAAGCCTGGTAAAAATTGTTTGGTGCAACCATTTCAAAATAATTTTTATTTTAAAACGATTCTATTATTAAATGTGAAAAATCCCACACTTTCCAAGTTTTTTCCCGCTTTCCCGTTTTTTATGAAATATCCCGCAAACGGGAAAAAATCCCGCGATCTGAATACACTGGTCAACACCGTCAACAGTTTGTTAGAAAACATAGTGGTCAAGAGTCAAGACCGTCAACAATTTGGTCATAACAATTTATTCGCAGACGTATTGGCCAACACCGTCAACAATTTGCTATGACAATTTATTGGAAAACATAGTGGTCAACATCGTAAACAATTTGGTTATAACAATTTTTTCGAAGACTTAGTGGTCAACACCGTCAACAATTAGTTACAACAATTTATTGGGAAACTTATTGGTCAACATTATCAACAATTTGTAATAACCATTCATGGATCAACATCGACCACCATTTATTAGAACATTGCTTAGTCACCGATTTATTTACATAGGATGATGTACTAGATTAAATTAATAAGGTATGAAGAGTTTGATCTGGAACAAATCATGGGGTGAGTGAATAATATCAGCTGCACTCGTTGATTGCGTATCCACAATTTATCTTGACGAGTCCAGTTGTACTATTTTGTATTTGTTGAGTTTTACCGCCTTTTATGTTTGTACAAATAAATTACCAAATTATTCCAAAAATGATGCGTTTCCTATTTCACAGCAGAGGTTCAATTATTATATTCAGATGAGATGAGAATGTCCGGGTGTAATTTCCAAAAATCGTTATTAAATAAAAACAATAAAATAATATTCAAATATTGTTTTATTTTAACAAAATCACAGCTAATTAATATTTTTCACCGTTCACAGGAAAGTTCAAATATAAAGTGAAGATGACTATGCAAGTTTTTAATCAAAAAAACTTTTAATAATTAATCGAAGCCTTTCTTAATATTTCCAAATATAAATTAAATTTCCTTACATCTATTGTAAAAAAGGTGAATTTTACTAATTTAATATGATCGAAAGGTTTTGACCTAAGCTAATTGATTATTCTATGATTTGTTGATTTTAATTAGATTCACTAAATCTATATTCTGATAGATGAACTAATATTTTTCTATATTAAATTATTGTTTTTTAATTAGTTGTTTAGGTATTGTCGTCATACTCCGCCTCGTTAACGACTTAGTCGTTAACCATCATCCTGTTGTGGTAGTTTGCAGATTTTAACGATTGGGCGTTTTAATATATTTTTGGACGTCTTTACAGTGACAACTCTAACATTGCCTTGATCATCTGGATGCAACTCTATGATCTTCCCAAGCATCCATTTGTATGATGGTAAGTTGTCTTCTTTAATTAACACCACGTCTCCATTTTTAAAATTAGGTTGTAATTCACGCCATTTGTTTCTTTGTTGTAGATTATGGAAATACTCCACACTGAATTTTTTCCAGAAGGATTGAACACGCTGTTGAACATTTTGCCACCTAGAAAGCCTGCTGGTCGGTGTATTTTCACTAATGTTTTCTTCTGGAATATAAAAATTTCCTGAGCCAATCAAGAAATGTGCTGGTGTTAAAACATCAATAGAAGCATCATCATCAGCTGTCGTGTAGAGTGGCCTTGAATTTAAAATGGCTTCAATTTGAGTAAGCATAGTTGTCATCTCTTCGAACGTTAGGTGAGTATTTGAGGAATATTTGAGTAAATGTGACTTCACTGACTTCACAGCTGCTTCCCACAAACCCCCAAAATGTGGAGATACAGGTGGAATAAAGTGCCACTGTATCTGATCCTGTGCTAAGAACTCTGCAATTAGAGAATTGTGATTAATATTGCTAATTTTTTCAAAAATTTCGCCTAGTTTTCGACGTGCTCCAATGAAGTTAGATCCATTGTCACTGTAGATATGTGCGGGAGCACCTCGCCTTGAGATAAATCGTTTTAAGGATGCTATAAACGCATCTGTAGATAGATCAGTAACGGCTTCAATGTGTACAGCTCTGGTCACCATACAAACAAAGAGTGCAATATACCCCTTGATAAACTTGGCACCTCTTCCCTTTTTTGTAGAAGTCGATTGGTAATTTTTTAACCATGCTGGGCCATGCCACCAGAGATCTAGTTTGATTAATTGAGACGGCAAAATCCCACGAGATGCGCAATCTGCAGGATTGTGTTCAGATCGTACATGATTCCAGAATTTTCTCGGTATCTGATTGATGATTTCAGCCGTACGATTAGCAACGTAGGTTTTCCACCTGACTGGATGACTCGACAACCACGATAGTACAATTGTAGAGTCCGTCCAGGCAAAACATCCCACTGGCATCTTCACTGTTTCTTGCACAAGACGCACAAGACGCATAAGTTTTGTGAGTAAATGAGCACCACATAGTTCAAGTCGTGGTAAGGACACCTGCTTGATTGGAGCCACCTTTGTTTTAGCTGCCATTAAGTTAACTGAGACAACACCATTGTTGTCTACCGCTCTACAATATACCACCGCACTATACGCACTTTCGCTGGCATCGGAGAAACCATGTAATTCCATTTTACCGTCTTGTGGAATGTATCTTTTGAGCTTTATTTTTTCTAAATCTTTCAACTCAACACGGATTTTGTTGTATATTTCTGATATTTCCGCTGGCAGATGATCATCCCATCCCAATTTGTGTAGCCAAAGCCTTTGAAATACTATTTTCATTAAAATGATCGAAGGAGATAACCAACCCAGCGGATCAAAGACCCTTGAATACTCGGAAATAACTTGACGTTTGGTGGGCTCATTACTCTCCTTCAAATCGAGTTTAAAGGTAAAAGTATCTTCTGCTGCGTTCCACTGTAGACCTAATATTTTTGATTCTTCTGAATTATTGAACAAAGTGGTTTGTTGTGTCTCTCCATTCACTGTGAGTTCAGGCACATTTGATTTCCATTTTCTTAGATTAAAACCACCGCTTATTAACAAATCATTCATTTCTCTTTTTAGTTTCGTCGCTTCTTCAATGTTATCAGCACCAGAGATAAAATCATCAACGTAAAAATCATTTATAAGATGATCAATAATATTTGGATGACTATCTTGATTATCATATGCTAGCTGATGAATACTTCTAATAGCTAAAAATGCCGAACTAGATAAACCAAAGGTAACTGTATTTAGTTTATAATGTTTAAGCTCATCAGCTATTTCGCTTCGCCATAAAATACGTTGAAATTGACTATCACTTTCACAAACCAAAATTTGATTGTACATTTTCTCAATGTCGGCTGCTAATGCAATTTTGTGCTTTCTGAATCTTAATAAGATTGACCATAAAGTGGGCTGAATAGTCGGACCGACTAACATCGTTTCATTTAGTGATATCCCAGAAGAAGATTTCGCTGATCCATCAAAAACTACTCTTAGTTTTGTCGTTTCGCTCGCTTGTTTTATCACACAATGATGAGGCAAATAAAAACACTTAGACTGCTCAATCATTTTATCAGCTTCAGAAACAGCTTCTAGGTATCCCCTACTTAGATATTCACTTATAAATCTAGCGTATTCATGTTTTAGTGATGGATTAGATTGAAATTTCCTTTCTAACGCTAAAAATCTTCTTTTGGCAACGTTGATAGAGTTGCCAAGCTGAGCGGTATTATTTTTAAAGGGAATAGAGACGATGTAACGACCCCTTTCATCTCGTTTGTGCGTCTTTTTATAATATTCTTCACACTCGACATCATCTTGACTCATAATCTGGACATTGGGAATTTCTTCTTGCTCAAAAAATTGTTTTAATGTTCTATCAATGTCTACATCTAAATGGAAATTTAAAGTACAATAACTTTCTTGGCTGCTGTCTGTTCTTACGACGTTTTCTTCACCGGTAACTCCAGCCGCAATCCAACCAAAAATGGTACGTTGTGCGACTATTGAATTATTTGAGTTAGTTAACTGCCCATCTTTGATAATGCTAAAAAATCTGTCAGCTCCTATCAGGATATCAACGGCAGATACTTGGTTATAAGATGGATCAGCTAGTTTTAAATCGTCCAAAAAACAACAGTCTTGGAGCTGGAAATTGAAACTTGGTAATCTCGTTGGCAGCTGATTTATGATCAAAACATCAACTTGAATCGATTCCTCTGACGAATACAACGACTTAATATTTATTGATGTAATTCCTCTGGTGGTTACTTTTCCAGCTGTTAAACCTGTAACTGCAACATTTGCTTGAGATCTCGGTAAATTCAAACGCTGTGCACAAGCTTCTGTGATGAAAGAGGCTTGTGATCCGGAATCTAGCAGTAACCTGCATCTCTGAGAATTTCCAGATTTGTCAGCTACTAGAACTATAGCTGTTGGTAGCAAAGATTGAAAATTTGGTATGGCTGCTGCATTTGCTTGAACATCGGTTGAGCTAGATGGTTCCAAAGTATTATTCAATGCATTTGCGTTGAGAGTTGCATTGATCCGTGGATTATTAACATCTTCTTCTGAGTGCAGAGTCAAATGATGCTTCCTGCGACATTTACCACATTTATATTTGGATCTACACACCACTGACTGGTGAGATGAAGATAAACAATTGAAACAAAGTTTTTTCTCAACTACTAGTTGTTTCCTTTCTGCAAATGTTCGCTGTAAATATTGATCACATTTGCTTAAATAATGCTCTCCTTCACATAACGGGCATACTAATTGGTTTATATGCGAAACTAAAGCACTTGTTCTTCTTTGAGGATACGTTTTGGTCTTCTGCATTGAACTTAAGCTCTCCAAGGCATCACTTCTTTTGTTTAAAAAGATAAACAACTGCTCCATTGTAGGGAAGCTGACTCCCGCTGTCTCGTGCGCCCAAGCTTCTCTCGTTTCCTGGTCTAGTTTTTGAATAAGTAGATAAATTAGCCAGGAGTCACGGCCTTCAGCACGCTCATCAAGCACCTTCAACCCACGTAGGACTTCATCCGAAACGTCAGCTAAGCGACGAATTGACTTTGCACAACCTTGTTGTACGTTTGGTTGTTCCAGAAATTGTTTCAACAAGTTGTGTATGACATGCTTTGGCTTGTTGTACCGTGTCTTTATCTTGTCCCACGCTTCATCGTAGTTAGCTTCTGTCACTGCCAGATGATTGATCAGCATATAGGCTTCACCTTTAAGCAACCCTTTTAAATATTGCAATTTGTGAACCTTTGAGATATTGTTATTGTTATGGACAGACGCTTCATATAGATCACGAAAGGAGGGAAACTCTGCATACACTCCATTAAACGATGGTATATTAACTCGTGGTAAACGAACCTCATTATCTGGTTTATGAATAGATGATAATTGCTGGAGAAAATTGCTTTGATTAAGCATAAAATCATCCATCGAGTTATTTTGTATTTGTGCATTATTCTCTTCATAAAGCTTTTCCCATTTGACAAGCTTTTGTTTCAACTCAAGATGCATATTTTCAATTTTGTCCACGTTGTCTATTTGTGATTCATCAAATTTCCCTTTTACGGCCTTTTCTAGCGCTTGAAATTCTCTCCAATCGTCTGCTAACAGAGCCATGCAAGTTTTTATATCACTAATTGGAGTACTAATGCTAAAGAGATTTACTTGCACTTTCATACTTTCTAATGTTTTCAAGAAGCGCTTTATTGCTCTATTTTCCGCCATTTGTAAGAATTCTACAACGTGCTCACTATATCTTTTATATATATTTACTGCAGGATTGACACGTTTCAATAATCTTTTCGCAGTTTTAATTAGTAATTTTCGCGCAAAGTATTTATATATATTTATTTCAGCGTATAACGTGATCACTATATTGATTCACTCAGTAATGACACGTTTCAAGAATCACCTTTCACAGTTTGATTTATAATTTTCGCACAAATGTATTTATATAATTTCACTTAAGTTTATAACGTGTTCACTATATTCATTCATTAGTATTGGCACGTTTAAATAATCACCTTTCACCGTTTTTAAGTATTATTTTTTGTATAAAGTGTTTATATATATATAAAAGAATAGTTTGGCTTGTACTCACGATTTTATATGCAGCAAATCCGACTTCGAAGGACCATGAATAATATCAGCTGCACTCGTTGATTGCGTATCCACAATTTATCTTGACGAGTCCAGTTGTACTATTTTGTATTTGTTGAGTTTTACCGCCTTTTATGTTTGTACAAATAAATTACCAAATTATTCCAAAAATGATGCGTTTCCTATTTCACAGCAGAGGTTCAATTATTATATTCAGATGAGATGAGAATGTCCGGGTGTAATTTCCAAAAATCGTTATTAAATAAAAACAATAAAATAATATTCAAATATTGTTTTATTTTAACAAAATCACAGCTAATTAATATTTTTCACCGTTCACAGGAAAGTTCAAATATAAAGTGAAGATGACTATGCAAGTTTTTAATCAAAAACTTTTAATAATTAATCGAAGCCTTTCTTAATATTTCCAAATATAAATTAAATTTCCTTACATCTATTGTAAAAAAGGTGAATTTTACTAATTTAATATGATCGAAAGGTTTTGACCTAAGCTAATTGATTATTCTATGATTTGTTGATTTTAATTAGATTCACTAAATCTATATTCTGATAGATGAACTAATATTTTTCTATATTAAATTATTGTTTTTTAATTAGTTGTTTAGGTATTGTCGTCAGTGAGTGAAACATTAATCTAATATTTGTAAAATGTAATAATTGTAGTAATATTGTTGTACGTGTGATGATCTCGGTTTCTTCGACATTTGGGGTCGTTAAAGGCCCTGTTCTTTGCCTTCGCTTGTTTAATTCTGTTTACACAGCCTTTCTTGCGTGCATATCTGATCAGCTGTACTGAACTGGGGAAAATTGCTTCTCGGACACACATGGCTATCAGAATAAAAACTGTGCCAGACACGCAGTCCTCCGTTTCCTTCCTGTTACTGACTCACTAGGAGGTCCAGAGTTCATTACAGAACACACAACATGTATATAAAAAAATAAGATTGATTTGATTTATAAACACATTTTTATTTTAGAATAATTGATTATTTTAGTTTTTAGTTATTTGCGCACAAACGAATCGCAAATAGTATATTACATATCTAGAGTTGTAAATAGCATTTTACATGCGAGGGAAAATTTTGCGCATGAGACGCGTAGCGTCGAGTGCAGTATCTTCACGAGCATGGCAAATGCTTTACAACTCGAGATTTGTTATATACTTTTTCTACGACTTTGTTTTAATGCCCAAACGTAAAAATAATTACTTGAAAAAATGAACTAATAATTATAAATTAAATGCAAATAGTTTACTATTTGTTAAATGCAATAGTTTAGTTCAGTAATTTATAATTTATAATTTTATTAAATGCAATAATTTAGTTTAGTAATTTATAATTTACTTTGAAAGGAGTAGAAAAATAACTATTACGTTGTACTAAAAGTATCAAAATTTGTGAATTTGATACAAATACTTTAGTGTGCAGCTAGAGCGAAAGAGTGTGGTTAAACTGTGACTTCAAACGCAAAATGTAAAGTTATTGGTGCATCGAGAATTTTTAAAAACGAACGATTCTTAACTGTTTAATTAAACCTCTTAACATATTGAAACATTCAGAATGTCTAAGGAGTCATTCCATTGTGACATACGTAACATTTTTACCCTTTTCAACTTATACTTTTGCCTATTATTCATAAAAAACATTGTTATTTTATGAAATTTATGTTATTTTATGCTATTATGCAGGTAGGAAATACACTACCAATGAAAAAAAGCAGCAAATTAAATATATATTAAGTAATAATAACAAAATTCAGTGCTGTGACCAACGTAACAAAAAGATGTACCACAGTAAAACTTACTCAGACTTTCAAAGCTTTCAAAGCTCAGACTTTCATTTCTCTGAAAGCATGCCTTCAAAAATTCAAATATAGGTTTTTATAAAGCACAAGTTATCTGTTTTTAAATAAGCATATGTTTTTCACAAATGCTACATACAGTAGAGGTTCCCTTTAAAAAATATTGTGTGACCAACGTAACGTGACCAATGTAACAGAAAAAAACACATAAGAAAATAATGCATTTCTAACAACAATTTTATTACTTATTTATTTTTTTCCATCTTTTAAACAATTTATTTGTTTACTTCCTATCTTTGGTATCAATAATGACGGACAAGTTTCCAATTAGATTAATTTTTCCGCACAACATAAACTTCATTGCAACTATTGAGGTTTATGTTTCCATGGAATGACCCTAAGTTATAAGTGCAAACTAAAATATTATTAAATGAACAGCTTATCGAGACCTTGGCATCGTTGTCTCGTTGAAGGGTTGGGAGTACGGCAACTGCTGGTAGAGCTTTGGGCCGTTTTTAGTTTGTTTTTAGTTTATTGGTTGGTTGAATTTTTGTCAAGTTATTCTACCAAATCAATATTTCTTCTTCTTCCACACGGTTGAAAAAAAGGTATAAAATTGATCAATTTTAGATATTCATATAAGTCCACACCCAAAATGATATAAAGTTAATATATTTACTATTTATAAAATTTCAAACCAAAGTTTATTGATTGTATATATCATGTCGTATTAAAACTTTGATAAATTTAAGTATTAAATTAATATCAATTGATATAGAATACTTTCATAATAATGAGTTATAAATTTAATACAATAAACTTATTAAACGGATTTATAAGTTTTGTGTATTAAATTAACGTTTTTGTATTAAATTTTTAATATATATTTATAATCAATTTGATACGAAATATTTATGAATAATTGATATGTAAAATTTATTAGCTCGATAAACAAAAGCGATTGATTCAATAGAGAAGGAGATATTACATCTATATTCAAAATAAAGGATTGGTTTAAAATAATGAAAGATTAAGGTTACATTTTTTTCGTTTATTAGTATAACATAACTATTATTGTCACATAATTTCACATTTTTGTCATCAACTTCCTTATAATAATTTTTAAATTTATTATATTCTTTGGTTTTTACATATGGATATTATTCTTATTATAATTGCTATTATTTTATATTTATATTGCTTTATTTATATATATATTTATATATTTATTTATTTTTATATTTACATATTTATTTTTTTATATATTTTTATATTTTTATATTTTTATATTTTTATATTTTTATATTTTTATATTTTTATATTTTTATATTTTTATATTTTTATATTTTTATATTTTTATATTTTTATATTTTTATATTTTTATATTTTTATATTTTTATATTTTTATATTTTTATATTTTTATATTTTTATATTTTTATATTTTTATATTTTTATATTTTTATATTTTTATATTTTTATTTTTATATTTTTATATTTTGATATTTTATATTTTTATATTTTTAAATTTTTATATTTTTATATTTTTATATTTTTATATTTTTATATTTTTATATTTTTATATTTTTATATTTTTATATTTTATATTTTATATTTTTATATTTTTATATTTTTATATTTTTATATTTTTATATTTTTATATTTTTATATTTTTATATTTTTATATTTTTATATTTTTATATTTTTATATTTTTATATTTTTATATTTTTATATTTTTATATTTTTATATTTTTATATTTTTATATTTTTATATTTTTATATTTTTATATTTTTATATTTTTATATTTTTATATTTTTATTTTTTTATATTTTTATATTTTTATATTTTTATATTTTCATATTTTTATATTTTTATATTTTTATATTTTTATATTTTTATATTTTTATATTTTTAAATTTTATATTTTTATATTTTTATATTTTTATATTTTTATATTTTTATATTTTTATATTTTTATATTTTTATATTTTTATATTTTTATATTTTTATATTTTTATATTTTTATATTTTTATATTTTTAAATTTTTATATTTATATATTTATATATTTTATAAATGTTTACATTTATATTTAAATGTTTATTGTTAATAACTATTAGGTATTACTGTATTTCAGATTTTGTTTTTCTGTTTTTGTTATAGCAACAATATACGGTGCTTTTATACTTGAATCCCCAATATAATCTTCGTTTCGAAGTCAGCCTAAATGAGTTCGTTTCGAAGTCAGCCTAGAATTAATAAAAAAAATGGAAATGTATACTAAACTTTAAAACAATTAATAGTTATTTATATATCTAGAACGATAGGTGAAACTTTAAAGTACGAGCTAGTTGTTTACTAGTGAGTACCTTCAAAAACACTTTTCGTTTGAGGTAAATACAAAATTTTATTTCATACTGGAAATTTATTAAAATAAAAAGAAATGAGTTTTAAATTTTGCTCAAAAAGTTGAACTTTAACGTCCTTGTCCTAGGACGTTAAAGTTCAACGTTTATGGTACAAAAAGTTAAACTTTAACGTCCTAGGACTTTATAAAATTTTATAAAGTCGTAGGACATAAAAGTTCAACTTTTTGTACCATAAATAATCCGAAAAATGTCGTTTTAGATATCAGTATGAAATAAAAAATATTATTTTTAATTGTAGTGTAAAAGTATTAATTTATATGGCTAAAAGTTTTTATAAAAATCAATAGTTGTATGCTAGAAGGTAACCTATTAAATAAAACTTGAACGGGTACCTGATTAAAAATAAATAAAATTCTTTACCTGTTTATGAACTAGTAAATTACTAACGGCTTGCTCGTCCGTCATCCAATAAAATTTAACACGTTCAGTTGGAGATGGTGGCAACAGTCGCAATAAATTAATAAGTGAGAGTTTTTGTGTCCCAATCTATATTTTTGAAACAAGAAAATTTTGTATGAATATTTCAATTTACAAGCAAATTGGCGAATAACCTTTATTTCTGTCGGCTGCCATATGTAACAGTTTTTTCGGAGCTTTTGACAATGTTTATTTAATTTTTGTGTTGATCCAAATGTAAACTCAAAGTCAAAAACAATCTTTCGTTTTTTAGTATACTATCTTTTTGTTGAATTTAACAATAAATCCTGAAAATTAAATTGAATTATAATAAAAACAAATAAATATATGATTAATATAAACATGTAAATTTTTGATTAAAATAAACATGCAGTGCTTAGAACCCGAAATCTAAAAAATTGTTCGTTCAAATTCTGCCTTTGAAAATTTAAAAGAATGCATAAATAATAAATGGGGACCACTTTTAAACATGGGATTATTTATATTTTTAAGATAATTTCAATTTATAATTATGATTATAATTTCAATTAAAAAATCTCAATCCACATAAGTGTTTATGTTGCAGATTTAAAAGTCGCGATATATCCATTAAAATTGTTGTGAAATCAATAAACAACATTATTGATTCACAATAAATTATAAACAAACAGAAATTACAAGTTAAGTAGGCTATCAGTTTCTATATGCTATTCTATATATATAAAGGTAACACATAATAAATAATTTTTAACTTACCAGAATAACCATAATCCGCATATTCAAAATTTGTGCAATATATTTCACAATATCTGAGTTTTAAAAAATTTTCAATTTGCACTGTTACAAATAAAACCACTAATTGTTCTGTAAATTGTTCGGTTTTGTGTAACTAAACAAATAAATAATTTTTCACTTTCACTTTCTACACGTGTTTGATTTATAATGAAAACAAAATAAATCTCTGTAATCGTTAGAAGTTAGAATAGTTTATATCTTAAAAATATAAAAGTTATACTCAGTACCGTATTAAAAGAATAAGTTAATATATTTATTGTATACCTGCTTTTATTAAAAACAAAAATAATGTTGAAACAAAAATAATTTATAAGTTGACATTATTAGATAAATAATTTTAGATTATCAATTTCACCCATAGTATTTAGTTTAAATAAATATTTTGTATTAAATTAATATTACTTTTGTTTAAATTTTGTTAATATTTTGCAGTAGCATAAAACTAATCAGAAATCGTTTTAAATTAATATGAAAAATGTATTTATTTGTTCCAAAAAAATATAAAACTGTCTTTAATATAAGTTTTGTATTAATTTTATAATAAAACTGATAAAGAGATCATTAATAATTTCATAAAATATTAAATGAATAAGAAAATTCATATTAATAGCTTTTATAGGAATCATGTTATTAAAAATAATACCCAAATTTTTAACCGTGCATGATTTGGTTAACTTCAATGTTTTAACAGTTGTGAAATTGCTAAATTTCAAAATAAAAGTTAGTCATCTAAATACAATAAGGATTCTACGATAAATTTCTAATTACGTTACGTTACATCACAGAAACCTTATCGAATTTTTAACATCTTAAAAAAAATAGTTTGAGTTTTAAAAAAACATTTTTTTATAAATTCACGATATTGTAATGACATGAACTTACCCACAAAACAAACAAAAAACACTCCATACAAAATAATAACAAGAGAAAACAGAAATAAAAACAACTATAAGAGATGTGATCATCATGAATAATCAACACCATCATTGTTGTCTAACTCTCGAAAAACCTAAACTAAAATATTGAAATTGTATTTTTTTTTGGCATCATAGAAAAAGATCTTATTTTTATTTCTTTTCAAAATAAGTACATGAATTCTTTTTTTTGCAGTTATTTCCTTGATTTTTGTTTTTTTTTCGTTGTTAACATCCACGATTTTCTTGTAAATTTACACGGTTTACATGCATACGATAACACTATTTAACATTTTGTTATACAAAAAAAACAAAAAAGTAACATAAAATCTACACACATCGAATAATCGTTTAAGATATTTAAATTTCATACCTAACCGAACAAACGATGGAGAATTATCATAAATTTAAGGAAAGCATATTGTTTTAACTTCAAGTATTTACAAATTTCTTATATTAATTTAATATAATTAAGATCAATTGAAAACATTTTTTCCCATTTCCGGCGACATCCAAAAAAATTAGAAATTATCATTTCATTTCAACTTTTAACATTTTGACAAGATCAACTTCAAAGTTCAAAACATTTGAAAAGTAAAATCGTTTAATTTTTTAATTTTCTATTTATATTTTCTTGCTACAAAAAAATTCTCACCAAACTTAAAAATTAAATGAGCAAAAAAAAAGTCGAGCACGAAAGTTGCAAATTTATCATGGAATTAGAAAAATGAATTAAAATTAAGACAAGAAGTAGATAATGTTCTTGTTAATTTAGAGATTTGTAATTTGTTTTGGCTACCTTTTTTGGTAGATTGAAATTGAATGATGATTGATTTGCAAAAGTTTTAATTTCGATGTTGTTTTCGAATCATCAACTGTGGAAGATGTCTTTTAAGATACAGCTTTTTATTGTTATTCGTGAATGGATTAAAATATTAAATTTATTTCAAAGTGGGAGGAAAATATAACGATATAAATATATTATTTATGTGATTGAGATTATATTCGTTGGGTCAAAAAATACTTGGGAAAATTTCTTATTATTAACATATTTTTATAACAAAACAATTAAAACCATCCTAGTCGTGACTTCAACCTTAATCGTTGTGTTTCTTTACAAATTGTTTTGTTAGAAACATATAAGCAAGAATAATTTCAACAATATAAGCAACATAATTTCTAATAAATCAAATTAAATTTAACAAGCAATTCACCTCTCAATATAACATTAGAAAAAGAAAATCAATATATCAATTGAACATGAAAGTAAAACATTTAAATTGCAATTTTATGGTTATACTCATGACGTTATGACAAATGATTATCAATAAAAACCAAAATTACAAAAGAATAATAAAATCAATAATTTTATTGAGAAACATTATTTTGTTTCTTATTCTTTGCTCGAGAAAGTGCAAAGTGCAATTTGTAACAAATTATTTTTTGAATTGTTTGTTAATGGCTTTTTTAAAGATTTTTTTTGCAGTGTTATTAAAACGCGGTATGTTATGCCAAAAGATAATTATTTACTTTTATTGTTTTAGTGTTACTTTTAAATGCTTTGCTTAAAATAGCAATAAGGTACAACGATTTGCTTGATTTTTTAGAAAAATTTCTAATGCAATTAATTTTTAAGTATGTATAAATATTAAAACCCATATTCAGTGGTCTAGAGTCATTATTTTTAGAGTAAACTGGTTTCATTTTCGTGGCCTCATTTTTCATAGCTATCCAAACCCGAGTGTGTTTTTGAGTATACGCTATTCGTAAATGAATTTTTGCTGAATGTTTTAAAATTGATATTGTCTAAGCTGGTAAACGTTCTGCATACCACATTTTGTACTGCAAATTCATTTTGAACGTTTGCTTTTGAGTTGACATTTCACTATGTTCTTGGTAGTGTCCGCGACGAGTCACCCATGACACTCCAACCCTCCATGTCTCTGGGCTTACTTTTGGTAGCTCACGCACTGTGTCCTTGTCAGCTTAGGCGTCGATTCCATCGATTCCTTGTGGCAAGTGTTTGATTTCGATCTTATCTCAAGGAATCTCTCTCGAAAATGATGAACCACTAAACCTGTAAATGTTAGTTTTGACTATCTAGCATCGAAAGATGTGTCTTGATTATCTGCCCAACACTCTTATACATAAAAAGATCTTTACCCTGCCTTTCCTGGTCATAACTGACTGCACAAAGTTTAATTGTAGTTAACTGTGTGCTCTTCAATATATAACAAAGTGCTCTGGTATGAAATAGATAGCAAAAAAGCAAAGAGAGTAAATAAAAAAAAAGGAAATAATACCAACCCTAAAAATTAATATAAAAAAATTAAACGATTAAAAAAAATAAACGAAACAACAAACCAAATAAGAAATTTAAATTTTATTATTTTCAATTTAGTTTATGCTTTGCTTGCGGAGTGGATTATTTTGGATTTAATTTATTTCAGGCTTAAAAAAATATTTGTTTTAAAATTTCAGCTGCGTTTAAATTCATTTTTTACTTTCTTTTTTTCGGAAAATTAAACATGAAATTCATGCATAGGGAAAGATTTTAAGAAAATTATTTTATGTCTCCTTTCTTCTGCATCTTAACTTTTATTTTAGTCATAATTTTCTTTGTTTTTAAATATTTTCTATTGATTAGAAATTAAAGAAACAATTCATAAAATTGATTTGTTCTTTCTTTGCAAAACAAGATAAGCAGGCTACAGACCTTCAATAAATTTGTCAATCAATTGATCACGAAAATAAACGAAAAAAAATTTAGGGGATTTTTACACTAAATTTTATTTCGTTTATTTTCGTTTTCGAATTGATTGACAAATTGATTGTAGGTCTGTAGCCTGCTATAGAGAAATATTTCATAAAAGCCGTGTTCGATTTGACTGAAACAACTGAATTATCTGAAAATATATTAAGCATAATATGTAAAATGCATTTTATCTAGAACATAAAAAATGTTTCGTTACCCCCTAGTTTAATATAATCGATTGAAAAATTATATAGCAATGAAATCAAATAATAGCTTGTCAATATTATATTTCTGCTCCTTTAATAAAAACCACACATACATCGACAAGGTATTTTGATTTCTTCGCAAACGACTATTCTCAAATTTTTTTTTTTTTAAATAAAAAGTGTTGTGTAATAGGTTTAGAATATGTGTCACAACAACACATAAATATCTTTTAAGACCCGGGTCCCACAACAACTGGCGTTCTAAGGTGTTGATGAACGCTTCTTTTAAACCTCTGCGGGTTGAAGCCACCTGAGACTAAGGGTTCCGGCAAACTATTCCATTTGTATGCAGTTCGGACAAAGAAGTGGGGTGAGAAGAAATTAGGTGTGTCTAGCTTTGTATGTATCCTTCAGCACACTCATTTGCACTATCAAAAAAGCAAATGCTATCAAACCAAACGTTGTATAGTTATTTTAAAATATGTGGTGTTGTTTATGGTTCAAATAATTTAAAATTAGAAACAGTGTGCAATTAAACCAGCTGTGTGAGAGCTACTCAGAGATTGTTATTTAACGTTTTTGATACGGTTGAATCGCACCAATAATTCTTATCCTTTCCATCTGGTTCAAGACGGAGTCATATGCTAGACCATATCCACATCCTCTGTTCTTACCCTTGGCTAAATGTATTCCACAACTTGTATAAATGTATTCCACAATATCATATTAACGGTTGGTTTGCGTATCGTTTGACTCGCTTTTGATTCCTATTGCTAGATGTTTTATTTTCCTTCCACTCTTTTTCCTTGAATCTGCCACCCCTAACCCAACTGCGCTGGATCTGGATTGTTTTATTACCTAAACACGTTAATATAAGTGTCCATAGTCATTCAAATAGTTTTAACAATAGTTTCACTTTCAATATCCAATACCAAAGAACGATTATATTGTCTTCAAATTACTCAATTAACTTAAGCACATAGCCAGTTAAAAAAATAATCGTGATCATATAATTTTTCTATAACATAAATATAATTTGATTATTATTTTTGACGATCAGATTTTAACGATAGTAATAAAAAATGAATCGATTGAATGAATTTCAAAACAATGAATTGAAGTTAAGCGATCATACATCAATTTAGAAAAAAAAATATTATTTATTGGGATTAAATCATAGTTGGTATGAATATAGCTGTGTTAAACTATATCATAATATTAATCCACTGTAATATTATGCATATGGACATTTCGCAATATGATACAACAAATTACTTTAATTTTGGTTCTCACATAGCGAGGTTAATAAATTCACGTTTTATTATTATAATAAACATTTGATCCGTTTAGAAAAAAATGCAACAAAATCTTAGAAAATTATTTTTTATAAATAAAAGCATTAAAAAAATTGGAAATAACATTAAATGAAATCAAGGAGACTTTCAATCAATTTTCATTTAATTTTTTTTACAGTTTTAGGTTAGATTCTTTACAGCTAATAAATTTAATGTCAGACAATTATTCTATGAAATTTTAACGGGTAAAGAATGTTAAACTGACAAACGAGATTCTATCGCAGTGGATTGCAAATAAAACATAATTAATATATAATATTGTTAATAGCCATTGCATCATCATTGATATACACACCTTGTATTCAAAGATGAACATTTTTTTACTATTTCTCTTTACTTTTGCTGTAAGGCAATTTTGAATTACATATCGATGTGAACAGTGTTTCATTTTCGCTAAGGAATTGCGGAATTTAGGGAATATTGCTTATAAGCAAAATTTTCTTTTACTTCAGTTTCTACTACTATTTCAGTTTCTACTACTACAGTCGCTACTTCAGTTTCTACCTTTCGACGTGCTTTCTTCAAGGCGATTAGCTTGACCCAATTTCGTCTGACCCTGCTGAGATTTCTGGGCACTACCGGCTCAGGTAATGAAACTGGCTGTTCCACTCACTGGCTCGCAATGACGGGCAGGAAAAAACTTTCAAAAATAACAGGTTTTTCCAATAAATAAAAGGTGATTTCTGTTCGACACCAAAGTGTTATACTTTATTAACTGTATGCAATGTGACTGCGGAGCTCCACAACAAACCATAAAACACATTGCAACTGTGTGTCCTCTTCGACGATACAATGGCGACAACTCAGACATCCAATTGGCAACTCCCGATGTAGTAGCATGGATAGACTCACTCGATGTAAA
>OY856186.1:177248869-177545775 GCA_963693315.1 Diogma glabrata
CTGTTGAAAGAAGTTACGCGATTGATGTTCCTTATTGAAGCTTTCAATCTCCTCACACTGTCTCTTCCACCATTCTCTCTTCGTTCGTCTACATAGCTTTGTAACGGCTTGTCTTGCCAGTTTATAGTTCTCCTTCGTGGACCTGGTATTGCGTCCTTGTAGACACTTCAGATAGCAATCTCTTTTGTATTGAATAGCGTCAAGACATGCTTGATCCATCCATGGCTTCTGGGAGTGGTTCTGTGGTCGTCCAAGTATTCCCTCAGCAGCGCTTAAAACAGCATCTTTGAGCAAATACCATGACTTATCGACGTCTCCATTAATGGTTTCTGATTTCTCCAATGTTTCGGCAATATGGATTTGATATCTCTCTTCTGTTTCAGCATTCTTTAATGATGAGATGTTAAAACGATTCCGTTGATTGAATTTTGGAATGCCTGGATTTGGGAAGTGGAACCTTATCGTTGCACATACAAGGAAGTGATCACTTCCAATGTATGCACCTCTAAAGGATCGCACATCCCGAACGCTCGAAAAGAAACGTGCTGTTACTAGAACGTGATCAATTTGATTTCGAGTGTTTCCATTCGGTGAGACCCAAGTCTGTTTATGAATCGATCGATGCGGAAAGAACGTACGATATATAAATATATATATATATATATATATATATATATATATATATATATATATATATATATATATATATATATATATATATATATATATATATATACCCAAGTAACAATTGATTGACTCGGTAAACTGCCATTCACAGCAAAAGTTATGCTGTGACAACTTCTCGAAATCCGAAAAACTATACGAAATAGTTATAAAAGTTAAATAGCTAAATCATTAGTTTTGGGAACGTTGTGACAGTATACAAAACAGCTACTTCCCTTATATAGGTAATATGTGTTCATAGCAGTAATATCATTATTTTTGTAAAATCAAAATTGTTATGTGGAAAGCAATTTTGCTACTATAGACAAGTATCTATCCGTTAAAATCAAAACGTTTTATTTTCGTTTTTGTATAATTTCAAAGTCAAATCCCAATTAATCAGTTTAGTTCTTTCAATAGCAAGATAGCTGAAAAATATGAATGCAATATAATTTAAACTGTATTGTTGAGTTTGAGCTTTCTGTAAAGCAAATTCGCTGTGCACTCATATTGTAAATTAATTTCATGCTATGAGCATTGAGAATACGCCATGTATATTTTTCAAACCATAAAAAAATTACCTGGTTTTACTTGGTCGGCTGTGACAGTGCATTCTATATTATTTTATATAATAGAAAATAAAAATTTAGACCATTATTCTAAATCATTAAAGAAATATACACGCAGTTCTCACACATTTCATAGAAAGTCCTAGTTCAATACTGAACAGGTGAAAATGGAACCTTAATTAATAACGAAAATTTGTGTATTAACGTTAAACGATTGACATGTGCCAATTACATTGTTAGATATGGGCTATTATTTTGAAAACGTACATCGAAAAAAAAAACAACTATTTTTTAAAAATCTGAAATTTTGATATATTGTTGGCATTGACGAAAGGTAAAAAGTGATTTCTGCTTTTATTTTTTGAGTACTCTGAATCGGAGTTATGCGCGGTTGAATTTAGAGGCTTTTTCACGTAGTTTTGGTAATGGTGGCAATGTTTTTTGAATAGGTGCCACAAATTTCATCCGACTTACGTACATTTTTGCAAGTAAAAAGGAAAATAATTGAGTAATTGTAATAAGTAAGTTTAAAATTAATAACTTTTCTCTTTTCCGCTAGGCGGCGCGTAAAACCTTGGTTTACTTCAAAGCTCATATCTCAAAAAGTAGCTTTTTTTTTTTTGTTTTTCACAAATTTTAAAGTAAACATATGCAGCTATGAAATTAAGAAATAAAAAGTCAGCAATTCAATATGGATTTTTTCTTACGATTTTTTAAAGTTTCGTATATGAAAAATTCACATGTGTTTTTTTATTAAGTTAATAATCCTCTACTAAATGTGGCTCTAATAAATTAAACATTTCATATTTTAATACCTGCAATAAATTTGAACCATTTTCTGTGCGGGTAAATGGTTAAAAACTTATTAAAAATTAATTTAAGTTAAGTGGTAAAATAAAGGAATTTAAATTATTAAAAGGGTCTGTAAAATGTTTATTCATTTTAAAAAATGTCAGCCCCTTTTTACTAATTAAAATCTCATTAGAGACTCATAATTTCAACATTTAAAATTTCTAATGACGCCCACAAACGGTTTTTGGAACAAATTATGCTTGCATCTAATCAAAATATATTAAATTGTACCTACCTAATTTTACCTGATTCTCCCTATGTCAAAACTATTTAAAAGGTATATGATGTGATTGCCTTATAGCAAGTTTATTCAAAAATATTTAGAAGACATAACCTTTAGAAAAGATAATACATAATAGAAATGCCTTTCAAATTGTGCTGTAACTTGTACGGTCTCAAAAATCATAAGCTTACATCAAAAAATGTGAAACTGGTCACACCAGCTGTTATTCAAAAAGCTGCGACCCTAAATTTCACTTTGCGTGATGACCAGTTTATATGTGAAACATGTGGCACTTATATCTATAAAAACAAGGTAAATTTAATTTTTTTATTAAAATGAATAAAAATTCATATGCAACTAAAATTTTCTACAGCAGCTTTCATGTTCGGAAACTTTCGATAGGGAAGTTATTTCTATAAATCAGTATATATATATATATATATATATATATATATATATATATATATATATATATATATATATATATATATATATATATATATATATATATATATATATATATATATATATATATATATATATATATATATATATCTATATATATATATATATATATATATATATATATATATATATATATATATATATATATATATATATATATATATATATATATATATATATATATATATATATATATATATCTGTAGGTGGGAGGTAAACTACACCAAGTCACATTTTTAAAATTTTACAGGAAAGCCAAAAAACTGTTTGAAAATGGACTATTTACTATGAACTTGGACTATTTGAAATTGTTCTATCTCGAAAACTACACTAGTTAGGACTCAGTGCTATTAACCTCTCGGTAGAGAACAAAATCCTGATTCTAACAGTATAAAAAAACGTATTTTGAAAAAATTGGACTTGGTGTAGTTTACCTCCCACCTACAGATATATATATATATATATATATATATATATATATATATATATATATATATATATATATATATATATATATATATATATATATATATATATATATATATATATATATATATATATAAATATATATATATATATATATATATATATATATATATATATATATATATATATATATATATATATATATATATATATATATATATATATATATATATATATATATATATATATATATATATATACCCAAGTAACAATTGATTGACTCGGTAAACTGCCATTCACAGCAAAAGTTATGCTGTGACAACTTCTCGAAATCCGAAAAACTATACGAAATAGTTATAAAAGTTAAATAGCTAAATCATTAGTTTTGGGAACGTTGTGACAGTATACAAAACAGCTACTTCCCTTATATAGGTAATATGTGTTCATAGCAGTAATATCATTATTTTTGTAAAATCAAAATTGTTATGTGGAAAGCAATTTTGCTACTATAGACAAGTATCTATCCGTTAAAATCAAAACGTTTTATTTTCGTTTTTGTATAATTTCAAAGTCAAATCCCAATTAATCAGTTTAGTTCTTTCAATAGCAAGATAGCTGAAAAATATGAATGCAATATAATTTAAACTGTATTGTTGAGTTTGAGCTTTCTGTAAAGCAAATTCGCTGTGCACTCATATTGTAAATTAATTTCATGCTATGAGCATTGAGAATACGCCATGTATATTTTTCAAACCATAAAAAAATTACCTGGTTTTACTTGGTCGGCTGTGACAGTGCATTCTATATTATTTTATATAATAGAAAATAAAAATTTAGACCATTATTCTAAATCATTAAAGAAATATACACGCAGTTCTCACACATTTCATAGAAAGTCCTAGTTCAATACTGAACAGGTGAAAATGGAACCTTAATTAATAACGAAAATTTGTGTATTAACGTTAAACGATTGACATGTGCCAATTACATTGTTAGATATGGGCTATTATTTTGAAAACGTACATCGAAAAAAAAAACAACTATTTTTTAAAAATCTGAAATTTTGATATATTGTTGGCATTGACGAAAGGTAAAAAGTGATTTCTGCTTTTATTTTTTGAGTACTCTGAATCGGAGTTATGCGCGGTTGAATTTAGAGGCTTTTTCACGTAGTTTTGGTAATGGTGGCAATGTTTTTTGAATAGGTGCCACAAATTTCATCCGACTTACGTACAATTTTGCAAGTAAAAAGGAAAATAATTGAATAATTGTAATAAGTAAGTTTAAAATTAATAACTTTTCTCTTTTCCGCTAGGCGGCGCGTAAAACCTTGGTTTACTTCAAAGCTCATATCTCAAAAAGTAGCTTTTTTTTTTTTGTTTTTCACAAATTTTAAAGTAAACATATGCAGCTATGAAATTAAGAAATAAAAAGTCAGCAATTCAATATGGATTTTTTCTTACGATTTTTTAAAGTTTCGTATATGAAAAATTCACATGTGTTTTTTTATTAAGTTAATAATCCTCTACTAAATGTGGCTCTAATAAATTAAACATTTCATATTTTAATACCTGCAATAAATTTGAACCATTTTCTGTGCGGGTAAATGGTTAAAAACTTATTAAAAATTAATTTAAGTTAAGTGGTAAAATAAAGGAATTTAAATTATTAAAAGGGTCTGTAAAATGTTTATTCATTTTAAAAAATGTCAGCCCCTTTTTACTAATTAAAATCTCATTAGAGACTCATAATTTCAACATTTAAAATTTCTAATGACGCCCACAAACGGTTTTTGGAACAAATTATGCTTGCATCTAATCAAAATATATTAAATTGTACCTACCTAATTTTACCTGATTCTCCCTATGTCAAAACTATTTAAAAGGTATATGATGTGATTGCCTTATAGCAAGTTTATTCAAAAATATTTAGAAGACATAACCTTTAGAAAAGATAATACATAATAGAAATGCCTTTCAAATTGTGCTGTAACTTGTACGGTCTCAAAAATCATAAGCGGACATCAAAAAATGTGAAACTGGTCACACCAGCTGTTATTCAAAAAGCTGCGACCCTAAATTTCACTTTGCGTGATGACCAGTTTATATGTGAAACATGTGGCACTTATATCTATAAAAACAAGGTAAATTTAATTTTTTTATTAAAATGAATAAAAATTCATATGCAACTAAAATTTTCTACAGCAGCTTTCATGTTCGGAAACTTTCGATAGGGAAGTTATTTCTATAAATCAGGATGTTGAAAATGTTCCAACGAACGAAAATATTCAAATACCTCCAGCATCTTTAGATCCATCACCAGTTTCGGTTGATACTATATCTCCACCAGTTCTTGAACTATTTAATGACACTTTAGAAGATATTAACAATGTTCTTGGAAGGTTAGCCGAATCTCCTATCAAACAAAAACATTAGACAACAGGAAGTTATAAAAAAATTGCAAGTGTCCCATCGGCAATAAGTCAAAGAATATTTCAAGTAGATTCAGTTAAAGTGTTATCACCAAACGAGGAATGTGAATATACATCATGGCTTATGAACCTTAAAAAGAAATTTAAAGATGCCAGCTCTAAATCAAAACAAGTGTTTTTTTTGACAATTCTACCACGTAAATTTTGGTCAAATCAACGTATCCAGGATACTCAATGATAACGCAGAATGAGATAGAAGCTGCACAATAAAGTTCAATAAAGTTCAAGCCACAATCCACCCAATCGTAATTTACTACAAATCATGTAATGATAAACTAGAGGTCTTATCTTTTGTCATTATATCTGATCATTTAATGCATAACACAGTTGCAGTTCATAAATACCAGGAAAGGTGTATTGAATTCATTGAAAAACAGCAAGAAATATAAATCTCTGCAAACATATTGATGATTTTAAAATACCTGCAGAATGGCATTTCTTTGCAACTGCGCACGGAAAGGGTCCAACCGATGGGATTGGAGGAACACTTAAAAGAGAAGCCCGGAGAGCTTCGCTTAAAGGAGAAAAAATATCAACAGCAAGGGAATTATTTGAATGGGCGGAAATTTTGTCGAAAAAAACCAACCACGTTATGAAGTTTTCATATGTGTCTTCAGGAGATATCGAACTACAGGAGCAATTTCTTTCGATGCGGTTTTCGGACATTAAAACCATAAGTGGAACTCAAGGATTCCACTGTTTTTAACGGGATAACACTACACCCGATAAAATAATTGCCAAAATGTTTTCTTTTTCTGATAATCATAAATATTTCAATTTAAGGGCAAAACGAATTATATAAATTAATTTTTTAATGTATTAATTTATATAATATTGATTAAATTATAATGTTTATAGAAAAAATATTTTTTTAATTTTTTCCTAATGATATATATATATATATATATATATATATATATATATATATATATATATATATATATATATATATATATATATACAGTAATCCCTCTCATTGCGCGAACTTTTATAGCGCGGTTTCGCAGTTGCGCGGTTAAGTATTTATTCCAAAAATTCGGACTGCGCGATTTTATTTCGCATTGCGCGTTTTTCCGATATTGTCCATAAACTACAAATTTATCCAATTTGTATTGAAATCACATATTTTTCTTAAAGCAATTATTAGAAAGAGATAAATTTATGTTTCAAATTAGAATTTTAAATAGACTAATGTATATTTTCATCTCTATTTCGTTGTTTGTTTAATGTATTTGCAAAATGAGAAAAATAGAATGCCAATGAATGAAACTAAATGTTTTGTCTTTCGGTTTGGTTCGGTTTTTCACATATTATGTGAAAATATAACGGTATCATTAAATCCTTTGTTTTAGTTTAGATGCAATTAAGACATTAAAGTAAATGAGTTTACATTTTAAATTAGTTTTCTAAATAACGAGATACGCATTCAATTTTAATAATGAAAGTAAAATCAAAAAAAGTGTTCAGTTTAGAAACTAAATTGAAAATTATTAATGAACTAGAAAAATGTGAAAAAGTAGCAGTTTTAAGTAAGCGATACATGGTAAATGAATCTAGTATACGTCGAATAAGGCAAAATGCTGACAAAATTAAACGTTCGATTATTCAATCAACATCGTTGTCGTCTAAAATAGTGACAAAAAGTAGAAACGAACTTATTGAAAAAACAGAGAAAATTTTATCCTATTGGATTGAGGATCAAAATCAAAAAAGAATACCACTTAGCTCAGAAATAATTTGCAATAAGGCGTTAAATATATATGGCTATTTAAAAAAAGATCTACCGTGTTCATCAAATTACAAAGATTTTAAGGCAAGTAAGGGTTGGTTCGAGAAGTTCAAAGCTCGTCAGAAACTCTGTAATAGAAAGCTATCGGGAGAAGCAGCTAGCGCGGATGTAGCAGCTGCCTCTATATTTCCAGAAACTCTAAAACGCATTATTGAGAAGGAAGGTTACACCCCTTGTCAAATATTTAATGCAGATGAGACTGGACTATTATGGAAACGAATGCCAAGTCGTACATACATTTCAAAAGAGGAAAAGAACACTCCAGGATTTAAAGCTGCAAAAGACCGATTAAAACTTCTGCTTTGTGGTAATGCTGCGGGAAATTTTAAGTGTAAACCACTTCTTTTATACCATTCCGAAAACCCTCGAGCTCTTAAGAGTATCAATAAATCTAAATTACCAGTGCATTGGCGATCAAATCGTAAAGCTTGGATGACCGCAAATTTGTTTGAGGAATGGTTTCTTAAATGTTTTTGTGTTGAAGCAAAAAGATACTGCCGCCAAAAAAATGTCGCTTTCAAAGTTTTATTAATAATAGACAATACACCTTCTCATCCTTCTTACTTATCAGAATTAAATTCAAATGTTAAAGTGGTTTTTTTACCTCCCAATACAACATCGTTGCTTCAGCCGATGGATCAACGGATAATTGCAAACTTCAAACTTCACTATTTAAAAAGAACATTCACTCAGCTCATAGAGGCTACGGACAAAACAGAAGGATTAACAATTAAAGAATTTTGGAAAAACTACAATATCTACGATGCAATAAACAATATCAAAATTTCATGGGATTGTGTTACTTGCGATGTGCTAAAATCGGCGTGGAGAATAGTTTTGTTGGATTCAACTGATCAACAAAGTGAAGATGCTCCAAACAGAAGAGAAATCGAGGCTATAATAAATATTGGTGGTAGTATAGGAGGAGAAGGATTCGAAAACTTAAGTGATATAGATGTGCTTGAAATTGTTGATGCTCATAATGAAGAACTAAGCATCGAAGAAATGCTGAAGCTAGTGGAAAATGATCCTACAGAAGACAATTCTCCTGAATCTGAAACTCAAGAAGTGCAGGAGAAGACGTTAACATCAAAAATATTAGTAGAATTTATTAAAAAGGGCAATCAATTAAGAGAAGACGCACGTAATATTTTTTTTTTTTTTTTAATAAAATGTGTTGTGTAATAGGGTTTAGAATATGTGTCACAACAACACATAAATACCTTTTAAGACCTAGGTCTAGACCTGGGTCCCACAACAACTGGCGTTCTGAGGTGTAGATTAACGCTTTTTTTAAACATCTGTGGGTTGAAACCACCTGAGACTAAGTGTTCCGGCAAACTATTCCATTTGTACGCAGTTCGGACAAACAAGTCTCTCTGCGATCTGCCAGTATGACAGCGCGGGATCTTTACCGTTTCACTGGTTGCGGCAGCCGATTGCCGAGTGGAACGGGAGTAAGAATAAGTTTGAGGCATGATGCCGCTGATTTCATCTGAGCACTGCTGATGACGATATTTGTAAAAAACAACGAGGTCAGCAACAGTGCGACGATGTTGTAGGGAATCAAGTTGTGATGTCAAAGTTCGATCACCTACAATTCGTATAGCTCGCTTTTGAACAGAGTCCAAGAGGGCCAAGATGGAAACAGAGGCAGCACCCCAAACTTGACAGCAGTACTCCATACAGGGACGAATATAGGACTTATAAACATGGAGCAATTGGTATGGAGTGAAAAATTTTTTGCATCTATTTAGGAGGCCGAGTTTTTTAGACGCGCTTTTTGCCATCGCCATTACATGATCGTTCCAGAGTAGGTCATTTGAAACTGTGACACCCAATAAACGAATGTTTTTACATTCACCTATTGGTTCATCACACATACTAAATAAAATATCTTTGGGGAACTCGGTCTTTAATCTGGAAACAATCAACAGCTGTGTTTTGGTGGAGTTGAAATTGACAAGGTTTTGGTCACCCCAGTCGGCGACTTTATTCAGGTCTTTGTTCACGTTTATGGCAGCGTCTCTCCGGGCAGGATTAATTCGTTCGTGCTGGATCCAAATATGGATCCAAACTCAGAACGGAGTATTATTTTTTCTAGAAACATAACTCAGGCAATGGCCCCTTACGAGGAACTTTTAAAAATCAAACAAAGTGAAGCAAAACAAACTAAATTAACGGCTTTCTTTAAGAAACCATCTTACGTATCTGAGGTTGACGCAGATTCAACAGATCCTGAAGTGATGGAAATATCTGATTAACAGCATCCTCCAATTAATTAATTTATACATTGTAATGTTGCAATTTTTTTTTCAATTTTTATTTTATCAATTTGCTTTGAAATTTAATACGAGAAGAAAATTTGTATGAACTAAAAATTAAACCCTAAGTCTATTGAAATAAACTAAATTTTTTATGTTTAATTCTATGTTTTTGATTTGCATGAAATAATTGAAAGTAGTTGTCTGAATCATCTGTTGTAATTTGCTGTTTAAACCCCATTTTTCAAGTTCAATTTCGAAGTGCGCGAATTTAAACTGCGCGGTGATTTTTGGGAACGAGACATTCGCGCAATGCGAGGGATGCCTGTATATATATATATATATATATATATATATATATATATATATATATATATATATATATATATATATAAATACATACATATATATATATATATATATATATATATATATATATATATATATATATATATATATATATATATATATATATATATATATATATATATATATATATATATATATATATATATATATATATATATATATATATATATATATATATATATATATATATATATATATATATATATATATATATATATATATATATATATATAAATATATATATATATATATATATATATATATATATATATATATATATATATATATATATATATATATATATATATATATATATATATATATATATATATATATATATATATATATATATATATATACTAGCAGGACCCGGCGTACGTTGCTACGCCTATAAAAAAGTTTGTGTGCGTAGATTTTGTTGAATTAGTAAGAATAATTTCAAAGAGTCGTAATGAGAATAGAAGAAGCCTATTTTAATTTTTTCATCTGGGAAATATGAATAACAGAGATCATTATCACTCTAGATGATCAATCCAGATAGTTTGAAAATTGAAAGGAAGGTCAACATTTGAAAGTGATTAAAGAGTTTCGGAGAGTTTAAATTAAACACTTGCAATTTTTCGCGTTAATCGGCTTAATATGTGTCGCGAAAAATTAGGTGAACGTCAAAACATTCGTTTATTGGGTGTTACAGTTGTCAATGACTTACTCTGGAACCGTCATACTTGCGATACAAAATAGGCACACCGCACCAAAATTTACTGTTTTATCGTACCATTTCATGTTGACTAATTTCATTTATCAATCTATCCAGATTATTTGCTGATCTTAAATAAAGTCAATTTAGATTTTTAAATATATTTTACCAATTATTTCCAATGCTCGACATGCGCTCTGCTCTGTGTGCATCGAAAAAACCGGTCTAAGAATGACAGCATTTTTAGTGAAGGTTTTCGTTTTTTGGGTTTTGTCGATTTATGGCCATCGTCTTATTTCGACATTTCTGCCAGAGTTTTAAAAAAAAATTTGGACAAACATAATAATAAGACTAATTTGTAGTATAATATAAAAATAATAATAAGAATAATATCATTTATAAATCCAGACTTATATACTAATCTAAAACCAGTCAAATCACTTCATTTGTTGACATATTTGCATATATTTTACCGAATTCTTCAAATAATCTACATTGTTTGTTTGGTTTTGAAATTAACGGGGACGCATATTTTTCTTAATAAGTAAAACACTTTCTACCTGTAGCTTTGATATTATTGTTCATAATCCTTTTCTTCAATACAAAGGTCCCATTGCAAAAACTTGCTGCATCAATGTTTCTAAAAAGAGGAAAAGAATTTTTCAATTTACCAATTTTCTATATTTTCAACATGTATAACATATATATAAACCAAATGAAATATGTATTACACATGTATATACACCAAACCAAGAACATGTTTGTTGTAAATTAGAAATATTTGTTGCCACGTAATGTGTTGGATACATACAATTGTATCATGTATGTATATAATAAATATATAAATGTATATAATTTTCATCTAAATGAATTTGTTTGTCCTATTATACTTTAATTTTCCATTTAAATGGTAATTCTGTTTTGCGGAAAAAAAATCGATCAAAGATGCCTGAGTAAAAGTTGAATAAAATTCAAGTATAAAATATAATATACATTTAGGCATACATTTAACTATTAGAAAAATTAAAATTATTAATCATAAAAAATCTAAATTAAATTTTAAAATTTCGGCTCCGAGGTGCATTAGTACCTGTTAATGGCCTTCTCCTGACAAAATTTCAGACTCCTGTGTGCTACAGATTTCGCTGGAGAGCGCACGCAGACAGACAAGCACTTTATTTTATTATTATAGATAAGATATATATATATATATATATATATATATATATATATATATATATATATATATATATATATATATATATATATATATATATATATATATATATATATATATATATATATATATATATATATATATATGAGCAATTTCACGAAGATTCAACAACGTTTTGACTTGGCCCTTTTTAATTTTGATTATTTTTTGTTTATAGATAGTCTTTGATAAATAAAAAATACAAGTTCTCTTTCGGTCGTTTGATTTTGGTCTATATTTAAAAAAATTCTACTTGAAGCCGTATTTTTCATTTATCAAAGGCTATCTATAAACTAAAAATAAACCAAATTAAAAAGGGTCGAGTCAAAATGTCGCAAAATTTTGCTGAGCTTGACTGAAATTGCTTTTTAAAAAGTTCATTTAATAATAAAATATTTGATATTTAACATAAAAAAAAAATCTGAATCTAAAAATCGCCATTTTTATAATTTTCAGAACAAAAAAAACTGATTCCCGACAGTCATATGCACAACGAATTTTATCTCTAAAACAAAAAATGATGCTAGTCCTAAACTTTCACAAGTTGTTAGATATAAAATAAGCTTCAATTTAGTTTAAAAAAAAAAAAAAAAAGGCTATGCCATCTTTTTTTCAATTACACCATTTTTTTCTTATGTTACACCGTTAAAAATTATTTCAAAAAATTAACAGTACATTTTTAAAAACTTTGTTCTAATACCTATTCAACGACATATCATTTATGAAAATCGATTGAGTAGTTTTTCTACAATCGCTCGTCGAAATGCACTCACATCACAAAATAACAAAAATTGAGGGGCACCCTGTGAAGACCCCTGGTCGAAAAAAAAAATTCTAAGAGAACTTGTATTTTTTATTTATCAAAGACTATCTATAAACAAAAAATAATCAAAATTAAAAAGGGTCAAGTCAAAACGTTGTTGAATCTTCGTGAAATTGCTCATATATATATATATATACATGTATATATATATACATGTATATATATATACATGTATATATATATATATATATATATATATATATATATATATATATATATATATATATATATATATATATATATATATACATATATATATATATATATATATATATATGAGCAATTTCACGAAGATTCAACAACGTTTTGACTTGACCCTTTTTAATTTTGATTATTTTATATATATTATTATATATATATATATATATATTAGACCGGTTATATATATATATATTAGACCGGTGGTGATGTATGGGTCACAAACATGGACCTTTACACAAAATGATAAATCACATTTATCTGTATTCGAGCTTAAGATCGTACGCTACATTTTTGCTCCACTTAAGACAGACGACGGAGAGTATAGAACGCAATATACATTGAAATCCGAGACCTCGGAAAAAAATCTACTGCCATGGTAATTATGATGGTGTTGCGAATGACCGTGTGAATATTCGAAGCTGATTAGCCTGGCAACGCTCCTACATGGAGTATGAACGCCACCAAAAAAATATAATGTTTATAAAAGTGTATTATTGACAGTATTACCTGTTATTCCTCCTTTTGGAGTACTAGCCGTCGTTCCCAAACCCAAAATATCCAAATCAGCAATACTAAAGTTGCTTTTTCGTATCCTCTCACCCAATGCAAAACAGGTGCCTTTTCTGTGGGGACATTTTCTAAACCGGTTGCTTTATACTTCTCAATTATATAATCGATTGCGTTTTCTAAATTTTCACTGCCAGTCAAATGACCACCAAATTTGTCTGTCATTTCGGTTAAACTTTTCCAAGTGTTTCCTTTATACTCACCATTCAAAATATTTTGTACCAATTTTTCAACTATAGATGGATAGCTTTTAATCTTAGATATCAAAGTTCTTGGTAGATCACATCTTCCAGTTTTGAAATACTTATATCAGTTCCAATTATGTTTGTTATAAAACAAAATGTAAGTAAAGTCAGTAATTGAAAAATGGAAAGTTTGAATATAAAGAGATTCATTTAGATATTTAGATTTTATATTTGTGACATCTCGTTTAAAATTAATAGAAGACTAAAATTTAACTAATTGCAAGTAAACTAATAAGTAGTTGTTAATAATATAAGTAAGAGTAATAAGTAGTAGTTAAATTGTCTTTTATTTTTTTTTTGCAAATCATGTTTATTAATTTAAATTTTGTTATGACACAATCCGACGTGAGCTAGGACTAGTAGCATTTATAAGAGAATGTACCCACACTCCAGAACGAGTTCAGGTTCTGTACTGGTGGATTGGAGGAAATGTATGCTTTGGTAGTGAGATTTAATATTTAACGAACAGTCAAAGATATATTTCCTTCCAATCGCCACACTGTTCTGTTTTTCTCCCTTATAATACAGTGCCGTCCCAATGTATTTGGGGGCCCCTGGCCCACTATTTCTAGGGGGCCTATTCGAAAATTAACAATAAGACTGCGTTCCAATTGATGCTTAATTGTACTAAACGTGCTAAATTAATTTAGTCAACTATTTTATTTGACTAAATTATATTTTGTTTCTAAATAATTTGGAAGAAATTCATACGTTAAACAATATCTGACAACTTGATTATATTAGTTTGAATTAAAATTCGGTAATTTTGTAAAACTAGATTTAACAGTTTCGTACAATTTAGCAACTAATTGGAACCCAGTCTAAATCAAATTTAAAAGCATAATTACTTACGGGTTTTTGAGGTTTATTATAATGTTTATTTTATTTAAATATTTTTTGTTCTCACTTTTTTGTCAACAAATTTATCTACAACATCTTCAAATTCTATAGATTTTAATAAATCACTTTCTATGCACATCAACGCTAGGTAATTCAGTCGCTCCTGCGGCATGCTGTTTCGCAAATCATTTTTTATGTATTTCATCGCCTAAAAAGACTGTTCTCCTGAACAATTAGTGACCTTAATGGTTAAAAAAATTTTAATTGCTCTTTCTATGTTTGGAAACATATTAATTAAATTCTTTTGAATAATAAGTGTTATCCTCAGTAAGAGATATAACGGGAAATATTTTCTAATATATTCAATATTCAAAGATTTTCTGATATAAATTATAATGTCTTTTTGTGATTATTTAATAGCTATTTATGAAACAAGTTGCTAAATTAGGTTGTTTTAAGCACGAGATGTGAAATTGGCAACCGAGGCGAAGCCGAGGTTGACAATACATCGAGTGCTTAAAACAACTAATTTAGCAACGTGTTTCATACAAGATTTTTTGTAACGAAGCTGCAAAATTAAACTTTTATAAAAAATACAACTATGCACAAATTGCATTTGTATCTAGTACGTTTTGAGCAAACCAATTTGATCTTATAAGGAGCATGTAGCCTTAGTTTTAGTTTTCATACTGCCAATTGTGAAAGTAGCCTTCTTTTAGTTTTCATACTGCCAATTGTGAAAAATATCAAGATGAGTTCAAGTGATGATGATTTTTTATCGTCAGATATAGAAAAAGCAGTTCATAGAAAAAGCTATTTCTACAATCGTACCGGAAAAATTGACGAAGTTGGCGTACGAAACTTCATACAAAAATTTTGATGAGTGGTTCAAAGAATCAAAAACTACAACAATCAATGACATGGTCATGCTGGCCTATTTTGTAAGAAAACTAGGATCCATGAAACCTTCAACATCGTGGTGCGAGTACTCTAAACGAAGAACTATGGTTTATTTGAACGCCAGCGTGGATATGAAATCATTCACGAATTTGATAGCTTTATTTAAGCATTACTCTAGTAAATTTGGTCAGATTAATTAGAGTACTAATTGTAGTTGTTTAATAGTTTATTAAAGCATTAATAATAATGGTTTAATGATTCATTAAAGTACTTACACTTTAATTAATCATTAAACCATTATTATTAATGCTTTAATAAAATATTAAACAACTACAATTAGTACTTTAATGAATCTGACCAATGTACTAGATTAATGCTTAAATAAAACTCATTTAATTACTAAAATGACGCACGAAAAAGCGTAGATTTTGCAACTTAGTTACAAAAAATGAATTTTTGAAATTGGCATGGGCCCAGTAAAAAAAATTGCATTGTTGTTTTTTAAATTTATTATTTGAAGTGTTAATTTTCATATTTTTATGAGTGTTTTATGGTGGGCCCCCGGCCCAGGGCCGGGTGGGCCGTACCGTAGTAACGGCACTGTTATAATATGATTACTTGGTATTTTTGATATTAACATCTGCAAATACGCGTAACCACAAGCATGGTATTATCGACAATGCATCACATTGTTCATTGTCCCTGCATTTAACAGCAATATAAAGAGTCTATTAATCGGTCCTATAACACCACGGTTTTCCATCATCGTGTTGTTACACGTTCACCTTAACCTTATCAATTTCTTTTATAATAATTCTGTTGAAAACATAAGTAAAATCTACATAATAAGTTTTCTTACATTTTCGTTAATATTCTCTGATACGATCTGATATTGAAATTGTTTTAAATTGTAATAGTAGTAGTTATCAATCTTGTTCATCTAGTAAATTATTAACGATTTATTGTCATTTCATTATTTTCTTTATAATTTTAATAACTGAAACAAAAACCAACACATTATATGTGGTTGATCCTTTCTATTTATAATTGACGATGATGAGATGAAATACAATGTAATCCTAAACAAGTTTTCGTTTGGACTTCTCTTTTTGTATAACTAATTCACAATTAAAAATAAATAAAATGAGTTTTTTTCCATGCAATATAAAACTAAAATGCCAATTATTGTGACTTTGTATGTTTTTTGTTGAAAACGGAAAATGAAAATAATAGAGAGAAATATAGGAATGCCTTCTGTAACCATCTCGCTTACACACCTTTGTTTAAAATTATTTATAGAATGCGTTTGCATATTTGAAAGTTAGTTCAATTTTGGATGTGTAAAATCATAAATTTAAAGTGCGTGCTTAAATGTTTAATAATTTTATTAAAAATTGAGTTCGCAATATATTTAAAGAAATATAAAATTATTGACTCGATGTCATGTTGAGCTTTTTTTTTGTGAAACTCAAGTTAAAGTTTTCAGTCATTATTTATGTTTTAAAATTCAGAGTCGCGACCGATATCTTATTATAAACGCAGTCGTTATTTTAATATTGAATATCATTAAATGTTAATAAATGAATTTTTTCGGCTAACGGCTGTAAAGTTTAACTTTACTGCCGCTGGGGAGTAGCTAAAGTCTTACTTTTTAGCCGGCGGCTGCAAAAGTGACGTCATTTTTACTTTTTCTGCCGGCGGCTGTAAAGTAACTTCCATATTTTTACGGCGGCTGTAAAGTAATTTTCATATTTTTACGGCGGCTGTAAAGTAATTTTCATATTTTTACGGCGGCAGTAAAGTAAAATAAAATGATATTATTAATTTGTTCAAAACAGAATGCATTTCAGTTCATTTTAATGAATAAAAATAAAAAAAAATTAATTTCAGAAAATTTATTACCTAAAACATATTTTTAAAAAATTTGATGCATTAATTTCATATTTTTAAACAAATTTAAACGTTTGCCGAAAAAATAGTGTATTGAATTCGGAGCTAAAGTGACTTTTTGTGTTTCGTCTATAATTGTCGGCCTCCCTACGGTCGGCCGCCAAACTATAGACTCAACACAAAAAGTACGACTTTAGCTCCTAATTCAATAATATACTATTGTTTCCGAAAAATGTATATACAAAAAAAAGGAATAATGAAATTTAGTTGTATTGAGAAAATTCGTTACTAAATAAATATCAAACCATAGTTATTTTGTTGACTTTAAATTAATTTACTTGAAATATTATACAACTACACTACAATGGTGTTATAAAAGTGCATTACTTACGTGAATTCGCCTTTGTTAAACTTAAACGTATCTTCTACATAGGGATAAAAGAAAAAAATAGTTGAAAAAGAAATAGAGAAAAAAATTATATATTTACCGTTTCAATTTTTATTTGCAACCAATGGCTCAAGAACAGGATCGTATTTTTTTTTTTGCTTGATGGTGATATTCGCAGGTCATTTGGGGTCATTAGTATTATATAAATAACCCATAGCAACCATTAGGAAAAAAAATTTGGAATTGGAAAGTATTTAAGTGTACCAGATTGTGTGGGAGCAGCTAATAATCTGGAATTGGACGAACGTTGCTGCCATCATTTCAACATTTGATGCAACCATCAACAAGATACCAGCTGAGTCTTACTTTTTTTTTCATTATATAATTTCCATGTCTATAATTTTTTTTCTTGAGAATACATATAGTTACAATGAATTGCTAAACTAAATTAGTGTAAATTAGAGATTCTTCCCGGGTAAAGACCGTGCGTTATCCGTTCATTCGTTTTTTTTAAATTAAAATTAAAACCCTTGGATGAATAGATGCCTCAGGCATCTATTATTAATTTGTAAAGTCCAGGCTTTACAATTTTATTCAATAATTTCAATCTAATCTTATCAAATCTTAATCAACATAAATCTAAATCTTTGTTTGAATTGAAAGACACTTGTTATTAAATAGTAGCATAGTATTACTTGTTATTAAATAGCAGCATACCCCGAAAAAGAGGGTGTGAAATTTAAAACGAGTTTGTATATATTATGTTTAGTACAGGTAGTCATGTCCAAAGTTCCTCCGTATTCCTTTTCCAAGGCCTTATTGTAACAATGTTAAGCCGTATCAAACAAAAGAGCTAAAACAAACAAGTACGATAGTCTTACCTACTGAGAAACATAAGCTTTGGTCGCAGCAAAGCACTCATTACTGCCGTTTTCAAACAAATTTGTTCTGTTCTGTTCTGATAAGATCAACCTTAAAAAAAATGTATGTAAGTTAAGTTGAGGAAATATGTAGAATTGTTGAAGAGGGCTAAACCTTGTTACCTTAATTCCTTGTTACCTTAATTTTAAATGTTGCTTTTAAGCGCAATTTGCGGGACATGGGACTTAAAAAAGCGTGTGAACTTTAAAATCCAGGAAATATGAAAATATGAACTTGCATACTTTTGGTGATAAAAACCAAAAAAAAGGAGATTTGTGGAATAGTTTGATTGAACCATTCATCCAAAGATGTATAAAATATTTAGCTTGTTAGGCCGGTGACAAAATTATCTACTATAAAATTAGATGGATCAAGCATTTGTAATTTTTTGAACTCGATAGACTACCACCGGACGATATTGTAATGTCATGCAGGCGGAGCTCGCAAAGCAGCACAGCAAAGTTTTCATTTCGAACCAAATCTTCAAATTTCAATTCATATAGTTATCAGATGCCAAGGATCGATACAAAAAATTAGAGGAGGCACAAATTAATTTTCATTTGAAAGAGCATCTAATTCAAAATTCGGTGAAGAATTTTGCGGTCCCCAGTTTTTGAGTTATATTCAAAAAAGTGCAAAATTCAGACTTCCCCCCCATACTTTTCGACAGTGATTGACAGAAAAATTTGAAAAAATTCACAGAGTTAGGAAATTTGGTAAATTTTGTATTAAAACTATAGCGAAGTCTCCAATAATTTTATTTCTGTGTGTTTAGGGAACCGGGGTAGAGAGGGTAAAAAAAACTTTTTTGACCCAAGCGAGAATACTTAATTTAAAAATTATTGCAATTTTTTTTAGAAATTTTGGGTGTACAATTTTTGAGTAATGGACAAGAAAGTGCAAAATTCAGATCGTTCCGCCCCCTACGTTTCGACGATGGTTGACAGAAAAATTTGAAAAAATTCACAGAGACAGGAAGATTGGTAAATTTTGAATGAAAACTATAGCGAAGACTCAAATAATTATATTTCTAATTGTGAGGAAAAAGGCCAGACACAATTTTAGCCATTATATCTGGGCAAACTGGTGCAACTGATTGAACACCCTTTAATTTAGTCAGTCCAGTTATCTACATACTTCATCATAGGTTATTCTGAACTTCATCTATAAGACACTGGAAAGATCTGCTTTAGATTAGAAAAAAAAAGATTAGATTAGATTAGAAAAAGATCTGCTCTAACTATTAGCGACTGCTTTCCGCAATTTTTTTCGCTTTCCACGGAAATCACTTTAGACCTGCTCATAGTGATCACGATTTCTTCTCCGTGTACATTTCCTCCGGAGTTTGAGGTACTCTTTTCTCAAACGGACAATGTTTTCAGTCGTCTACCAAAATACTGGGTACCGTCCATTACCGTTGCTTTTACGTGGCATAGATGCATCACAGGTGCTTTTAAGATATCTCGCAATAAAATTTTGCTTCTATCTTAGCATCGATCTCCAGTATTGGCATACGTTCAACCATCTCCGTTTTTAACTCTTTGATTTTTCACCAATTTTGCTGCGTCTTGACTTTTCGCCTTTCAAACCGCTGTGGTGAGTGGTTTTCAAATATTAGCACGATGATTAATATGTATATACAAAACAGACACCTTCCATTGTGCTACTCTCGAGAGTGTCCCACTTGCAAAAGTGATATCGATAATAGAACCTGCTTCTCCTTTATTAAATGTCTCCGTGGTAGCATAGTTGAACAGCACCAGATCAAGTCTGGCAAATGCCTCAAGCTATGCTCAATTACGGTGGGTAACTTACATCTGACGTCTGCTATTACTCGGTAAAGTGTCTCTTCAAATTCGTCCAGTAAGGTGCTAGTAGAAATGTAGCAGCTATAGAAGTGGACACCTTGGATTTTGGCACAGACGAAACTCTCATGCTGACGACTAGATCTGCGCTCAAAAGGAAGAGCATTTCAGGTCCAAATAGTGGCTTTGCTCGTTAACTTCAACCCAGTTCCCATGGGCAATAGGAGTTCTATATTGTTCGCAAATCAACGCCACGTTCACTTTCTGATCTTAATAGTCTTATCTGGATAAACTTAATCATTACAGGTAGAAGTCGGCTGTAGCGCTCTTTGGTAGACTGAACACCTACTACCTTCCTGTAGAATGCCCATTAGCCTCTGTGGTTCCTGACAGGCAAAGAGCACATTTTGGGGGCTCTTCGGATTCTTTAGATTTATATCCTGTCCCTCTGCAACTAGGAGATATATTTTAGATAATATATCTCCGTTTGATCCTCGTCACTTTTACAGTGCCAATTGCTACATGCTACATGACCGTAAACATTAAACACGGCATCTGAAACAGCATGTTGGAGTGATTCGCTCGTGCAGTCTGCATTTTACCCATCCAATTCGGATGTGTCCGGACGTGACGAGCGCATGCGCTAATCGTTCAGGGATACTGATTAATTCCGTCTGAGTCCCGTCCCTCAAATATTTGATTAATATTGGTTTGGATAGGCCAACCAAGTCCTTGATAAATTCTCGCCATTTCTTTAAATCTAATATCATGACATATCCCTATGCCGATTTTAGTATTTTCAACCTCAATTACTGTAAATGAATCTCCTGGTGTAAAAACTTCCGATTCTTTAAACCTGACACCAACTTCCCCGTCGATATCACATAAATGCATTTTTCTATGACGCGCTAATAAAATTCCCGTTGGTGACCATATTGTGCACGTATTATACCATTAAATGTTTTGATTCGAACCCACAACCTCCGGAATTGAGCCACCGATTATGAAAATTCTTAATTCTTTAGCGGTTTTTGAGAGTGTTTTGCTAGTAGGACCATCTAGTATACTCTCAGCATATTCAGTAAAATATTGCGTACCACACGGTGATTTAAAACATTTGGGGAGAGCAACTATTTTTACAGTATGATCTTCAACTGCTTTTCGTATAAAATGACCAGCTCTTGCGACATTTTCCGTTTTATTTTTTCCAACTTTTAGTTGAATTAAAGCTATTTTAAGACCTAGAATTCAAAAAATTTTATTATCAGTTTTTACAAATTAATTTATTAATTGGAGTGAAGCGTAGCGTAGCTCCATTCTTCCCCGATTCGGACTTTCGATTGTCTCCATACTCCTCCCAAACTATTAAAGATATCAAAAACTTTGCATGTAAGACGACATCTAGCCATAGATGGTTTACAAAAACAAATATTGAAAATTAGACATACCACGGAGGAATAATCACCGAAAAACGTTTCCCATAGACTTTCAATGGGTAAATTGGACAAATTGCTTGCTTCGCTCCGTTTTATCAATTGCATTTTGCATTGGTTACCTAGTTATATAGAGTAAAAAACATTACGATTAGATTTTAATTCCATCTTGTGCTGCCACAGATAAAAATATTAAATAATTTATTAGTCTCTTTTATGTTACCACCGCCTCTTGTTATCGTTTTAAAATAATTTATGGTTTATTTCTTCGCTATGTTGTATTATCCAATTTTAGCGCTATCTCTTGCTTGATTATCAAATCAAATATTAGTACTAACTATGATGTTATCTGTTATCTGTCAATTTTTATTTCTTTAGTGGAATAATCTACATCAAAATAACATGCATTCTGCCAAAAATCGTAAGATATTTAATTTAAAATTTAATAACAAATTTAAATATATTCAGTTACATAAATATTTTGAATTTCAGATCTTAAAATTGCGTTAATTCAACTAAAAGTTGGCAAAAATAAAGTTGAAAATGTTCAAAGAGCTTGTCAATTTATACGAAAAACAGTTGCAGATCATTCACCAAAAATAGTTGCACTCCCCGAATGTTTCAACTCACCGTATGGTACAAAATATTTTGCGGAATATGCTGAAACTATACCGACTGGTCCAACTAGTGTATCGCTTTCAGAAATTGCCAAAGAATTGAGTGTTTATGTAATTGGTGGATCCATTCCGGAATTAGTTGTGGATTCAAATGAAAAATCAAAATTGTTTAACACTTGCACAATATGGTCACCCACGGGAAGGTTACTTGCGACTCATAGAAAAATGCATTTATTTGATATTGATGTAGAAGGTGGTATCAGATTTAAAGAATCAGATGTACTTGAGCCAGGAAATAAGTTTACAGTAATAGAAGTTGACGACATTAAAATCGGAATTGGCATATGTTATGATATTAGATTTGAGGAAATGGCTAGAATTTATCAAAGGCTTGGTTGTGATATGATAATTTATCCTGGTGCTTTTAATACAACAACAGGACCATTGCATTGGGAGTTATTACAACGTTCTCGAGCTAATGATAATCAATTATTTGTAGCTACAGTTTCACCAGCCCGTGACACTGATGCAGATTATGTGGCATGGGGTCATTCTATGATTGTAGATCCATGGGGTAAAGTGATTCATACCACTAACGAGGAAGAATCAGTTGTTGTTGGTGATCTAGATTTAGATCTTCTAAAGCAAGTCAGATCACAGATACCGGTTTCATTTCAGAGACGACATGATGTCTATGAAACAATCAATAAGATTAAATGAAGTTATCAGTTGTAATTTTCCAAAGGCGGTGATAATTCGAAATAATTTTTTGCCAAAAATTTCGAAAGCAAGTATATTGCTTGGCTTTTATCAATACCGCTTGCTTGAAGAATTTTTCAAAAAATTATGAGAATTTATCAACGAACGAGGAGAATTCGTTTAGAAAATTTTTTGCCATTTTTCATTGCTTTATATACTTTTTATGAATTATACGTTGACCTTACAGTGATATAAGTTAATTATTTCAAAATTAGACTGATAATTTTTAATATACCAGTAGGCCTGACGTATGAATATTTGTTATTAGTATAATTCAAATTTTATTGGTGAAATTGAATGATGTCATTACATTTTAGAGGATTTCATTGGTACTTTAAATTAAAATAAAACAGGCCAAAAATTTTCACACAAATAAAATGAAAGTATATTTTTGATAACAAAAAAATTGCGGCGAGGTAGAACAGCGTTATTTTCTTTTATTAAGTACAATTGTGAATGTGGTCTGTCAATAATCATCGATTAACTTTTTAGGGTTCCGTTTTTATAAAGAACGTCGAACCCTATTGGTGAGAGTAAAACGACGTTTTTCCCATTATATCCATTATCTGGTAAACTATAAATTCTAAAGGCCTTTAATTGGAGATGCGTTTAAAACTGACCTATCCATACAAGATAAGGGGTTAAAAAAAATAAATAAAATTGTTTTTGTTTTTCTGGGCTACGATGTGAGGCTTTTGAGAAAATATATTTTTTACCGAGTGAAGTAGGGTATCATATGAAAGGGTTCCACTTCAGTATTCATAAAAAATATATTTTGGAATTTTATACCTCACTGTTTTTTGTATAATTTTAAATAATGACGTTTTCTGTATGTTTTCTTTTCTCGATGAGCTCTGATTTCTGAACCTAATTCTTCGAAAAGCTTAAAAAATATGTGGAATGATAGGAACATTCGTAAGTTTTTAATGAAAAAATATGGAGGGGCTGAAATCTCAAGGCACTGAGATAACAAGACTTCGGTCTGGATTAAGGATTTTGATATAGTTTTCGGCAAAAAACTTTTATGGGGATATGGTTTTTAGTTTTGAGCAGCGATGTATATCAAACATAACTCTTTGTTAAAGTACAAAAATTTTTTTATCTCTGTTATTTATTACAAAACTATGACGACACATCAATTCGTTGTCGGAAAATTATAACAGATCATAAATTAACATAATCTAGTGAAAAGATGATACAATCAGCAAACTATTTAAAAACCTCTCTATTTAGCGTTTCGAGAAAATATTACAAAACCGCAAATTCATATTTCTTTCAAAATTCCAAAAATATTGTAGATTAGATTAGATTTTCTAAATTTTAATAATATTTCAAAAATTCGTAAAAATTCAAAACTTCAAACTATTTCCAAAATTCTAAAAATATTGCAAAAATTATAACAATATTAAAAAATAAAACTTTTTTCAAAATTCCAAAAATTATAATAAAATCTAAACCTGACGATAGGAAATAAAATCTAAATTTTAAATTTTTTAAAATTCTATAAATATTCCAAAAATTCTTACAAATTCAAAAATTTCCATGTCAATATCATAAAATTAACTAAATTTTTTTTTTCCAAAAAATTGACAAAAAAGAAAAATGAAATCATTTTTTTGACACACTTGACAATTTTTTTTTGACAAACTTATAATGCAATAAAATTCTCAATAATTATTTATGTTCATTACATTTCATTTCATACAAATAACTAATTTTATTTTTTTCTAAAAAGTTAAATGAAAATCATTCTTTTGACACACTTGACATTATTTTTTTGTTTTTCCCACAATCGTTAAAGAATTACTATTCTAAAGAATTACTATTTGTAAAAAATACGGAAAACAAACTGTGCATTTGTGAATTTTTGTGGCAAGAAAAATGCTAAAAAATAACGAATCAAAATGACGAAAACTGGATTTCCGAGAACATTCAAGCAGCCGCAGACCGAGCAACACTCAACTTCCTGAAAAATCAAGAAAAAATACCGGAAAAGGTATGAAAAATTCGTGACTTGGTGCCCTCAAAAGAAGGTGAATCTATCGGTCTATCGGAAACAATTGTTCTTCCCTATTTTGCCGAATTAGGTGAACAACTGCAACTTGCAACACTGTGGGCACGGTATTCAATTATAAAAAGCACTATTATTTTAAGAATAGAACTGATATCAGTAAATATTCTAAATTAATTGCATTTTTGAAGAGGAAAAACGAAGGATATCGACCCAAGAAATCCAAAACGTTTACGAAGAACCAACTATTTTTGTTTCTCAATAACGCTGATACTTTCTTATGATGAAGGTACCAAATTATAAAACTATGAATGTAATGTGTGTATGCAGTAAATAATTTATTATGCTAGGTCGTGGTTATTTTTGGGATAGCAGGAGCTTGTCGTAGAATTGAATCGACTAATATGTTAACTGACCATATCAAAGATAAGCAATCTATCTGATTGTGAGAGGCCCGGATACGAAAAGGCAATTCTGGAAATATAAATTTGCTGCAAATTTACCATAAATATGTTAACCTTCGTCCAGTTAATGTCAACCATAACCGTCTCTTTTTAAATTATAAGAGAGGGAAATGTACTTGTCAAGCTGTCGGGGTGAACACATTTGGAAAAATACCGAAGCTAATAGCAGAATATCTGGAGCTGCCAAATGCAAGTTAATATACAGGGCACTGTTTCAGGCGTTCATCAGCGACCCTTTTAGCAGGCGGTGGAGTAGATATCACGAATGTGAAACGTCACGGAGGATGTAGATCCACAAGTGTTGGAGAAGGATACATAGAATGATCGATTGAAAATAAGTAAATAAATAAATAAAATTGATCACTTTGTGCACGCGATTCGCGTGCGGGAGTGATTAATTCTTAAACGATTGTAGGAAAAGATATTTAAATGTACTGACGATGACGAATAGACGATGTACATCTTATCCAATCCGACCTGGATCGTTTTGATATTTATTATGGGTCTAACTTTTTGGATCTAACCGTGGCTAAATGTCAAATTTTCTTTTTTGGGCAGGAAAAGGAATAGCTTAACATAGCTTACACGTATTCTGTAATGAAACGCTTTTAACAACTATAAACGCAATAAAAGATCTAGGTGTAACTTTCGATTCAGATATGTCTTATAACACCCAATTAGCAATATCATGTATAAGAAACTCTAGGATTTGTTATAGGAACATGCAAAGATTTCAAATCTATAAAACCTATATTGTTGCTTTATTCTAGTTTAATTCGTTGCCAATCTGATTTCGCCGCACTTATCTGGTTTCCCTATCAAACTACATATATTAATTAGAAAGAATGCAAAAAACGTTTGTTAAATTTCTTTAAATTTCTTGTTGACTACTGTATTTTAATGATTTTACTGCTTATTATTTATTTAGATTCTGTTACACTTTAAGAGCATTTACCTACCCCTGATTAAACATTCCAATTGAAACCAATTGAAAAAAATGAATTGGATTAATCGGAATTCTTCATTGGGAATTTTCAATTAATTTCTATTAAATCTTTTCCAATTAAATCCTGTTAAATTCATAAGATTGTTTAGTTTTTTTCTAAGTTCTTTTTTCCTATTGATTCTCTTAATTTCCGATTAAAAGTCAATTGGAAATTTCCATTAGAATCCTACAGAACCTCTTTTCCTGTTGAATCCCATTCATTCCGATTGAATTTTAATTGGTAGATCGAAGTCTTCCTATTAAACCTATTCAATCCGATTTAATCCTATTGAAATTATATTGGATTTAATAGGATTCAATAGGTTTGAATTGGAATGTTTAACCAGGGACAACTTCTCAGTGGCGTAGCTAGCATGGGTGGCACCCGCGGCGGATATTGTGGTGTCACCCCAAGAATGAAAACTGTCAAAATTAATAAAAAGCCAATAAACGTGGGGAGGGGGGGGGGGGTGTCAATATAAAGCAACAAAAATTTTCATAGAACGAAAAAATTATATTGTAATATGTAAAACATTTTCATAATATGGAGTCAACTTAAAATTCAACTTAAGTAATTTAAATAAGTGATGCAGAAGTTTCAACTTCGAAATTATTATCACCTCTACGGCGTAATCGATAGCGTGTCGGCCTAAGGATTCGAACCAGGCACTGAGGAGGAAGGTTCGAATTCATCCGAAACACGAAAAATGCGAAGTGGAGTTTTTTTCTGAGAAACTTCCAACCATACCTTTGAATTGAAAACATTTCAATTACTTCTTTACTTACTTGAGTTAAATTGATCTCAAAAAATCCCCAATATTGTAATATATTTTTTTTAAATACAAGAAAAGTGCAACGTACAAATAAAATAAATAAAAAAAAATATGTATAGTATTATTTCATTCTTCGGAATATTTCTTTTTTGCGTAATTTTTTTTAGCAGGTTACTATTGTTGTTGAGGTCATGAAATTTTCCACAAGAATTTGTTAAATTATTTTTCACACATTAAATGGCTTTTAATGTCTCAAGTAGAGTTTCTGCTCGAAAAATTCGGTCGAGGAAGATTTGTTATCTTGAGCTAATGATTTGTTATCTTGTACTGGAGTACGCTGGGCTTGTTACTACCGTAGATCAAAAATAAAAAAAATTACAAATCAATAAAATTAAGAACTTTACGTATGAACATAAAACTCAAGTTAAAACAACTAAACTTTGACGGATTATTTTATTTTTTAAATTTTATATAAATAATTAAAATGTATGAATAAGTTTATATAATATAATCTTAATTACAATTTCAATAGAAGACAAAGTGGAACTCAATTTATGTTTAGTGTTTACTACAATATTGATATTGATTGTCATATAATTCGAATTTATTTATATATTTTTAAACTAAAGAAAATGTTTTATTTAGCATAAATAAATTGCCTAAATTTAATTTTGAGTAACGAAATTTTTTTTTCATTTAAATAACGAAATTCTGTTATTTTTTTAAATCGGGACATTTTTTAAAATGAAGCGGGACGCGGGACAAATTGTTAAAAATCGGGACTGTCCCTCAGGTCTAGTCACTTTATTTAAATCTCTTCTTTCTAGCTTTAACAGCTGCAAACTTAGAAATCACATCTTCAAAATTTATATTTTGTGTTGCCTCATGTTCTATTGATAATATGCCAAGATTGTTAAGCCTCGTTTGGGTCATTGTTGCCAGCATGTAATTTTTAATTAATTTTAATTTGCTGAAACTCCTCTCACTCCAAGCCACTGATACGCAAATAGTCATAAATAACTTTAGTGCGACCATAAGATTCGGAAGAGATTTTGTAAAATCCCAATCCCACGATCAATTTCAAAATGTCTATAGGCACACCCAGTTAGAAACTGTAACATTGCCGCTTTTAAATGTCTTCTCAACCTTAGTATCTCTATGACGAGTTCTGTTTCTGATACCTCATCATAAAAACCGGTAAATTTTGATTCAGATAACTCCAACTCTTCACTGTTCACCAAAAGCCCAGTGTTTGTCAGCACAACCTCGAACAATGAAGCTACATCTTGGACTGACTATAATCTTGTTCGGAGTTCAATATTGAACCGTCGTAGTACTCCGATTTTTTCACAGTACAATCTATTGCCTCTTCTACAATATGACTAGGTTTCAATATAAAGACGAAGTGACTGTATTTTTATAACTAATTAATCAATATTCAAGCTTGTGCTTTGCAATACAATCCAAGCACAATTTATTCGCCTTAAAACATCATTCCAAAACAAAAGATAGCAAAGAAATGTAAAATCATACACAATCACCACGCATAAGGTTCTGTGCAGCGCCTCTAGTATCTACATTTTCTTTTTGATCACTTAATTTCTCAATTGCAGCCACAATCCCATTAAAATTTTCATCCAATACTTTAACTGAAGCATAATGAGCATCCCAACGCGTTGTTGAGTCTTTTAAAAGTTGCTTTGCTGTGTTTAACACGCACTTCCCAGCAGCTAGTCGAAGCAGAAAAAATGTAAAAATTCCACTGTTCCGAAAAATGTTACAAAAGCTACATTTTGTGCAAATGAGTGTTGGCCACATAAATTAATTGAATGATCTATACACCAACAAATATTGCTTTGTTGTTTTTTGCTTTAACAATAGCTTGCACTCCTTCATGTATACCACTCATAACAGCTGCATTTTCATAACCTTGGGAACGACAATTCATACATCTAAACCGTCATTTTCAAGATTTTTAAGAATTTCATCGCTTAAAGCAGCGGCTTTTTTTCCATGTAAAGGAAAAAGTCCAAGGAAAACTTTTTTGATTTCCACTTTTCTATCATCAATTTTCACATAACGAATCACTTCTGACATTTGATCAATATGTGAAATGTCAGGTGTGTTATCAAACATAATTCCAACATATTTATATTTTAATATTTAATTCCAGATGTGTTCTTTTAATACTACATCATACTTTGACAGTAGTTTGATTAGTTCTAAGAAATTGCCTTTATTTAAAGGCTTTTTCCTTCATCATATCCACGAAATGCTAGGTTTTCTTTAGATAAAAACAAAGTTATTTGCAATAATCTGGATAAAAGATGTTTCCACTTCTGTTTTTCATTATCTATTAATAGCAAGACTGCGTCTCCTATCGTTTTATGAACCTCGTTTCCAAAGTTTTCCGCTTTTAGGTAGATTTCATATAAAAATCTACCTATTGCAATGGGCTTCATCTCGGAATTTCGGAAAAATTTTTGTGCCAAACGACTATATATGATAAGCGGAGACAAAAAAACAAAAAAAAAAAAAAATTTATATATATATATATATATATATATATATATATATATATATATATATATATATATATATATATATATATATATATATATATATATATATATATATATATATATATATATATATATATATATATATATATAAACGATATGAGATATAACGAAAACGACCGGCACTCTCACGGTCGCATTTGTTGAGGTAGATCAAAAAAATTTTCTGTACTTGTGTGTTCCAATAATATCTTGGACAAGTTCGTGAATCAGCAAAATCCGACACGTGGTTAAGAAACTAGGGGCTTTTTTCTGAAAAAAATTGATTTTTTAAAACCGTTATAACGGCCGTTTGGATACTAATATTTCAAAAAATTTAACAAATTTCGAATCTTTGGAATCTTTTTTATCAATTTGTTTTAAAAATAGACCTCTGCAGTTAGAGGTTCCTGAGTGAGCGGCTCCAACAAAAAAGTTTGCAAAAAAAAATTTTTTTTTGAAACAACCGGCACTCTCACGGTCGCATTTATAAAGCCAGATCAAAAAACCTTTTTCAAAAACGTGCGTTTTATTAATATCTTGGACAAGTTCGTAAATCAGCCCAATCCAACTCATGGTTAAGAAACTAGAAGCTTTATACTAGAAAAAAACTCTGTTTTTTAGATCCGTTATAACGGCCGTTTGGATTCTAGTATTTTTAAAAACTTCATAAATTTAGAATCTTTGAAACATTTTAAATCAGTTTCTTTCAAAAAAAAGACCTCTGCAGTTGGAGGTTTTTGAGTGAGTGGCTCCAACAAAAAAGCTTGTAAAACACAAAATGCGTTTGAACCAACCGGCGCTCTCTCGGTCGCATTTGTGGAGCCAGATCAAAAGACCTTTCTTAAAAATGTGTGTTTTATTAATATCTTGGACAAGTTCGTAAATCAGAAAAATCTGACACATGGTTAAGGAACTATAGGCTTTATACTAGAAAAAAAAGTGGTTGTTTTAATTCGTTATAACGGCCGTTTGGATACTAACATTTTTTAAATCTTCACAAATTTAGAATCTGGGGAAACATTTTAATTCGTTTCTTATAAATATAAACCTCTGCAGTTAGAGGTTTTTGACTTGTTGGCTTCAACAAAAAAGTTTGCAACAATCCCCAACTACAATTTCCAAAAACCTTATAACAGTCAATGTCAACCTTATAACAGTCAAAAAAATAAAAGATTTGAATAGAAGAAATTTATTTTTTTTTCTTAAGGAGCCTGTAAACGAGCAACTTTTTACGGCAATGTGTGGCCGGGCAATATTGCCGGGCAATATTGCCCAAATTCAAAAACATTCCCGGCAATTTTTTCGTATTGCCCGGCAATATATTTGTATAGCTCGGCAATATTGCCGGTATTGCAACTAATGGCTGTTGATTTTTTTCATCGATCGAAAATATTAAACATTGCCCGGCAACTATTTCGATTTTTGTTGTTGTTTTTTTTATTGAATTTGAGAATGTAGTACGTTTTGAAGATTTGTTAATGTGAAAACAAAATTATTTCATATAAAAATTTGTTTGAATTAAATTAAATGGTTGGTAAAAAAAGGGATACTGAATTCGGAAATTGTTTTGGTTGTTGTAAAATAAGAAAAAAGGTAATATCTTTCTATTCAGATGTTATGGTTAATTAATGATTGATGAAAGGTGGGTTAATAATATTTTTTGTTGTTTTTATAATGATTGTGATTCTGTTTTGAGAATGAGTGCACTTATTTTTGTTTATAAATCGTTTAGTATTTTGAATGGAGAATAAATATGATGGTTTTTTAGTAAAAATTTGTAAGACTACTGCAATGGAAAGCATTTCGGCTTGATGAATTAATTATTAAAGTAATTAAATTATTATTCTTTTAATGTTTAAAACACCCAAGGTTTTATAAATATTTTTTTATAAATAATTTCGTTTGAGGGATAATGAGTTGATAAACGAGCATGCTGAAAGTTTCTATATAAGTGGAAAGACAAGAAGTTTTTTTTTTAAATTGGCTTGTAGGATAAACATGGAGCAATTGGTATGGAGTGAAAATTTTTTTGCATCTATTTAGGAGGCCAAGTTTTCTTACGCGATTTTTGCCATTGCCATTACATGATCGTTCCAGAGTAAGTCATTTGAAACTGTGACACCCAATGTTTTTACATTCACCTATACGTTCATCACACATGCTGAATAAAATATCTTTGGGGAACTCGGTCTTTGATCTGGAAATAATCAATAGCTGTGTTTTGGCAGAGTTGAAATTGATCAGGTTTTGATCACCCCGATCGGCGACTTTTTTAGGTCGTTATTGACGTTTATGGCAGCGTCTCTCCGGGCGGGATTAATTCGTTCGTGCATTTTAATTTTTAAGGGAAGGACTCGAATGAGTTGTGCAGAGTACTATCATTTGCAAAACTATTTATTGGGTTGCTGGTGATTTTCAACAATTCGTTGATATAAATCAAAAATAGTGTTGGGGACGATACTGAGCCTTGAGGCTCATTAACCAGCCTTAATTAGTTTAGACTCAGATGATAAGCCGTCTAAGGAGACTGAATTGTATCGGTTGGAAAATTTTGAATCAGCTTCACAAAAGTGGGAAGAAACCCATACGCAACGAGCTTTTGTTGATTAAGTTGGCATGCCAGACTCGATCGAATGCCTTGGAGATTTCTAAAGCGATAACGTATGTTTCACAACCTTTATCAAGCCTTTATCATAACAGATCGGTAGTTGATCTTTTGTTTCGAAAACCGTATTGGCTGTCGGCTATTAAATGATTTACTTCCAAAAATTTTGAAATGCTATAGGCCTATAATTTGAGATATCGGATTTTGGTCCCTTTTTGGGGACGGGCTGGACATTTGCCAACTTTCAGCACGAGGGAAATATACCAGATTTGTAGGATTGGTAGAATATTTTAGTCAAAGTTGGTGCAAGGTTAGAAAAGGTTTTTAAAATAATGCGTGGAATGTTTTACCATTCCTAAGGCTTTGTTGGTGTTTAACCCCCTTAGAAGTTTAGCGACTATTTTGGGTTTGAAGTGGAGTTCGTTCATATTAACTCCTGAAGACTGTATTTGGAGTATTTCTTTAGAAGTTTCCAAAACAGTGGAGTTCAGAGCAAAGCGTTCAACGAACAAGTTAAATTTTTTTGCGGGATCATTGACGATTGAATCACCATCAATAATAGGAAGATTTTGTACCAAAATCTAAGGAATTAATGGCACTGTAGAAACTATTGTCAGAAATAGACATAGACGGAAGTTTTGAAGCTTTCGCTCTGTCAATTTCAGACTTTTCGTTTGAGATTATCTGGTTAGATATTTTGTTGGCCTTTAGATATTGGGATCGATTAGTGGGAGTTTTGTTATAAATCCAAATATTAAATGATCTACGTTTGTTTCTAAGTGCCGTTTTGGCAGCTTTTGAATGCAAGTATGTATTTTTGTTTGGGTTTTACTATGGAAAAAGGGGTAAATCAGTTTTGATAACTGATGACATTAAATAATGATCAGAATTTCCAATGCTACCTTTCGCGACATTGACACTCGTAATATCTGGCATTGTGGTAAGATAGAGATCTAAAAGAAAACTATTATCACCGCCATTACGGGGAGTGAAATTTGGGTTTTTAACAATTTGGGATAGACGCAGCAAAATGTTTGCCTGTTTTCCACTATTGTCAATATCGTCGGTCGATTTGAAGAATTCCAACCATGATTTGTTGTGAAAGTTGAAGTCACGGTAATGATAACCTCACAATTAGAGGACTTTGCTCTAATCTCGTTTTCAAAGTTTACAGAAACTTGTGTTTCTGTAAGGAAAAGAAAGTTCAGTATGTCGTGCTCATAATGATGTTGCACGTGGTCATCGTTAGCGTTTAATCCGCAGATGTTTTGAACATGTATTCTAAATTTTTTTTTCATTCATATATGTGTTGTCCCTGCAAATACCGTGGACATGCCGCTTTATGGGCGGGTGGATTGCGCATATTTACTTTACTACTTGCAGACGTATATCGTTTCTGTTGTATCAAAATGTTTATTTTTTTATGTTTTATTAAAGAATGGATAACTAAGCAAAAAACCTTATCATGCAATAAAATACGTCATATGCCAATATTTCATGATAAGATGAAGAAATAATAACAAAACTATAAGTGAAAAGCAAATTGTTAGAAATTTGCAGAAAAAATAACGAAACTAATTGCCAATAATCCAGCTGATACAGCGCACCCTAGATGCACCTTTCACCACCCCAATCGAGGCACAAAGCCCATATAACTTTATTTTGGTCTGATTCCTCGGAAGAGCTAATGAGCCATACTACTACGGAACGCTGCCTAGCTAAGACTGGGAGTGGTGCCGTTGACTAATTAAAGTTCGTCCGCCAGTACCGTAAGATATCATCTTGGCTAATGATATCTCCTGCCATTGCCAGTGGTATGTGATATCTCACGCTAACTCAAATGTCAATGGCAGGGACAGAAGTACGCGGGGTAGTCAGACCCGTAGATCAACATTGATCATAATCGATCCAAATCGACCCTTCCCGCTAGAGGAAGCCTGGCATCAATAATGTTTTCCTTACTTCCGGTTCGGTTACAGTGCTTGTATTTTACCTGCCATCGAAGTTTCGACTATGCGTCAACATTTCCATGAGCATTTCAAAATCATAAGCCTGCAAGCGTTTAATCCATCGTACCAATCACCTTAATGCTCCATGATCAGTTCTCAAATGGAAATTTTTAACTGTACAAGTATTTGTGGAAATATGTTTCACACATTCCATTATAGCCAACAATTTTTTACAGGTTAAACAATAATTCCTTTCTGGCTTGGACAGTTTCTTCTATTAATATGGGCCATTACTCTTTTCCCCATCCATTTCTTGAAATAACACTCCTCCTGTAACATCAGTGCTAGCTTTAGTTTCAAATATTAATTTAAAATCTGGTAAGCCAGATCTGCTGCAGAGCACAATCTTTTTTAAATTTCCACTAACGCATCTTCTTGCTTTTTTGTTCATTTAAATGCTTTATCCGTCCTTGTTAGCTTACGTAGAGCCTTTTTATTCCTGTTAACTAATGTTGGTACAAAACATTGGTAGTAAGTGCAAAATCCTAGACAACTACAAAGCTCTGGGTGGGCATTTGGGTGTTCACCATTTGTTGTCACTTTGCGCCCCAAGTATTGTACTTTCTCTCTAAACAGTGTATATTTCTTTGGACTTATTACGAGTCCTGCTGCTTGAATTCTTTCGAAGGTTTCTCTATTTTTTTTTTCAAATGATCTTTCAAGTCTATGACCGTTGCAATAATATCGTTCAATAACGCAAGACACGTTCCATTAAACTTTCAAATGCTGCTGAGGCATTACACAACCCTGGGAAATTACGCAGCCCTCACACATTCCTATTACACAACCCACTACCCATACTAAACGCTGTCAATTATCGGTCCTCTTCCTGGATTTCTACGTGCCATGAAGCACTTTGCACATCTATTGTTGAGAACAATTTGGCACCTGCAAATTTATCCAGGGTATCATCAGTTTGAGGTAATGGGTAGCTATTTTTTATTACTGCATTCAGTTTTCTGTAATCCATGCAGAAATTAATAATTTCATCCTTCTTACCGACTAAAACTACAGGGACTCTATGAACTATCCGATTTTGTTTTTTATATAAAGTGTTTTGTTATAGGAATAACAATGTGTGTCAGAATAACACATACATAGATACCTTTTAAGACCTAGGTCCCACAACAACATGCGTTCTGAAAATTTAGTGGACGCAATTTTATTTTTGTGTGGATTGAACGCCCCCGAAACAATTGATTCGAGCAAAGCATTCCATTGTACGATGTACGAACAAAGAGGTCCCTTTGCATGTTTTTACTATGACGGTGAGTGAGCTCAACAGTTTGACTGTTTGTACAAATCAATTGAAATAATAAAGTTAATTCAATTACGTTCAATTCTTACCGACAAAAATACATCATTTTGCAAAATATCGTTTTCTATAATATAAGCTCTCGAGCGATAATCATCAATCAATTTGTGCATATTATTATTAAATTATTTTCAAATTATATTACGAGATTATTGAATTTTATTTAAGCAACGTTTATAAACCTTAATATATTGAATCAAATAAAAATATTTGTTGATTCACATTCCACTACTTAATCCAGCTGATACGGATATTGAAACAATTTTGTTTATTTAATCAAACAATAAATTGACAATCTCCAAGTAACATTTTATTTTTAAATTAAATTATCAAATCCAATCAACAATCTAAAATAATATACACACTATATAATAATATACGTACATATATAATATGTTTGATTTGATTTTTCGTCATCGTTTATCATAAAAAGATAGTAGCTCATAAGCTGACAAGAAAATTTTTGGGAATTCCCGTGATGACGCATGTTAATTACAAATAGTAAATTTTGAAATCTAGCTCAAATACAATACAATACCCAATGAAGGTTACTGACCATTTTTCCAAACATCTTTTTAAATAGAAACAACAGATAATAAAATAGGTAGATCTTTATATAAAATCTACCTAAAAAGAATAGCAATTATCAATAATAACACTTTGAAACAATAAAAATGTAAAAGGATTTAATTTAGGCGCCAAAATTATTATTTTGCTAAAAATATTTTTTATTCGGTTAATCCTCTTTTAATTTTTTTCTAGTTTTTGCATCCTTTATAAAAAAATAAAAACAATAGTAATATAATAAATACATGTATGTAGTAAGAAAATCGAAGATACATATGAAGAAAAAGATTTTAGCTGGGACCTTTTTAAAAACACATTATTCGGTCAGTTATGGTTGATCGTTATTACTGTTTCAATTTAATTAGTCATCGGGTGTCATTGAATAAAAATTTAAATGTTGTTTTTGTGAATATTGAGTATTTTTTTGTGTGAATCTCTTTTAGACTACGCAAATTTATAAATTGTTTGTGATTTTAAAGTAAGAAAAAATTATTTTATTTTTAAATAAATATAAAATACAAAACAATATTTTTAAAGTTTAGTTAAATAAAAAAGTGTGAGCTTGGCCATTTCAGCTAGATCAAGGACAAAAAAGATTGGCAAATTTTTAAAACAGCTGATTTTGCAGGAACCTGGAACGTCAAAGTTGTCATTTGGATAAAAATGATAGAAATATGTTCAAATATTCAATATTTATAAATTTTATTAAAATATTATGATTCAAACGGAAGTTACAGCGCCCTAGATTATTCGACATTTTAGGCTCTAGCAGCTTAACTGGTACCCGGATATGGCCAGTTCACGAGCTTGTCCAAGACATTATTTGCCGGAACACACACAAAAATTATTTGGTGTAGGTCGAAAAATACGACCGTGAGAGTGCCGCCAAATTCCGTTATATCTCATATCGTTATATATATATATATATATATATATATATATATATATATATATATATATATATATATATATATATATATATATATATATATATATATATATATATATATATATATTTAATATATATATATATATATATATATATATATATATATATATATATATATATATATATATATATATATATATATATATATAATATATATATGTATATATATATATATATATATATATATATATATATATATATATATATATATATATATATATATATAATATATATATATATATATATATATATATATATATATATATATATATATATATATATATATATATATATATATATATATATATATATATATATATATATATATATATATATATATATATATATTATATATATATATATATATATATATATATATATATATATATATATATATATATATATATATATATTAGGGTGTCCCAGAAAAATTAAAATTGTTTTTTTTTAACGTATACCCTTTAATTTTTTTTCTTTTATGTCAAAACAACTGTAAAAAAAATTATGCAATTTAAATAACAGTAACCCGTGCCGACTTGGACCTAAACATCCTCAATACTTGATTGTGTACTTTAGCGCGCATACCTGTTTTGATGTGCTTATAATTTCTAAATATCTTATCGGTTATACGAATTTTTCTTGAAAAGTAAATATGTCCGTCGAACTAGGTAGTTCTAAACAAAAAATATACATGAAAGGTAACCCAAAACTTCCTTCAAATGGGCAAGCTCTCGTATAGTATTGTTGTATAATATATTGTTTTTTAATATAATACATTTCATACGAAAACAAAGAACAATTTTTGTGCCAAAACTGAATAATTCTATAGACACGCTTGGAATGTTATTTTAAACTGAAAACTCAAGACAAAGTGCAAATTCTCTGCTGTGATACTATAACTGCTTCGCATACACATCGTATGTGTGCGCGTTGAAAAAAATCAATATAGAAAAACTTATTTTCGCTTGCAACCATCACATGTACGAGCTGGTGTTCAAAAGTCTTTTTGAAGTGAAAATAAAACAAGTGCCAATAATAAGCCCGGACATTCCACTTTTTCAAAATATTAGAGATCATTGGCAAAAAGTTGATCATCATAAAATAGAATGCTATAGAGAAAATGTGGAATGGTGCCTGTTTCCAAAATTGATAAATTGAAAGTAGATTAAATAATAATAGAAATAATAATTAAAAAGGAGATATCAATGCTTAGAGCATTTCAGCTGTATCGTTCAGATACAGCTGAAAGAGCGGTCTTATTAATGCAGGACTTTCATTGTTTAATTACAATTGATGCAATATTCGTTATGTTGCGTACAAAAGCACAAGATGTTATATCCGGACTGTAAACAGCAAACATTGAAAAGAAAATATGCTTAGTAATAGTTGTTGTAATTAAAAATAATATTAAAATATGGAGGGACTGAAACCTCAAGCTCTGAGATATCAAGACTTCGGTCTGGATTAAGGATTTTGATATAGTTTTCGGCAAAAAACTTTTATGAGGACATTGCTTTTAGTTTTGGGCAGCGATGTATATCAAACATAAAATTCTTTGTTAAAGTATAAATATTTTTTTATTTCTGTTTAGAAATTTATTACAAAACTAACACGAAATATTAATAAGTGCCGGAAAATTATAACAGATCATAAATTAATATAACTTAGTGAAAAGATGGAACACCCAGCAAACTACTCAAAAACCTCTCCATTTAGCGTTTCAAGAAAATATTACAAAACCAAATATTCATGGTTCTTTCAAAATTCAAAAAATATTCTAAAAATTAAAATAAAATAAAAAATTTAAACTTTTTTTTAAAGTTCTAAAAACATTCCAAAAATTATTACAAAATCAAAAATTTAAACTTTTTCCACAAATTCAAAATTTTTTAAAATATTCCAAAAATTATAACAAAATCAAAAATTTCCATGTCCAATTTCATGTTCGATAACATTTCATGTCAAACAAATAATTAATTTCATATTGTTCCAAAAAATTAAGTAAAATGAAAATCATTTTTATGACACACTTGACAACATTTTTTTGACAAACTTATAACGCAATAATCTAGATTTTGGTTTCACATACCAATACCGACCATCAAAATTTCTCCAAATTCAATGTTCCTATTCGCAATCATTTAAAATGAACGTTTTTAAGCAAAAAATAGGCATATTTCCTTGTTTTGACATACTTGACGATTTTTTTTGACACACTTCCCGTACAGTTATCGAACACATCGTCATTTTAGCTGTTACAATTGAGTAATCCTATTTTTAGAAACAAAAATTTTTGAGATCCCTTCCAGCGGTTTTCTAGATTTCGTCGGTTGTGACGGCAGACAGACATACAGTTTTTTTTAGAATCAGTAAGTCCTAAAACGTCGATAAATGGGGTGAGAATTTCATTTTTGGATCGAGAATGTAATACTTAGGACTTTCAGACCGAAGTTATATCTTTTTGTAATTCATTTTATTTAATCGCGTTTTATTTAATGAGAGTAAAATAATTTCTCAAATAATTGCACAGTAATCGCAGTAAAAGCTCGTATGTTAAAGTTCAACTTCAAGTCGGCACGGGTTATCGTCATCCAATCGCAGTAAAACTTTTAATTTAAGTTTTTAAGGTTAATTGGAAAAAATTTAGCGGGTATGCGTATAAAATTTTGCAAAAAAATTTTTTTGCTCTATGTCTTGGGACACCCTAATATATATATATATATATATATATATATATATATATATATATATATATATATATATATATATATATATATATATATATATATATATATATATATATATATATATATATATATATATATATATATATATATATATATATATATATATATATATATATATATATATATATATATATATATATATATATATATATATATATATATATATATATATATATATATATATATATATATATATATATATATATATATATATATAGGTGATTCTACAGAAATCGGGTAACTTTTAGGGTTATTTTGTTTACTTTAGTTTTTACGTTTAATTTCTACAAATTCAGGTATTTAAGATCTCATCAACATATTATTCCGAATCGGGCCAGTCATTTTTTCAAGTAGATTTAGAGATATTTAAATTTTTCTAAATTTAACTGCTACCGCACTGACCCGAGTAACAGAGTTATAGTCGAAATTTACTAAAACCTTGAAAAATCTCGTAGAATCTTATAATGGCACATATTCATTTTTGTATTAAATCCCTTAAATAACTTTTAAGATTAACTGTTACCATGTAATATGGTGAGAACTATCTCACTCTTCAAAATAGACTTTTGATATATTAATAACGTTATGTTACTTAAACTAAATCATTTTGAGGTAGTTTTACTTAACAGTATACATTTTCTGAGAAACCGACAAACAATTGAAACAAAAATATTACAATTTTTGTCTATAAAACCTGAAAACGCTAAAATACTGACCAGGGGACTGACGCCAGGGGATTGATGAAAAAGACATAAATTTCGGGTTATAATTACAACTAATGTTTATTTCGGTTTTTTCGAATATCACCAACCTGCATTTTAACAAATCAAAGATAACTGTGTTCAAAACAAAATAAAATTCAGGTTGACAAGGAAATGACGACCCTCCAGGGTACTGAGATTTTGACTGGATCGGAACGTGTATACATGTTAACAACGACTCTAGCACTAGCATAGTAATAGCGGCCGTCAAAAGTCGCAGTCTGTTGCTAACTTTACTACCAACGCTAAAATTAAACTGATATTTGAACTTGAGTCGGTGATATTTATCGAGAATTTCAAATTTGAAAGACACACAGTGGCGGATTACCATAGAGGCGGAAGAGGCGGCCGCCTCGGACCCCACATGCACAGGGGCCCCCTCGCTACAAATAGTATTGATATTTTATAGGTATTCAAATATCAGATGACTGCGTTCATTCAACCAAAGTTTTTAAACCTAAAGATTTTTTTAATATTATCCCACATGTAAAAGTGTTAGGTTGTCAATTTGTATTACTTTTTTTCATGTATGTATTTATTTTAATAATTCTAATTCGATAGTTTTATAATTTTTTAATGTACAAATTCGTTTTCCAATTTGTATAGTAAAAAAACATTTTGTTTTGAAAAGTTCCACTGTTACGAATGAATATTAATACTAAAACTTTATTTGCAATGGGCTGTTATTATATCAATCGCAAAATTATTGATAAAAACAAAATCCAGATAAGTATTTTTTGGATATTTGAAGTATATTTGAGTTTTATGTTTTCATCAATGATTTTGGATTTCTTTTAAGACCTACAATTCATTGAAAGCATTAAACTGAAAACCTCAATTTTAAGCATATAATTGTACATATTTTAGATCAATTTCATACATGTATAACTAAATAAATGAAAACTTTTTAACGTGTAGAATTGAAATCTTTTATTGTATGCTTAAAATCCATGTATTTTTTATACAATACATGCTAAATTCATCATTTGGATTAACGTTTGAAAAGGGTTTCCATATGATATTATTGATATAGTATAGGTGTTTCAGCTTAAGTTGTATATTTCGTTTTATCAACGTTGATTGGAAAAAAGATTGTCTAAAAAATTTGCTTGAAAAATTTGAAAAAAAGATTGTTTGTAACTGGATGTATTGATACTCAAATAGCTCGTGAAATTGAAGTACAACAAAAATGCTGGCGGGAAGTTTTAAAAAGAGTTGCAGTTACAGTAAAGCTATTAGCTAATTTGGGTTTAGCATTTCGTGGTCATCGAGAAGATATTGATTCGAACAGAAAAGGAAATTTTATGACATGCATTGAGTACCTATCCCAATTTGATGATTTTCTTAAAAATCAATTGGAGAGGTACAGCCATCCAGGAAAAGGTAATGTAAGTTATTTATCACATATCACATGCGATGAATTTATAAATTTAATGGGAACTGAAGTAAAAGAACACCTAATTCAAGAAATTCAGGACTCTTTATATTATTCAATTATTGTTGATTCTACACCAGACGTGAACCACACTGACCAAATAAGTTTTATATTAAGGTACATTGATAAAGTGGGCGTTGCGAGAGAACGATTTTTGGATTTTTACAAATTGAAAATCACAATTCAGAATATCTAGCACAACTTATTTTGAAAACTTTAAACAATTTGTCTTTGGATATTAAAAATTGTCGCGGTCAAACATATATGGCCGGAAAATATAATGGTTTACAAGCCAGAATTAAAACTCTAAGTGAGACCGCCATTTTTATTCCTTGTACAAGTCATACGTTTAATTTAATTGGAAATTATGCTGCATATGCCTATTCTACTGCGGTGTGGTGTTTTAACTTTATCCAAAATATATATGTATTCTTTTCTTCATCTACTCACAGATGGAAGTTGCTTATTGATAATTTTTCCGATCCTAATTCTAAACATATTAAAAAATTAAGTGACACAAGTGACAAGATGGTCTACAAGAGCTGATGCAGTATCCGCCTTGCGGTTTAATTACAAAAATATTAAAAGCGTTCTTATCCAAATTAGTGAAAATGAAGACAAAAAACCGATTACTAAAGTTGAGGTTAAAAAATTAGCTAGCTCTTTCGATGAATATGAATTGCCTTACTAACCGTTCTATGGGATATATTATTGCAAAGAATCAATAGTACTAGAAAATCATTTCAAAATATTCAAACGAACTTATTACAAGGAGTAAAACTGTCACAATTTATAAGGGATGTTCGGAATGATTTTGAGAGCATAGAAAAGCAAGCAAACTTATTAACAGACAATATTAGCTACAAAGAAGGACGAAAAAGAAAACGCAAAATTATGTATGATGAATCATCTGCAAATGATATACAGCTAGTAGGACGAGAATTGTTTATTATAAATACTCACAATATGATCTGTGATAGACTTGCCACTGAAATGTCTACCAGAACGTCCATATATGAAACTGTTTTAAATAATTTTAAATTATTTTTTGATCAAAATATATAGTGATGAAGTTGACAAGTGTATTTTAGAATTGTCAAATACATATGCGAGGGATATAGAAGTACAATATTTTAAAGACGAAGTACATCATTTTTTAAAATACATAAAAGAAGAGAACATCACTTGTCCATTTAAGATGTACAAGGTAATCATTGATGGCCTGCAATCTTCATTTCCCAATGTGGAAACTATTTTAAAAATATTTCTTACATTGCCGATATGCAACGCAAGTAGGGAACGATCTTTCTCCGTTCTGAAGCGGATAAAAAATTATTTAAGAAATAGTCTTAATCAAACTCATTTGCAAAATTTTTGGTAAAATCTTAGGCCCCAAAATTTTGTTCCGCCTCAGGCCCCTTAAAGGCATAATCCGCCACTGAAGACACACAAGGAACTGACGACAAAAACTGATGACAAAGTTTGTTATTATTTTTCTAATAACCTTGAGAGTATATTAGTAAGTTGTTCTCACATTTGAATATCACCAGGATTTATATTATAACGAATGGATAACCTTAAAGTTTAAACCATCATAAAATGATTGATATTGTAAAAGCTCATCTTAATAGCTCATCCACACTACGATCATTTGTATCATCATATAACTTATTTATTTCATTAAATAGACTTGCAACATCTAATTTACTTGTATTATCATAAATCATAATCACATTGTTCTTAATTTAAAATTTCAAGAATCGAACTATTTGTAAGTTCATCGAATAATGCCGGATTTTTGTTTGTAAGAATTTACGTAAGAATCTATTATTTTAAGATATTTTTTCTAATCCTTCAATTTGTTATAGACTGAGAGCTAGTGAACCCTTTGGGTAACGGTGGTTCTGTAAGGCTAGAATTTTTTTTGAGTGATAAGTCATGATATGTGAAGTACGGAAACCCGGCATTAGCCGTGCACGTCATCATCCCCTATATGTTTGAAAGTGTAAAAAAAATTAAAAAAAAAACTTCCTCCTGTAAGTTTGAAATTTTTATATGATTTAGCTCATTTATTGTAGAGTACAAAAAAAATTGATAGGCGATTTTGACGAGCACAAGTATCTGCCAGGCGCATCGGAAGGTGTTACAACCTGCCGGCCGGCCGTCACAACCGACGAAATCTAGAAACCTCTGAACGGATTTTAAAAATATTTGTTTGAAAATTGCATATTTTTGGCTTTAAAAACGTTCATTTTAAGTGATTACGGATAGAAATATTGAATTTGAAGAAATCTTGATAGTCGGGATTGGGATGTGAGACCAAAAACAAGATTATTGCATTATAAGTTTGTCAAAAAAATGTTGTCAAGTCTGTCAAAAGAAAGATTTTTATTTATTTTTTTACCCAATTTTTTGGAGAAAAGTGAAATTAATTATTTGAATGACCTGAATTAATAATAATAAGTACATTACAGATTGTACTAAAATATGTAGTAAGTTTCCTTAAATTAATAGTAATATGTAATATACAGCCAATTTATTGCGCGTTTTCGTGGTTGTAACATGCCAGGGGACTGACAATTTGAGGTTATATTGTGCTGTTTAACACACTTGTATAAAAAATAAATAACTAAAATTGGGTGACCAAATATAAGAATTTTAATTCTTTTAAAATAAAATGAAATATCAACAAAATACAATAAAACTTGGTATCTATTGTCTGAACTCTGATGACATGGAGTTACCCGATTTTTGTAGAATCACCCCTATATATATATATATATATATATATATATATATATATATATATATATATATATATATATATATATATATATATATATATATATATATATATATATATATATATATATATATATATATATATATATATATATATATATATATATATATATATATATACTAGCGGGACCCGGCGTGCTTTGCTACGCCTATAAATAAAGTTTGTGTGTATACATTTTGTTGACGTAGTAGCAATAATTTCAAAGACTTGTAATGAGAAATGATCTATTTTTTTTTAAATATGAATGTAAAAGGATCAGCACTCTAGTTGATCAGTAAAATATAAAAAAAAATAGTATTATATATACAACAAAGGATATATAAAAAAATACGCGATCAAATAAGTTTTCAGGTGTGTCTCTATATACAACATTAGAACATACGGAACAAAAATGGATTCTCAAATTTTCACAGTGCTCATGCGGTTTAATATACGCTTTCTTTACCTGTGGTAGGTTACTAAAAACGTAGCAAACAATTTTGATCGTTATAACATTTTATGGTCAGCAAGGGCAGTAAGAATAGTGACAATATATTCGATGAAGGTATAGAAGAAGTGATGCAAAAAAGGAATAGAAGAAGTGATGCCAAAAAAATCAAAATTATTTGGATGTTTTTGTATTAGAATTCATAGGATGTGAATTCATAGGGTGAGAAATATTTCTATTTAGTCAACATCCTAAGTCATTTTAAAGTCATTATTGATTGTTGCAAATCAATGCGAAACTAATATCTTACACACGGTCAATATATTGGCATATATGTTCCATATATAGACAACATTAATGGAATATTAATTTTTGGGCGATTTTGTGAGCAATTATTGCTCAAAGTAATTATTGAAACTATTATTCCCGATAATAAGTAATTATCGTCGGGATTGAACTCACACTCATCAGAGACATCATATTTCAAACTTCAAAGCCATCATACAGCCGCAGCCACAATTGATGAAACAACAATAAAACATATTTTAATTTTCATGTTCGGATAATTTCTAAATTGAAACTTCATTATCTCATATTTATTTAAATTGAATTCTTCATCTGTGATTATACTATTGTAAATTGTATTTGTTCCCGACACGAAACACATAAAAACTGTTTAAAGAAGTTTTTCTGAGCGAAAATAAAAAATGCTTTAAAATTGCAAAATTCATGTGAATTAAAATAATTACTTTAAGCTTAATCAGTCTAAAAATCTCTCAAAACTTTATTTATTTTACACCAAATAGTGTAAAACTTTTGTTGATTTAACATTATACCTGTCGCATATTGTCGGTATCTCATAAGAAAGGAAATTCAAGAAAACTCGTTCTGATAACAGCCGTGTTCGATTTGACTGAAGCATTTGAAACAACGAAAAATTTAATACAATTGTTGTTGTTTTTTCAATTGTTTTAGTCACACTAAACGTACCAAACATCCAATTTACATTGTATCATTTTTATTGCAACAATTATTTATTTTAATAAGGAAAAAATTTCAAAATGTCGTTTTAATTCTATTTCTTTGCTCGTGCTTGTGGGCACACATTATATTTTGCGTTTTTCCGTCTAGATGCGTACACGATCAAATCAGAAGGTATTCCGACGTTAGCTGACCACCACATACAGTTGTCCAGATATGAGAAGTACGGATTCTCCAAATCTACAACATCCTTGCAGCAATTTTCCTTGTTCTTTGTTGACAGTCATTGCAAAAGCGAGTCGCACTGGAAACTAAACGTTTGAATTCAAATGCCATATCTGTTGGGATCATTGAAATGCTTAGCAACAGTACATCTCCCTCTTTGAATTTTCCATTCAAAATTGATTGTAGCTTCAAAATTGAATGACTTTGTTCATCATCTTTTTCACCAAAAATTTTTAAAAACATTTGTGCTATTTCAAAATATTTGAAATATTTTTTTAATAAAATTTGTTGTGTAGTTGGAATTACAATATGTCTCACAACAGCACATAAAATCCTTTAAGACCTAGGTTTCACACCATCATGTTTTTTAAGATGATGGACGCAAATTGCTAGTGCTAGAAGCATATACCAAGATCATGTAAACATGGTTTTGCTGAAGGATTAAACCCGGCACATTTAATAGTTATATGGAAGCTCATTTCTCCAAGTAAACGAAAAAGTTCATTTTTTTAAGAAAATGTAAAAAAATAAAAAATTTGCGTCCATCAACACCTTAGAAAGCATGTTGTTGTGGACTTTATTCTTCAAAGGTTGTCATGAGTTGTTGTTACTCACATTGTAATTCGTACTACCTAACACATTTTATTTTAAAAGAAATAGCGTGTCATCATCAAAGAATATTCTATAACTAAGACTAAGGGTGCTATCGTTGATTGAAAAAAGTTTATCCGCCAACATCCCTAAGATATCACTTTGGATAGTGATATCTCACTACTATTGCCAGTGGTTTACGATAACTGAAGCTAACTCATATACAAATAGCAGGAATCTAAGTACGCTCGGTTGCGTACTCCCGTACTGCGTACTTATCTACTCCCATAGATCAAAAATTTAAAATTTTACAAATCTTCGTGCGGGAGTATATATTTAATTCGTTATTGAATTCTTAAATTATAACTATAAAAACATTGGTCAAAGCAAACTACGCTCATAAACCGATATTTAAACAAAAAACCAAATAAAATATTTATCACCAATCACCAATCAAAAAATAATACACGACAATTTGAAAAAGCAAATCATAGTGTATTTGCATAAACTTCGACGTTAAAATAAACGTTCTAAATACAAATACAACATCATCTATTGGATAACCCAAACTTATGAGGCGTATATCACACTATCAAATATATTGGTCAATAAAAAAAATATGACATGAAATTTGAGAGTGCAAACGTTGTAAAAAAATAGACTTCGCTACCTAGTTTTTCATCCAGTTTTGATGACAATTTTGTTTACCTCTAATCGTTATATTTTAATTAGCAATACAAATAAGAGTATTATTCAATTTGATATTGATTTTTGTAAATTAACATAGAAGATCAATGAAAAATTTAAAATAATAAATAAATAAATTTAAATTATTGTTTTCTTTAATTTTTACTCTTATATTTATTCCAACTTTATAAAAACCAATACAACAAATTTTTTACAGGTTCCGAATTCCGATACTTTTTAACACTTCTATAATTAATACATAACCTCCACAATAGTTATTTAAGTATTAAGGGCAGTAAGAGTGTTTTACCGATTGAGGATATATGTTTTGAGATCGAGACGAAGTCGAGATCTCTAATATATCCGAAATCGGTAATACTATTAATGCTCAAAATGCTTATTACATTTTTTGCACGATTAATAAAAATTAAAACTATTTAAATATTAAAATTCATTCACTAAATTCAAGTTTGAATGTTTTAAAGAAAATTTCTTAAAATGTCATTTCAAAATAGTAAGCTTTGCGTTTCATCATAATACTATAGGTTTTTTTGTTGCAAAACTAAATTCCATCGAATATATTTTCAAAATTAATTGCTGTTTTTAAATCTTTTAACTGCAATATTTTTAAATGAATGTTATTTAAATTTGAAGCTAGTGAATAGACGTACACAATTATTTAACTAATAATCGTTTTTATTCACACCCTGAGGTCTCCTTTACTGGTAAGTAATTACTTACCGGCTGCATGATCGGTAAGTAATTACTTACCGACCAGTGATTTGTAAACGAAACTTACTATGTTTATTTACGAATCAGCGAACATGCAAATTCGCCTGATCGTGCAAAAAATTATCAATAACCTTTGGTAACGTATTTGACTTAGCATAATATGCTTTTCGTTTATTATCAAATAAAACAAAACTTTCTTTACTAAAACATATTTGATAGTCTAATAATGGCCTTACACGAAGTTCAAGTTTACTATCAATTGAATAAATTGATTTACGCTGCCATCTGAAAATTGGCATATAAACCATTCATATTTAACATTTAATTCGCAATTAAAAAATATCTAGGGATTTAATCAAGATAATAACTATCCTATCTCTCAAGCTGGACCATCATACACACATTGTACAAAATTTCACTAAGATTGGTTACATTGTATATATATATATATATATATATATATATATATATATATATATATATATATATATATATATATATATATATATATATATATATATATATATATATATATATATATATATATATATATATATATATATATATATATATATATATATATATATATATATAGATATATATATGTTGTAATAAACTTCGTCCAGAATGGGTTAATTTAATTTACTCATAAATTACCAATACATTCTGCATAAATGTTTTTCACATTCAAACTATTGCAAAGATGAATTAAAAAAGGAGTTAACTAACACATTTTGCATAAATTAATGCAAATTTGAGTTCGCTAATACAAATGTTTACATTTATGCAAGTATGAATGAAAATAGGTGTGGCCTATTCAAGATGTACGTACTACGTAATATTGTTTTCTAGAAAGTAAAGTGGATTAGAGACGTTTCTACTTATTTATTTTTGGATATAAATAAGCGAACAAAATATGGATAGTCAGTTTTAATTTTGCAATTAAAAGTGTTTTACAAATATTCGCAAGTATAAGGAATAATCGGGTGGTACTTGAGCCTGGGTACTAATAGTGAAAGAATTTGAACCTAGTGGAATAGTAAATACAGATTTTACGATTCTGAATATTATTGAATCAAATTGTGGAAAAGCGGTGAAATTTATCGTACATAAATTGGAGACCCTAGAATTTATTGTAATTAAAATCGAAAGTTGCTGTAATTTGCTGATAAATAAAGTTTGAGATTTTGTTAACCAAAGATCCCTCTTTTTACTGTCGTATCTGCTCAATAATTAAAAAGAACCAACGAAGAGTCGTTACAGTGGTGTCAGAAGTGGAATTATTGAAACATTGGTCAAGACAGTAAATATTAGTGATCTCAGCCAGACCCAGCTGAAGGATGAGTTGAAGAAAAGGAATGCTCCAATCCTTGGAACGAAGGCAGAACTTGCATTCCGGCTGCGTAAAGTTTTAGAAGAAGCAGGTGAAAACACAGAGGTTATAGAAATAGAGCCGGAGGAAGCTCCGGTTCAGAATGCCCCAGCAATTGATCCGATGATGGTGTTGATGAAAGAAATGATGGCCCGATAAGAGAAACTGGCAGCAGAACAAAAAGTAGGGCAACAACAAGAACTTGCTGATATGATGGCTCGACAAGAGAAACAGGCAGCAGAACAAAAAGTTCTGGCAGCAGAACAAAAAGTAGAGCAACGACAACAATTTGCTGATATGATGGCAAAGCAAGAAAGTCTACGTGAAGTAATTGAGTCACGTATATCCAGTGCAGAGGTTAAAATCAACAACATGGAAAGGGAGCTGTGGAAAGCTACCGAAGAACATGAAGAGAAATTACGCAATCTTTCGAGTGAATTCCGCCAAGAAATAGCACAATTGAAGTCAGGTAACATGATCAATCCATCAACTAGTTCAGCTCCAGCTAGAGTGAAAATACCCGCATTTGATGGATCTACATCGTATCAGATATTTAAGATGCAATTTGAGATAGCAACAATTGGGGTTGGTCACCAGCAAAAAGCAAATGCGCTTATATTGGCATTAAAGGGACCAGCTGCTGAAAATTTTCAGACATTATCAGCGACAGAGCGTGATTACAGCAAGCTAATGGAGGCCTTAGAAGTAAGATATAGGGAAAGCCATATGCAGGCTCTCCATCGCATGCAGCTCAAAACACGAAAACAAGGAGTCAGCTTATCTTTGCAAGAATTAGAGGCTGACATTGTGAGACTGGTTAATCTGTCATATCCAAACTATAACGCTGAACACCGAGACAAACTGGCAGCTGATACATTCATCAATGTTCTTCGAGATGAACAAATGAGAAATCAGCTGTATCTAAGCGGAAAGAAACTACCTGTGGAAGTCTTAGCATTGGCCCTACAAATCGAAGCTTGAAAAAGAGCACATAGCTCAGATAGAGTACGTCAGATAAAAGTTGCTGAAGAGCCACTAAAGGCAGCGCTTGATGAAGTGATCATGCGTGTTAAAAGTTTGGAAGATGAGCCTGAACGAAATCAACGAAGTAGATCTAGCAGAGTAAGATGCTGGAACTGTGGGCAGTTAGGGCACATCAGACGGGAATGCAAAACACTAGTAGTAGCAAAAGAAGGAGTAGTTCCAGTCCAGTTGATGAACCTCTCAAACAAGCAAGTGGATATCAAAAAGGAAGGAGATTTCCGCGTTGAACACCGGAAGGGAAGGATACATTGTAACGCTGATGATCTTTCAAGAAGACCCTGTATTGAGGAGCGCAAGTCATGTAGCAGGACTGAGAGAAGTACCAATATTGAAATGGAAAACCGAGGGAAGGCAACCGGAGTGGAAAGAGGTAGCACCTTTAAGTACGGAGGTGAAATGCTACTGGGCGCAATAGGACTCACTATTGATGGACAGCGGGATACTAAAAAGAAAATGGGAGTCCGCTGATGGAAAAAAAGTGTTAGAACAACTGGTGTTGCCATCAAGTCGAGTAGAAAAGGTATTGGGAAAGCTGCATGGAAGTATTTCTGGAGGACACCTGGGGGTAAATAAAACCCTAACCAAAGTAAAGGAGAGGTTTTATTGGGTAAGGTATCGAACAGACGTAGAGCAATGGTGTCGACGATGCGATACTTGTGCGGCGAGCAAAGGACCAAAAACTAAAACTCGAGGAGAGATGCAACAGTACAATGTGGGCGCCCCAATGGAGAGAATTGCGATAGACATCGCGGGGCCATTTCCGGAAACTACAAAAGGTAACAAATACATCATGGTGGTCATTGATTACTTTACAAAATGGCCGGAAGCGTATGCGATACCGAAACAGGAGGCAGTTACGGTCGCTGAAACGTTAGTTAACGAATGGGTTTGCAGATATGGAACACCGCTCGAGCTGCATACGGACCAGGGAAGGAATTTCGAATCTCAACTGATGGAAGAGCTGTGCAGAACACTCGACATTAGAAAAACACGAACTACACCTATGAACCCACAATCGGATGGCATGGTAGAACAATTCAACCGAACCATGGAAGAACATTTGTCAAAGGTAGTGGAAGCTAACCAAAGAAATTGGGATAATGATCTTCTGTTATTCTTGATGGTCTATCGTAGCGCAGTGCACTATACGACATGTGAAACGCCAGCGAATATCATGTTCGGAAGAGAACTACATCTTCCTAGTGACATCGAGTTCGGCATCCCTGGAGGTCTGGTATCTACGAAAACAGATTATGTGGGACAACTACGGGAGAAGATGAATAAAATCCATCAACAGGTTCGAGACCACATTAAGATTGCCAGTGACAAAATGAAAACCAGGTACGACATAAATGCAAATAGTGGCGGTTTTCAAGAAGGAGAATTGGTATGGCTATACAACCCCAAGAGAACTAAGGGAAGATCACCCAAGCTGCAGCCAGATTGGGAAGGTCCATATAAAATAATCAAACGAATTAATGATGTTATCTACCGCATCCAAAAGGAACCCCGTACCAAGATGGAAGTGATACATCTGCAAAGGTTAGCACCGTACCAAGGTAACAGTACTAATGCGATAGCTGATATTGTTCGGGACGAACAAAACTAAATGGAGGGCAATGTAATAAACTTCGTCCAGAATGGGTTAATTTAATTTACTCATAAATAACCAATACATTCTGCATAAATGTTTTCCACATTCAAACTATTGCAAAGATGAATTAAAAAAGGGTTAACTAATACATTTTGCATAAATTAATGCAAATTTGAGTTCGATAACGATATATTTTATTATTAGATGAACTTTTTAAAATATTATAAAAATTATATATGTACAATATAGAAAATATGAGCAATTTCAGCATAAATCCACAAAAGCGCTTAATGCTATGTACATTACATGAAGCTTATGTGGAGTTTAAAAATAAGTTTCCTGATGTGAAAATTGGATTTATTAAATTCACGTCCCTTCGACTACAAGAATGTATAAAATTATCCCAAGGAGTTCATAATGTGTGCGTGTGTACCATACATCAAAATATGATGAAAATATGATATGATATGAAAATATGATATGATAGTAAAATGTTTGTTGAGAAAATTGTTTAATGCAAGTAGTTTTTCGTTTGATAATTATTTACCTAAATTTCTATAGCAACCAATTTTTTTTAATTTTTTGTATTAATTTATTTAAAACATTTTGTTTTTCAGTTTCATATGATCTATCGTATTGCTAAGTATGCATATTTCTTGTAAAATATTTTTTGAGAAAATCATTAAATTCACGTAATATTTTGTTAATTTTTTTCTAAATTTCTTTAGCAACCAATTTATTTAATTTTATTTATATATCAAATTACCACCTAACAAAAAAATGCTTAGATTAAACAAGATTCACAAAACATATATGTCTGCAAATATATGTATGTTTATTTTTGGGAAATAGCCATAATGCATTTTGTTCTCTTGAGTTCGTTTGATGTTGTGAAAAATATTTACGCTTTTCAGGGCGTAAAATAGTAATTTTAGGCATTGTTATTTAAGTTTTAGACAGTGTTATTTAAATAGGAAAAAAGGCCTGCTTTACGCACAATTTTTGAATGGAAAATACTTTACTATGCATTTTTGTTCAATAGGTCAGTTCAATTATCTTTCCAATGCGCATAAACAGTTAACATCGGACAAGCCGATCGGTTGCAGATTGATATAAAAGCTATCCTGAATTTCAAATTCCAAAAATCTTTCGCACAAGCCTGTTCTGGTTTTATTATAAGAAAGATTTCAGAAAAGTCTAGGACTTTTTCATAAAAATTAGAATGCATATGAACACATATTGTATAGTTCAAAGCTCCAGAGAAATTTTCATCTTTTCACTTTACCCATATAATATGCTAGTTCTCAAAGCTATTATAACAAAAATAATTGCTGGAAAAACCCATTTTATTTCAACCAATTCAAATATTGTAGGTATACAAAAATTCAATTTATTAAAAATTCAATTTCACTCATTGTTGATACCAGTGCATGTTTCACAATGTTATATTGTAGTTATGATTCAATTAAAAGTTCAGAACAGAAGAACTAAAAAAATTAATTTTCGTTAATTAATTAAAACCCGAAAACAAAATTTTAAGGGAGTTTTAATGATACACAGACTATGTATGTCAAATATAATTAAATTCACTGATTTATATACCATTTCTTCGTCTTATGTTGAATTTACTGCTCTTGTTAATTTGTTTAAGATATAAAAATTGAAATAAAATAACAATTATAGTCATCTTGTCCTACAAATTAATAAATTTTATTGTAAAAAAAAAACAAATAAAGTTAAAATAAGCGAAAAACATACCAAAGAATCTTTTAAAGAAAAGCAAAACATTTATTGCAAGAAACAAAAGTGATAAAATTTTATTATAAATTTTTTATGTTTTTTCTTGCATTGTCATTTTTTTATTGAAATTAAAATTGTCTTGTCGGTAAGTTTTAATTGATTTTGGAAATTGAAATTTTCAGGTGATAGATGGTTTGATGATGGTCGTTTTTATTTCATATAAGTATATTCTGAATAAGAGATAAGAAGTGAGGTTTTTAACGTTTTTACTTTTTTTTTGTTTATGGCCAATCATTTTTAATGTGCAATGATCTTGGGTTGGGTTAAATGTGAGTGGAAAATTAAACTATTTAGGGCCTTTTGTAGTGGGTTACTGTTTATATTATTATATCATATATTAACGTTATATTTCTCAATTGGATTGTATTAAATTTGTATTTTAGTATATAAATGTATACATATCGTGTCTGTCACTAAACTTATAAATTATTGTTAATCGGATCTAGATTAATTACAAAAGCCTTCTTCAAATCAATGTAATAAATAAACTATTAAAGTATTGCAGATAACCTCAATATATTGAAACAAAGTAATTAATATTACCTTAAGAGTAAATATTCCAACTGTGATTTATGAATTCATATTTTCTTAGCAAAACCAGTAAAACTGTTGTTTTCTGTACAAGTAAGTAAATTTATTAAATTCCAATTACTTGAATTGCTCACCAAGTTCTCACACTATATACACTTAACTTACGACGTACAAAATCAGAATTAATGATAAGAATAATTGCGGAAAATGTGTTATAAAAATACAGAAACTATCCAAAAAATAAACATATGTAATAAATTATCGAACTGGGTTTACGTCAGATAAAAAAATTTCACCAATGTTTTCGTTTGATTCAATTAAAGTTTTGTAAAAGTTTGATTGTATTGACATTTTCCTTCCTTGTTTGAGTCATTATTATAGTATTTTATTCGTTTTAAGAATTTTTATGTTGGTTTTTTAATAAGTGTGATCTCTTACGGAAATATATTTCGAGCTTTGATTTGCGTGAATTGTAGTTTCTAGAACAACAATTGTGAGAGACAAATTGATGTTGCAAAAAGTACAATGGAACTACAAACACTGCGATTATTATTAAAACCAAACATTGATCGGATAAATTACATCAGTTTCTAAACTCCGCTTAATGAGATTACATTATGTATTATTAAAAACATAATTTTATCTAACATCTAGTATCCGGTATATGGTATCTGGTATCTGGTATTGGGTATCTGGTATCTGGTATCCGGTATCTGGTATCTGCTATCTGGTATCTGGTACCTGGTATCTGGTATCTGGTATCTGGTATCTGTTATCTGGTATCTTGTATCTGGTATCTGCTGTATGCTATCTAGTATCTGGTATCTGGTATCTGGTGTATAGTATCTGGTATCTGGTATCTGGTATCTAGTTTCTGATATCTGGTATCTAGTATCTGGTATCTGGTAACTGGTATCTGGTATATGGTATCTGGTATCTGGTATCTGGTATCTGGTGTCTGGTATCTGGGGTCTGGTATCTGGTACCTGGTACCTGGTATCTGGTATCTGGTATCTGGTGTCTGTTATCTGGTATCTTGTATCTGGTATATGGTATCTAGTATCTGGTATCTGGTATCTGGTGTATAGTATCTGGTATCTGGTATATGGTATCTGGTATCTGGTATCTGGTATCTGGTACCTGGTATCTGGTATCTGGTATCTGGTATCTGGTATCTTGTACCTGGTATCTGGTATCTGGTATCTGGTCTCTGGTATCTGGTATCTGGTATATGGTATCTGGTATCTGGTATCTGTGATCTGTTATTTGTTATCTGGTATCTGGTATCTGGTTCCTAGTATCTGCTATCTGGTATCTGGTATCTAGTAAGTAGTATCTGGTATCTGGTCTCAGGTTTGTGGTATCAAGTTTCCTTTATTGTCTTTTATGAATCAGATAGAAATATTTTAATGACATATCAGCATTGAATGCCACCAATTATATATAAATTATTTGAAAATTATTTTATATTATTATTATTATATGAAACCAATTATATATTATTCCCACCAATCATATCCCACCAAGTTTATGAAAAGTGTTCTCCGTCGGGAATCAAACCCGGCAACCAAACCCCCAACAAGGCTAGCGCTAAAAAAACTGTAGTAGAACGTCGAAGGTATTTAATTAGAAAAAGTAACCTTAATATAACTTTTAGTAAATGTATTTTATTTAAAATTCTTATGCTCGGTTGCTTGAACATTTGCTATATGAGAGTTAGCTAAGTTGTAAATAAGAAATATCTTTTAAACAGTTATCATGCCGTTTTTTGAGAAATAAAAACAATGATTTAACCAATTAACGAAATAAGAAAACTCATTTGAGCTTATACGCTTGATTTAAAGAATCGTAATCAAAAAACACAAAAATACACTGAAAGAAAAAAATCGGTCACTCGGTTGTCTTTTCTTCAAAAACCAAATTTGAAAAATAACAACCGAATTTGAGGTTATTGTGATAGAAAACATTCGGTTGGCACAATAACGGTTGTAGTGACCGAATTTTTTTTCAGTGTAGTTAAATGGAGAATTATAATAGTTAAATGGAGAATTAAAACAGTTATCGAAGATTTAAATGTTAAAGCAACCGGTCATTAAGCTTTAAAATGTTGAGGTTTGTTTTGATATTTTCTTTGAAACTGGTACGTTACATGATTAGTTTTGTTAAAAAGTATTTCAAAGAATTATATAAGACAGTGTTGATAAATGTATAGTATTGAATACAGAAAATGGTAGACCCTAACATTAAAAATTACCTTTTGCAATTGTGACGACAGCTTATAACCACCTAACTACAGTACAGAGTTGCAAACATAATTTATATCTTAATCTTTTTAAATTTTTTTAACCTATAACTAGTCTGTTAAGTTGGTTGGTAGCTACAAAAATGACACAATGCAAAGAGATGAAACCCAACTATACCGAACCAAAATTAACTGTTACTGTAAAACATACGATTTGATAAATGTTAGCTTTCTTGGAGCTAAACTGTTAGTTTTAGATATAAGTATTTAACTTGTCACTTCCAATGGCATTTTTGGCTAGTTAAAAAAAATTATATAATTTCTGATGATTAACACATAAAAAATCGGTTTTATCTCGCTTATCTCGTGACAATCCTTTACCTGTTCTCTTAAAACTTAACTCCTAAAACTTGATTATCTAACTTCTTAATGATAAAATATGTAAATCAATATTTCGTTCTATTTACTATATTATCAAAATTATAAAAATACATTTATTAATTTCAATATTTAATTAACATGAATGGCGAATTCCTTGATATTTTGCATGTAATTATTAATTATATAATTATCAAATCAACCTGTTTACCATTTTTATAATAATTTTTAAATTTTTGACATAATTGTTATGTAAAAAAAATCAATAAAAATAAATGAAATAAATTGCAAATGACCATAAAAAAATAATCGTTATTGATTTTTGGTGACAACAGAATAAATTTTCGGCTAATTAATTTTTTGTTTCGATAATCTATTATTGAAAGAGGGAGCTTTAAACAACTTGTTTTAAAACAAGGAAAAACATCTTTTCAAAACACATTATCCCGGACATGCATAATTCACCTGCCAAACTAAATTAATATGTCTAGTCCTCCAAAAAAAGGAAAAACTGAACGAACAAAACAGGTCAATTTAAATAAAAAGCAAATCATCTCGTTGAAATAATCCTATAATAAAATTTTGTTTAAATTATTGCGTTAATCGTTTTCTGACTATGTTTCTAACTCAAGCTGCGGTTAAAATTAATATCGTGTGAGAAAATTGGCTAAAACTTGCTTATATGAATTTTAATATATTTATAAATTTTTTATTGATATTCATTTATAAAATAAAACCAATTTTATAGTAAGATTATTAATCTTCCACTTAATTACATGTGCGCATATCAAAAATTAATATTTGTATGCAATAGATGCAAATATGGTGATCTGTTAAAATAAACAAAATAAAATGAACGTGAAATAGAAAGAGAGAAATTAAAAACCAAAGTGTGTGCTAGAAAACGATGAAAGTGGAGCAAGAAAAGAGGATAAAAATGCATATGAATTGATAGAAATACCTATAAACTCAACCAGTAGTGCGTTTCGAAATTAACCACGCGGTTAATGGCGTGGTTAGTTGCGAAACGGTAATAATGGTAATAATGTCATAGTTAAAATAGTGACGTCAAATATTGAATCAAAATTACCATAGTAAAGCTGTCAAAGAAAAAGAGTGCTAAAAATCAATGAATAAAATCATGAATAAAAACTAATACTAACTACGATAAATAAAACTCAAAATGTAGTGTTTGTTTTGAATTTCTATAGTTTATTTTTCGGTCTTTAGGATCAAATAAAAATAACTAACACATTTCACTAAAAATTATTAAAAACTTAGTTTATAATAATTAAATATACGATATATTCACTGCCGTGTTAAGCACAAGGGTGGTAACTTGCATTTTTGTCAAAAATGAGTTATGCATCTAAAATGATATAATAACAGTTGATGGACATTTTTATCATATAATTAAACCATTTAATTAATTTTTTCATTTAAAAATTACTCTTTTAAATATACCGTATCTTCTTTAAAAGTATCAAATTTACTATTTAATTATTCAATAATTAATATTTTACAACATTAACAAATAATATAACTTTCTATTTTTCTGATTCAAACCAAAATTTTAAATTTTTTTGACTATAAATATAGTTTTGTTTAGTTTGACTGTGAAAATTGAAAATTAAAAATTGTTAATATTCCAAAATGTCAAAAATACAAGTTACCACTTTTGTGCTTAGCACGGCAGTTCACAAAACAATATAATATCTTACTCTTTTTTCAAAAACAATTAAAACTTTCTTTTATTATAAAAAATTATAATGTGTTTTATAAATCGGTTGACATGTCATTTAAAATGTTTATACGTTTTGACATTAGAACCTTAACAAACTCTACTATCTAGTAGAGTAAAACAAAGTTAAAATAGTAACGTCACACTTCACTATGACAGTTTAACTATATAGTTTTGGAACGATGGTACATCTGTCATCCAGTAAATTTTTTGCTATGTGGTTAATTTTGAATCGAACTTTGGTAGAGCAAAGTTAACCACGGTTAAACATAGTTAATTTCGAAACGCACCTAAGTAGAACAGATTACTAATCACTGGCTTAAAATAGCAGTAAATTACAAAGTCCAGTTGAAATAATGAACCGTAGATACTCCTATCGCGACTGAAGAATCATAATTAATTACTTTACATTAAAACAATTGTAAGATGATATTCTTCATCTAATTCATAATTCAAAACTCGCTTTAAAATTTGCAACATTAGTTTTTGTAAGAATAACACTCCATTTCTCCAAGGCATGATTACCTAATTCTATATGGAAATCAAAAACGCATTGTGAAGAATACTCTATCTATAATCTATATAACCGAGTTTGGATTTTTTGTTTTTTTATATTATGAGATGATTATTGGTGCCTCATTTATTCTTGACAAGCCTTTTCTTTATTTATTTGTTTACGTTTACGTTCAATGTAAGTGCGTTACCAAATTAAGTTCGAAGGTTTATCGAAGTCAGTTAGAACAATAGGGTAATTACAACAGCAATTAATTAATTGATTTGGAAAGCTGAAAACATAAAAAAAGACTATCACACTGAAAGAAAAAACTCGTTCACCACATCCTCAATTTGTGCCAACCGAATATTTCTGTCACATTGACTTCAAAATTCAGTTGTCCTACCCGCTTCTATTGGTTAATAAATAAGTATGAAAACCTTAAAAATTAGTTGCTTCACCCGAACTAAAAATGCTTTACAGTTGTTGGAATAGAATATTTCGTTCAAGTTTAGTATAGTATAGCTTTTCTTATAATTTAATTTCGACCAACTGTTTGGAGTTTCTACTGTCGAAAATAGGATGACAAGACAAAAAAGTTACAATAAACTTAAAAAATGCAATTATTTTGGCTCGTCAAAATTTTTTTCACTTATTTATACACAAACATTTGTTTTTCTGATTAACTAATTAATTAAAAATATAATCAACATCTCAATGTATTAAAAAAAACATGTGAGAATAACAGGATATTTTTTAGAAATAAAATAGATTTTTTTCTTACATCGGGCACCAAATCACATTTTAAACTATAGATATTTTTTCACCATCACCTCGCATTATTACTTAAAACTAAAAACAATAGTCAGGAAAAATTTATTTTTTCTATTTAGTTTATATAAATTATAAAACTTTGTATTTAATGTATGTGAAATCAGACCACAAGTTTTACCACATTTTTCATTCACAATAAATAAATCAAAACTGATTTATATTGTATTCTCAAATAAACTAGTTCAACAATTTAAACAAAAAATTGACACTTCACTCGAAAAATCAAACAGATTGTTATAATACGATTTACAAAGAATTCCTATAACAGAACGAAAAACACACAATACAAAATGGAATGTTTACTTTAACAAGGATAACATCTCAAACTAAAGAAGAGAAAGAATAAACAAAACTCAAAATAAAATAATCATAAAAAAATGATATTAGTTGTGGCAACCGAATAAATCTGTTGAATATACCAATTTCGAGATTAATGCCGCAGTTGTGACAACTAAATCAGAAACAAAGAATTTTTGGCAATCTACAAACGAATTATTCATTTAGTGTAACCGAATTTGAGTTATCAACACTAAATGCAGTTATAGAGGACGAATCGCCATTACTTTAAACGAATCTTGATTGTTATAACTGCTAGTCTGTTACTATAACCTTTTATTGATCCTCACAACCACATTGCTAATAAACTTTTCTTTCAAAGCAGGTTTTACTATAAAAGGCTATATATCACAGACTGGATAAAGTCAGAAACGGTATTCTTCAAATCTGGATTCGATCACTGATTGATAAGCAAAAATACCATGTTTCATTAAGTTTAAAGATTTTCATTGTTTGTGTCACAAAAATAGGAACACAAAATAGCAACTAGAATATTCCTTCAATAGCTCCTAGTATTAGGAACACATTTTAGAGAAATTTCAAGCATAAATAAACACAGCATCGAAAATTTTCAACAAAATATTTTTATTCAATAACACTAACACTTTTTATTTATATTTAACATTCACTTTGTTTTTATTTACACTATTTAGTATCCACAATACGTGTTTCGTTTAACATTAAAATTCTGTCCAAAATAACCTGTTTAAATAGTATTCCGGCTCTAGAAAAATCGATTTAACTTTAAAATTCTTTTATCCGGAATATTCTATAAAACAAAATAACAAATAATTTGAATTTGTTGTTGTACCATAGCTTTTCTAGAAAAGACGCAATACAAATCTTCCAACAACAAATTCAACAAATATATTATTGTTAAGAAATAAGTACAGTAAATATTGTATTTGTTTCATAATCATTCTATTGATGATGATTTTGCTTTCTTGATGTTGTATAAGGTGTTTCTTTGCTATTGAATTCTTAATTTTATTTAATTGTATTTTGTTACGATTTTGTGATAACGTGAAAAATTTCATTGTGGATATTAGGGTACTGTGGGAATATTGAAAACATAATTAACAAGATGACAAAGAGCCATAAAGTGTCTCGTGCCCTGAACCAAGAGTTTTGGTTTATTTATTTAGATACAGGAAAGAAATGTATCTGATAAAACGATTACTTTGTTTTGAAATTAGGATAAATTATATAAGTGATCGTTTCAAGATTAATCTTTAAAAAAAAGTAAATCTTTATCGAAAGTATAAAAATCTTGTGTGCACAATGCACATACGATCTGCTAATCGAGGAGTTTCTTTTTCGATGTATTAAGATAGAATGGCCCAAAAAACCTTCTGAGTCGCATTTGCTTTAGCTGTGTGTTTGACTAATTATGGGACGAATAACGGATGATTCAACGTGCCGATTATGTCTCAAAGTCTTATGTTGATATTAAACCGTTTATGGATGGAAGATTTGTGTAAAGCTCAAGGCATTTAATTTTTTACAAAAAAATTTCAGCTCTTACATTTTTCTGTTGTATAAGAAGATCTTATCTGTGTTCTTTTTAGACCATGGTATAGTCTCTTAATATTAATAAAAACTCCATGTCAACAACCATCATATTCAACAAACAAGCAAAAAATTCTTTTAACGTAACATTAATATGCAAAGAATTTGTTGTCTCTTAAAAAATCATATTAAATTGCATCTTAGATTTAAATTTTTTTTGGTCACGCTCTGAATGGGCATTTATGTAAATTTTATATAAGAAGTACAAAAAAACTAAAAGAATTGAGATCTTTCTATTTTGTAAACTGATACTCGTATATGTAATGTAATGTAATTTTCATTCTTAGGTTCAATTTATCTAATATTACAAGAATTATTATGTGCATATTACTGCAGTATTACTATTATAATTTTTATTACTATTTCCATTATTATTATTTTTGTTTTATACATATTCGATGTAGGTGGAATAATTTAAACAGGAAAGTTTTTGTTAATAAAAATTGTGTTTTTTTTGTCATTGTCGATGACAAAATCAAATATAAATTATCATTTTATTAACTCGTTCTGAAGAATGTATGATTGATAGTTTTGTTTGTAGATGAAATCATCATCGTAATCCCTTTCCTTCCTTTCAAATTCAAACTCTTTTTAAATAAAATTGCAACAAAATATAAAATCACGTAAAATAAAATTGACACACATATCAAAAGTCCAATTTACCTATAATTTATAGTTTCCCCAACGTTTTTTATTACTTTTGCAATAAATAATCCCATAACACACAAAATAATAACAAACCAAAACACCAACAACAATAACAACTAAAACTAAATAAAATTCACTTTTCAAACTACCGTATTGAATAACAAAAGTAAGAAAATTGATACTCATGATGGTAATTTTATAATCAATTGTCTTAAGAAAATAAAATGGAAAAAATACTTCTCATAAATATTTTGCACAGATTTATATGTTTTTTTTGTGTTTGTTACTGTGATTAAGAAAGAGGTTAATACGAGAGGAGGTCAACTTATGTCGAAATATTGAAAAAATAATAATATTAACATAATATTATTTAAAATGTGTAATACATTTCATTCTGGTTTTTTAAATGGTTTAATAATAAACTAAATGATGATGTGCATCTATTAAATCTGAAAGCATTTACACATTCACCTGTTGGATATGAACCCAAAATTCTTTGACAAAATTACGATACGAAAAATACCAACAACAAAAAGCTAAGTTATAAAAATTTATCACAACATAAATTATTACTATAACGTTATGAGATCACAACAAAAAAAAATTTATATATTTAGAGGCAGAATAAAAAACGCCAACGATCACGACTTTATGTTGTTTTTAGCAAAAATTTCATCGATTATAAAGATGAACGAAATGAGCAAAAGCAAAATATTTAAAATTTTGTTATTTTCAAAAAATTTTGTTAAAATATTTGTAAGAAATAGGTAAGGAAAGAAAAATATTTTTGTATTTTAAAGTGTTGAGATCGAAAAATATAGATAATTTGAAATGAAATAATTTGATGAACATTTTTGTTGCTTCTTTTTGCGAAGAAATGAGCTGGATTAAATCATGATATATTTTATGAAGGTTTATGTATTTCTCGAGAATTATTTGAAACTAGAGTAAATAGCGATAATGGCGATTATTGTTTTATCAAAACTATAGAGTTGAAATGAGTTCGTCCATTTTCGGGTCCATCAAAATTTAAAATCGAAAAATGAATTATAGAAAATTTTCAAGGAAGAGCATTTCTATATTGGTAATCAATCCAAAATGTTGTTGTTGTAGTGACGGGTACCGATTCAGCTAATCATCTGGCTCCATGTCCAAGTTCAGGAGCTCTCCTACTGCCCTTGGGTGGTATCAAACATTTTCCAAATAAGTGGTCTACATGCTGCGGCGTGCCCTCACATGCGGGACACTTGTCAACAGTTTCAGTCAACTCTACTCATGTAGCTGCTAAGAATGTGTGATAAACCGAATCTTATTTGCGCTAGGCTGGATCTGGTGCTGCGAGGTGGTTTTACCTCTTCGGCAGCGACTTGTGACAGCTTTCTATTTTAGTTTTGTATAAATTATATTGCGACTTTTCTTAGCCTAGTTACAATTATTTAGTTCGATCACTAAATCAGGAAATTAAAACACAATGGCTTGTCTAAACGTTCTAATTTTATTCGTTCAAGATTTTATTATAAAAGTATTTCTTCTACTACTATTCCACTTAATTGTTCTTGTACTAACAATAATTCACCACTTATAAATCTATTACAATTGTTCACAATATCACTTTTAACTGTTTACTTACAATAATCGTTTCTTTCTACTTATAACACTGTTAATTTTGACTCACCTATATCACTGCTAAATTTATACTCAATTCTATTGCTGACAATTTTATACTGATCGTATCCTCTAACAACACCTCTTATATATACTACATGAAATAACCTCGATATCTCTACAATATTCTAGAACACAAATCTTTTTTTCCTTCCTTTATCAACATAAACATAATAACACGATCTTCAAATATTGACACATAGGTGTGAGATCTACTCGTTTTAATTTGTTTATTTATACCTATTCTCTAATAGATTGCGTTTACTTTCTTATAAGATAAACAAAAACTTCCTATTACGTGTTAACTTTGGTTACGTTGTTATCTTTTATTGATTTATTTATTTTTATGTTTCTTTTGTTGAACTATTTTCTCTAAAGAGTATTTTCTCGAAAGATGTTCTATTGTGTTGTGTTATATCATATTCCAAAATCGTCACAATTTATAAAAGAATAATGATTATCAGTATATATTCCACAATATTTTTTGAAAAAAAAATTTTTTGGTATACTTTTATTTAACTTGAGATTTGACAATTGTGTTCGAATGAATTATGTCATGAATTTTTCAGTTTCTTATTATGGGATTATTCTTAAATTTAAAAAACAAGTTTGTTGTACCTATCTAAAAGTTTTAAACCAAAAAACTTAGTAAAACTGAAAAAACATATTTTAATTTTTAAAAAATTTTCTCCATCTTTAAAAACTTCAGCATTTAAATGAAAATCCGTAAGATTTGAATGTTCCATTTCCCGGGTTCAAATAGCGATCATACTGAGTTTATCATTATAATCGATGACATATTACAAGTTTTTGTCATTATTATAAGGAAATAAAAAACAGAGAGTGAGCGTAAGACCGCACGGCAGTAGGAAAACTTCATTGGCAATCGCAATCATTTGATATCGTATTAGTAGAGTAAGAAACAAGTCAGAACGATAAACCGCTAATTACACACACTAACCTCACAATGTTAATCAAATAATTGTCAAAATAGCACTCATATGCCAATAGCAGGGACTAAAGTACGCGTGGTTGTCACACCCATAGATCAACAAGGTTAAATTTTACAAATCTTCCTGCGGAAAGCTAAGCAAATTCATTGGTATTAATGCGCATTGTTGTCGTTTGCAAATCACTATCGGCTAATTGCCAGTATTTTTAATTATTTTATTTATCATGATTGCCATCCATGTTTAATCATACATAAGCTATGCTTCTTTGTATAGAATATATGCGATTTCCGTCACGTAATTGTGAGCTTTAAATGTAATTGTTACAGCCTTCAGGATATACTATCTTTCTTACGTTATTTTTGATTTCATAAAAAATTATGTTCAACAAAAAACATTGATCAAAGCAAACTACCGTTTAAATCGATAGTTAAATAAAAAGCAAAAATTAAGCGTACACAACACAACAACTTCATAAATTTTCATGATGATTAATGTATTAATCAGGGTTGTTAATATACACGTATAAAACGTTTTATACGTTACACGTATAATACGTAACGTATAAAACGTATAAAACGCATATAACGTATAAAACGTATAATATGATTTTGTTTTTGAAATTCATTCATAAAAAATTAAAAATACTTCTTACTTCTATTAATTATATTTTTAATTTTTATACTTAGTAAACATATAATTAGGTAGTTATAAATTATTTATCTATTTTATAATTTATAACAAAAACTATTTAAATTCTAGATGTTATTTGAATGTATATTTTTATACTTTATACGAAAGACTATGTTACTGTACATTAAACTGGTTAATAATTTTTAACTCACTAGATTTGAATATTGAAAATTTTGAATTATATATTAGAGATTTTTTTGAGCACTTAAACTCAAGCAATTAAATTATTTTTGAATTTTTCAACACGTATACTATATGATTTTCTTTCATTTTGATTCCAACATTTACTTAATACTTAATGGGAAGCATTTTGGATGAGAAACATTTGGCCCATGAACTTAATTATTTGGCATCAGGAAATGTTATTGAATATATAAAATATGGTTCAATCCAACTTCAGCTCCTCTTATCTAATAAGAACAGCTGGAAATATAATGTTGTTTCAGAATAAATGTCGTTTTTTCATAGCAGTTAGGGAAATTATTAGAGATTATTAGAGAGATGTTTTTAAAAAAATTTTGTTGTGTGAATCCGGGTCGCACCACTTCCAATTAATAGACACAGTTTGAAAATAACAGGTTCTTGCAGATCAAATCTTCTTTTTATACAAAAGTTGTAATAGTTAAAATAATATGTATTTACGTCAAACGAAAAAGTTTAGTGAGAAGTTTATTGAGTAAATTCATTTTTGGTCATTGATGAATAATAGGTATGGTTGGAAATGTCAAATTATTGCAGACTAAATTTGTTTTGAAAATAAATAATTATATTTTGAAAAGAAGCATTTACGTTAAATGTGGAAGTTTTCTGAACTAATAGGAATAGTTGGGTAAGAAATTATCATGCCGACGCTATATTTTCTAAAGCAACTGTTCCTATTAGTCCCGAAATCTAGGCTTTATAAATATTAAATATCACGAGTACGATACGAGTTAACGCCCGCGTTAATGTTATATAAATGTATTTTTATTTATTAAGGATTTTACTTTTATACGGTATAAAACGTAAATAATTGTGTGTTTTATACTGTACGTTTTATACGTTTTATACGTACGTATAATACGTGTTTTATACGTTACCGTATTATACGTTACAACCCTGGTATTAATGCATCAAGGATAAACAGCCATACATACTTTCAATTTCATATATATTCAATATTTATTTAGCATTATGACTCGTATGCAGATTGCAAAAGACAGTAGCAATATAACTTTAAAAAACTGCGTTATAGATCAATTTTTTAAAATTCGCTATAAGAAATTTTTATTATTTTTATGAATTCATAAATAAAAAAAAAATAATTTTAATGGTATTTAATAAAAATTGAAAAAAAACATTAAAAAAATATGTACCACACTAGGGATTGAACTCACTACCTACAGCACATCAGTCGAGAACGATATCCCCAACGCAATTTGAACCGTTAAGAAATGATAGATTGATAAATTGATAAATGATAGAAATGTTGACAGATCAGTCTAACTTACTACCTACAGAAAAATCTGTGTGTGGTGCGCCAAAAGAAGATTTTACTTCAAAAATTATAATTATAATGATATAAAAATTAAAGTATTTCACACACTGAAAAAAAAATTGAAGTTTATGACAACCTCATCTCGAAGTTGGCAGTTGATTATTCATGCAAAGAAAAATTATTTGCAAACAATTTCACTGTGATTGGGACAACTACACGATAACATTTTCCTAACAACAGAATGAGGCTTATTTAAAATATAAAGTGTTATACCCAATATAACAGTAGTTGAATAAAGATAATAACTATTTCCCTGAAAAACATTTTCTTTGGCCTTATATCATGAATTTTTCATTTTAAAGTTTAAGTATTTAAGATTAATTGAACTATATTTTATTTTCACATAAATATTTCGTGTGATTGTCTCAACTTCATCGATTTATAATTGTAGAGTTGTTGAATCAATTTCGTAGTTTGATTCGCCATATGTGACCGCACGGTGAGGTTGAGACAATTGCAATTCGATTGGAAATGGGACATGTTTTTTTCAGTGCACTTTTGTTTTGTTCAAAGCTTTTCGTCATATGTTCTTTTTTTTACAATTCATCTATCAGTTAATAGATGCGCTGGCAGTTCGTCAAAAGATATTTTGTATTGTAAGCACATAAAAAAATCAAAGAAATTGTGACATTTCCATTCAAATTTTAGACAATTTTTAATTAGCTTTTGTGATCTACAATATTTAATTATTTGAAAATTCGAGGTTCAGAATTTAAAAAAGAGATCAAAGTACAAAAAACTGATCAAATATAATATAAAAATTATATGGAAATAGGAACGTCATTTCATAATTAATAACACCAGTTTACAAGAAAAATCTCCCTAAAACACTGCACCTTTTCTTATGGGTTTCTGACCTGCTGAACACGAATATGATATTATTGTTTTTATGTTGGCTCTTGTTTTCGAGATATTCGCGAAAAACAAATTTTTTCACTGAAAGAAGAGGTTATTCCGGTTTTTGGATCTCAAATTATGCAAAACAAACAAATTATAGAGCAATTTCACGCAAGTTCAGCAAATTTTCGGGAATTTTTGACTTGACCCCTTTTAATTTTGATTACAAAAAGTGAATATTAGCTCAATTAGGGTTTTTAAAGCCTTAAATACGCAAAATTAAAATTTATTTATTATAAAACACATCAATTGTAATAATTTAAATAGAATTTGAATGTGTGTGTGTAATCATATTTAAATTTAATATTATACTAGCACTCAGACTGCAAACTAAAATAAGTTGTCTAGACCGATTGAGAAGGTATTGAAAGGTAAATATATCATTAAAATGTCAATATCAAAAATGATCTCCAACAGTCCAACACAATAACCTAACCTATTGGTATGACTATGATAAAAGGTCAGCATTTGTTTGATAAACACCGACTATATACAAGACACCTTAAAAGAAAATTTGTTCTGTCTTATGTTAACTGAAACATTTAACCAAAGATGCGTCAAAAACACTTCATATAGCTGTGGCTGTTATTTTGATTTATTTAAAAGAATAGGATAAAGCTTTTTAACCAAAAGTGAAAAACTGTAAGTTGCAAAATTACTATGAACATTACAAAAACCTTATGCTCAACAAAATTGAATGTCAGAACTGAGCGTTATTAAAGTTTAAAAAAGAACAATTGTTCAACGAGTCACAGACATTCTCCCCGACTCCTTTGCCAAGTTTTGAAAGTAGCTCATATTTTATATATATAAACAAACCCGGATGCGTTTGCAGCTCATTTTAATTCAAAAGTGTCATCAAGATCTCATGGATTTGGGTAACGAAAATAACACCTATTTTTCAAATGTTCATAAACAACTCAAGAAGTAATATAGCAATTGATGACATTTGTATAAACAATTGCTATTGCAATTTGACAAACAAAATGGGAGGTAAATGGGCTTGATAACGTTATTTATTCTCGAAATATTTGCAAGAGATAATTTTCAGTTTTTTGAAAACCACTAAAAACAAATGAACTGAATTCGTTAGAAAAGGACCGTGTTTTAATCTATGCCAAAATACATTGGTTGTGACCATTACCGTTGAAATCGGAGCATCCGTTGTTGAGAATGCGTTGGACAAATATTTGTCCACATACGACGATACACACGCACATACACACACACATACAATATACATGCTGCCAGCTAAAAATAGCCAAAACAGCTTCAGAAGGTCTTGAAACGTAAAGATATCATAAAAATCAATTTCGAAAATCGGCCCAAAACAATAACTTCCCATATCGGGAAGTTAATAAACAGATGACCAAGCGATGCACTCACGAACCTCTGACCTTTTTGACAAATTTAGAAAATAACTCATCTCTTCGATATTCAAGTAAACCCGGATGCGTTGCCCGGATAGTTCATTTACATACCAAATTTTATCCAGATATCATGCATTTGCGTAACGAAAATAACACGTAGTTTTATCACATTTTGTTAAACATCTCAAAAACTAAGATAGCAATTCTTTATACAAATCTCATTATAAAAAGCTGACATGATAACAAACAATATGGAAGCTTCATGTCCTTGATAGCATTATTTAATCTCATTACATTTGCAAGGAATGGTGTCAGTTTTTTTGAAAACCGCTATAAAACAAATAATTTAATTTCGCTAGAAAAGGACTGGGCTCTAAGTTACGCCAAGGTACATCGATTGCAACCAATTTAGTAAAAATCGAGCCATCCGTTGTTGAAAAAGCGTTGGGCCAAAATTAATCCACATACAGCGATCCATACACACATACATATTGTGCGCGATATTGTACACGTACAATATTGTTTGAGAAAATCGTTGAATGCAAGTCATTTTTTGTTTGCTTTTTTTTCTAAATTTTTAGCAACTAATTTATTTAATTTTAATTGTATACTCATTAAATTACAAACAAACCAAAAAATGTTAAAATTTTATAAAAAATTTTCTAAAATTTCTAAATTAAACAATTTTCTCAAAATAAAATTTCACAAAACACATCTCTGTATAATATTATGCATGTTTTTGTTTGAAAATAGGGATAATATATTTTTTTTCTTTTGAGTTAGAGTGTTTGTTTTTTGAAATACTTACGCTTTAGGGCGTAAATAATTTTATGTTTTACTGATTTATTATAAGTCGTTTATACCTTAGTTACCGAAATAATAATGACATTCTTAATTCCCAAGGGAATTATAAGAGGGAGTTATGGATTCATAATAGACCTAGTTTTCATTATAAATTTTTGTTTTGTTTATTTATTAACAACATTATTTACATAAAGCCATAGAAACGAATAATAATACCCCAGCAATACAATTTGAAATGAAAAACAACTAACTTGATCAATTAAAATGAAAAATCATACTATCAAAAACTTAATAAAAATAAATGTTTTAGTTTAATAAATATTTTAGGTAGTAAAACATAAAATTATTTATGTATCACGTGAATTATTAGATGTCAATTACCTTGTGAAACTTACTAACCCTCGGGCCGGAGGCCCTCGGGTAGTAAACGTTTCCCTCGGTAATTAACATCCTTATAATTCCCTTGATACCTAAATAACTATTACGCATTATTATTTAAATTGGGGAAAAAATAACCTGCTTCACTCCCGATTTTCGAACTGTAAAGTTACATTTTACGGTAAACTCGTACAAAATAGTACATTATGATGCTAGGACGTAAAGCTGAAGATTTTTGACGTATGTGGAGTTTGCAAATCGAGGCGTCAGCCTAAATTTGCACCCACATTATGTCCAAAATAGCTTAAGTCCGTGCATCATACAAAAATTTTGAATATTTGAGTATTCAAATTTTGAATATTGATTAAGATTAAACAATTTTTTTAGACTATTTTGCTTGCGGCAAATAAAAAATAGAATGATTCACGGACGTTAGCCATTTTGGATTTAATGTGGGTGCAAATCTCGGCTGGCGCCTCGATTCGCAAACTCTACATACGTCAAAAAACTTTAGCTGTACGTCCTTGCATCATAATGTACTATTTGATTCTTTTATACTAGCACAAAATCTTATAAGGGTTGGTCAATCTTTCATCGCAAGATTCTTATAATTAATTACATAATAATATTAATAATAATATTAACATATGTCATATGACCCATTTTTGTATTATCATTGAAAGCGGAAATTGAAACTCTATCAAAATAAAAAATGGCAAATGATTGACCCAAGCAGTAATCAAATCTCCCTATGGATTCGTTTTTGTTGTTGTCTATTAAGCAAGCACTCGCACATCATGATTTATTTTCTAGTCTTTAATCTATTTTTCCATAAAATTTAAATTTCATTTGATTGATCAATCACACAGTTTGATTTTGCTATTTATTTTCTTATTTTGTTTAAAATACAATTCAATTGGTAAGTAAGTTCATTTAAAGTTTTTTTTAAACTAATTTCAAACAATCGTTGAATCATTAAAACTTAAAAAGTATTTCATGAAATTTTTTGTGATTTTTAAAAACATCTCTCATGGCGCGAATTGATTATTATTTGAATAAATAAATAATTAATCCTAAAAAAATAATGATTATTATTCAATTATTCGCAAATTAGATTAGGTTTACATGTTTATAAAGTAAGACCTTCTAATTATAACGGATATTATTTCCGAATTAACTTTCACTTAAGACAATTTTTTTTTGGAAGTATGAATAATTGAATTTGGTTTCTCGGCTTCGTTGAAGTATCAAGGACAAATAATTTTTGCATTTAATTGCCTTTTAATTAAAACGAAAATTAATAATAGAATTGTTAAATAATATTGGTGAGAATTTGTGAATTTCATAATTATTTTCTTAGAAAAATTTGCGGGGGCGGTAGATCAAGGAAAATTGATTTTTTTTTGTTATTTATTTAACTATTAGTTATACGGATCATGATTAGTTATATTGTAATAAATATGAATAAGTGTATTGAGGTGTTTCACTGATGCAGAATAAAACTACAGACTTGCTGGCTTGAAAACAAATCAGTGTTCTGTTAAAGCTTTGTTATATTCCTTGATGATGTCACGCTTATGCTTGTTCGACAAAACGAGTCTTTATATTTTTTTTTTGAATAAAATGTGTTGCGTTATAGGGTTTACAATATGTGTCACAACAACACATAAATACCTTTTAAGACCTAGGTCTAGACCTAGGTCCCACAACAATTGGCGTTCTAAGGTCATGACGAACGCTTTTTTTAAACCTCTGCGGGTTGAAGTCACCTGAGACTAAGGATTCCGGCAAACTATTTTATTTGTATGCAGTTCGGACAAAGAAGTCTTTCTGCGATCTGCCAGTATGACAGCGTGGAATCTCGACCGTTTGACTGAGTGCGACGATGTTGTAGGGAATCAAGTTTTGATGTCAAAGTTCGATCACCAACAATTCGTATAGCCCGCTTTTGAACAGGGTCCAAGAGGGGCAAGATGGAAACAGAAGCAGCACCCTAAACTTGACAACAGTACTCCATACAGGGACGAATATAGGACTTATAAACATGGAGTAATTGGTATGGAATGCAAAGCTTTTGCATCTATTTAGGAGGCCGAGTTTTTTAGACGCGCTTTTTGCCATCGCCTTTACATGATCGTTCCAGAGTAGGTCATTTGAAACTGTGACATCCAATAAACGAATGCTTTTGCATTCACCTATTGGTTCGTCGCTCATACTGAATAAAATATCTTTGGGGAACTCGGTCTTTGATCTGGAAACAATCAACAGCTGTGTTTGAGTTGAAATTGACCAGGTTTTGCCCTAATCGGCGACATTTTTTAGGTTTTTATTCACGTTTATGGCAGCGTCTCTCCGGACGGGATTAATTCATTCGGGCATTTTACCTGTTGAAGGAAGTGGCTCGAACGACTTGTGGAGAGTACTATCATCTGCAAAACTATTTATTGGGTTGCTGGTGATTTTCAACAATTCGTTGATATAAATCACAAATAGGGTTGGGGATAATACTGAGCTTTGAGGTGCACCAGCGTTAATTAGTTTAGACTCAGAAGAAAATCCGTCTAAGGAGACCGAAACGTATCGGTTGGATAGAAAATTTTGAATCAGCTTCACAACATTGGGATGAAAACCATACGCAACGAGCTTGTGGATCAAGTTGGCATGCCAGACTCTATCGAATGCCTTGGAGATGTCTAAGGCAATAACGTATGTTTCACCACCTTTATCAAGTATGCTGTTCCAACAATGCGCTACATAGTTTAATAGATCGGTGGTTGATCTTTTGTTTCGAAAACCGTATTGGCTGTCGCCTATTCAATGCTTTACTTTCAGAAATTTTGAAATGTGTATATTAATATAATGCTCGTAGACTTTGGATAGGACCGAGAGTAAAGCTATTGGCTAAAGCTATATATAGCATTATAGCATTATGATCATTGAGGAAGACAGTGTGTCATTTGATCAAGGAATATGCCACCAGCTGGATTATTGCCGACCCAGTTTTAGTTTATTTTATGCAGATTTGTTAAAACAATTTGCTTTTACTTCTTATTTTATTTTTATTGCCGCCTATAATGAAACATTTGCCTATGTCATTTTTCATATGTGATAGGATTTATTGCTAAGTTTTCCATTCTTTAAAAAACCAAAAACTTTGCGTTAGTAAACATCATAGAACGAACGCATGTTGTAATGAGTTCTTTTGAGACACATTATAATGCCTTTCGTTTTCCTATAAAAACAAACATAACCTTACAATTTCGATATTATTGCAAATACTTGTTAAGGCTAATATATACGGTTATTACCGTTTAACCTGTATTACAAACCCCAGTGGGATATCATTTGAAAGAGAAATTAGGTAATTTAAGAAACCCCCTAAATGTTGACACTGATTTACAGAAAAATATCTCCAATTTAAACCATTTACAAGCTGGTTAAATCTTTCTTTAATTAACATAAACAGCTATGGATAAAATCTAATCTCAAGTAACATTTTTTGTATCATTTTTGATCAATGTAGGTGTGATTGACATTTAATATTGACGTTTACCATTAAACATTAACTTTGTTATGCGTTTATGATCTGGCAATGTAAAGAGTTTACAACACAACTTTATGTTTTTTTTTGATGTGGTGTTCTTTTACATTCACAGAATCCTTGGCGAGCGAATTTTATTCCCACTTGTCCGACTTTTTTTGTTTTAAATATGTTTTACACTACGAAAATTCTTATTTTTTGTTTTAAATCGAAAATCTAAAAATTCTAAGGATATTCAGTAAGATTCTCATGATTTTGTGACGATTCTTAAAAATCTTTCTTAAGATTCTCAAGATTTCTTGAATATTCTCAGAAGCTACACAAATAGTTGTTCTAAGATGCCTAAGAGTAGTTTATCCCTCAATCGAATGGCATGTTTGTCTTTATTGGCTAACACAAACTTCAGAACTTTGGATTATGATAAGAAGTCTCTGATTCAAAAGGAATATGGAATCTGCTTTCGTCGACTGAATAAAGTTCATCTGCCAGCACCCTTAATACATAACATTGGTTAGTGATATCTCACTGCTATTTCCAGTGGTATTCAATAGCTCACAGTAGCTTGTAAGTCAATAGCAGGGACTGGAGTAGGTGGGATTGTCACACCAGTGGACTAAAAATCAAAAAAAATTTCAAAATAACATATCAACAAAATGAAGTGGATGTAATTACCGTTTCTGTTTTTATCAGAAAAAAGATTCAAACTCATTCATTGTCATTTCAAAATCGTATAGTAAACTATAGAAAACCTATCTTTGAAAGAACGAGTGCGGCTCTCGAAAAGACAAATTAAAAAATTTAATAACATTTAAAAAATGTATTAAAATTGTAATAAAGTTGTAATTAAATTACCAGTAAATTACCAGCTCTTAATCCAAAATATCGAAAAATGGGATAACTTTCGTTAATTAAAACAAACAAAAAATTAACTATTTCCCTACCTATCAGCAAATTTTTTCAAAGAAAAACACTATCCGGAATTAAAGGATGACCAATGGATTAATGACTGTGTATTCTTAACTGATATAATGGAAAATCTGCAGTTCCCAACCTAGCATTACAAGGAAAAGATAAAATTGTTACTGATCTTATTCAAACGATTCTGAGTTTAATTAATAAAATTTAGCTCTATAACGCGATTTAACTACAAAAATGTTAAACCACTTTCCTCGTCTTGAAAATAAATTATCTAAAATTGATGATAGAAAGCTGAGTGAATACAACAGTAAAATATGAAGGGGCTGACATCTCAAAGCTCTGAAATATCAAAACTTGGGTCTGGGTTAAGGATTTTTATATAGTTTTCGGCAAAAGGCTTTTATGAGTACTTGTTTTTAGTTGTGTGTGGGCAGCGAAGTTTATTCAACATAAAAAAATGTTTAATTTATATCGTCTGGAAGTTTATTACAGAACTAACACGAAACATCAATACGTTACCAGAAAATTATAACAGATCATAGATTAACATAATTTATAGTGAACAGATGATACACTCAACAAACTACTCAAAAACTTTTCCATTTAGCGTTCAGCAATTTCAACTTTTCAAATACAAATAATCCATTATCTAACAATTTCATGTTCAATTACATTTCATGTCATACAAATAAATAATTTAATTTTTTTTCAAATAAAAGGGGTCTGATTGAATTGATTTCAAAAAATTATAACAATAAACAAAATCAAAAATTCAAGCTTTTTCCAAGATTCCAAAAACTAATAAAACCAAAAATTGCTACTTCCTTCAAAATTTCTAAAATATTCAAGAGAATATTATAAAATCAAAAATTCCAAAAATATTCTAATAATTTAAACATTTTTTGAAAATTCTAAAAATATTGTAATGATCATTACAAATTTTTCAAAATTCTAACAATATTGCAAAAATTATAACAAAATCAAAATTCAAACTTTTTCCAAGAAGATTCAATCAATCAAGATTAAATCTATCAAGATGATATGTTAAGTTGATTCAATTAAAAAACCGTTTTTTTTGTCATACAAATAATTACTTTTATTTGACAAATGTTTCTAATCGAAAATGTTTCCCATTTTATGTTTCTCAAAAAAATTGGGCAAAAAAATAAATGAAAATCATTCCTTTGACACACTGGACGTTATTTTTTTGACACACTTATAGTTCAATAATCAAGCTTCTGTTCTCACATATCAATCCCGACCATGAACATTTCTCATTATTGCTTAAAATTAAGGTTTTTAAGCCAAAAGTTTGAATTTTTGTTTGACACACTTAATGATTTTTTTACACACTGCCGATACAGTTATCGAACACATCGACCTTTCATCTCTTACAATCAAGTCGTCGTATTTTTAGAAGCAAAGCTTATTATTAACGATGGATTATTGATTCCTTATTATATTTTGAATAAAAGTTCCACAGGAGAAACGGAATTATTAGAAACTCAGGCGCACATTCTTAAAATGCACCACAAATCAACATCAATCTGTAGTTTCGGAAATGACTGTCTCAATCAAAGTACCCCAATTTGAAAAAAGCTGCTTGCAGATTACTGACCATATTCGGCACATCATTCATACTGTTGTGAATCACTTTTTCCAACAATGAAATTTAAAACATCAAAGCAACGTTCACAACTTACAAATAACACCGTTCACAACTTACAAGCGTCGTACCGCGCTAACGAGCTATGAACCCGATTTCAAACAAGTTACAAACACACATGCCATCTACCAACAATCAATAGCTGTCAGTGCCATGTTACAAAATTTAAATATATATTTAAATATATGTATATTATATTCATAATTAAAGTATTTGCTTGAAGACGGTGTATGCAACTTGCAAGGAAATAAAAATTCCATAACAACTTTGATATTTTATTTTTTTGTTGACTCTCGTAACGAGAATTTATTGAAATCCGGCTCCACGTGTAACAAAGTGTGGCCATCTCTGTTATGTATGTTAACAAGGGTCTCCAGAAATAAGAATTAATGGGGTCTGTTCTGTAAAATCTTCTATCGAAAATTTCTGCTATTCTTCTATTGTTTGTGTGAGATTTTATTTCCACGCTATAAAATTTCATATAAAAATAAAACAATAGCAGAAACTTTCGATAGAAGATTTTACTGAATAGACCCCAATATGTTCGACAAATCTACAACAAAATCATAACTCAAATCAATCATATTTCAAATTCAATTTTCAAAACCACATAATTCAATCAACAAAACTTCACACGAACTTTAATCTCGAATTGTTAATCTTAATCTTATCTTAAAAATCGATTACATATAAAATTTCTGATTAAAATCGAATTAAAATTTATTAAGTTTCGATTTGGCTCGAGAACAACAAATTATAAGCTTGCGGTTGAGATTGATTCTAAGACAATAAATCAATGTTTTTGGTGTCTGTAAAACTAATCGAAAAAAAATTTATGTAGAAATAAATAATCAATGAATCGCATGAGTTATTTGATTTTATAATGAAAAAAATTATAGACAGAAAAAAATGGATATTTATTTGAACTTTTTTAATCGGTCAAAACGTGTTGTTACGTTTTAGTTGTACGAAGTTAAAGGTCCAAAACTAAATTATGTAAGCTTTTGCCTTTTATATTTTGTTGTTTTGTTAGATTATAATTATGTGTTTTATATGATTATTTATATGTTTGTTTATTTCTACTTAAAAATCACCAAGCAACATGTAATATTTTGTATAATTAATTAATTATACTAAACTCAAATTAAAATGTTTTTGAATTTAACAAGTGTGACAACTCTACGTGTACTAGTGACTTCGGCGGACGTGAACGAATTCGGTTAATTGAATGGAATGACAGTGAACGACAACCGATCGTTCAGTTAATAAAAGAAAAGTCGTTCGTCGGTCACTAACCTTTTATGTACGAATGAATTTTATGAGCTTTATGAACTTTATTGAGTATATAATATAATTGCAGCAGTGTTAGTTAATGTTAACAAAATATCTCCTAAGTCTTCTCCATTCTGAAAAACTTTACTTGCACCAATGCAATGAAGAATATATGTTGTTATGAAATATTATGTGATAATTTTTGAACAACAGAATAAAGCAATTGCATTGCATATGTTTTGGTAGCTTTTTGTTGTGGAAAGTGGAAATGCCTGGTCTGATGCAGAAGATGTTGGACTTATGGAGATTTTGCGAGCAAATGATCTAATTTTGTTATTTTCATAGAGGTTGATTAAACTCAAAGAGCGAAATTAATTCCAAGTAGATTGATTTGATAAAAAAATATCATGCTCAACTGGAATGACTAAAAAAATTGTTTTAGTTATCAATTGGGTTTTGTTCAATTCAATTGTGCTTTGCTCAATTCATATCCTTATTGTTCAATAGATTTAACTCCTGGAATAGGAAAGAATTGGGCTATATCGGTTGTCCATTGTCTGGACTTATATTTAATAATTTAAATTATTGATTTAATTTAACCATGATATTCCTTATTACATATGGTTTAAATTTATTAATGTTTTTTCCTCAAATCGATGTCTGAATGGACAGGAGATTTCTTTTATTGAATATTAATAACAGGTTGCGATGTTGGACTGTATGGCTCGTTAAAATGGGGTTGGAATAAATTTTAAAGGAGAATTCGTTAAAACTTGACAGGAGTAAATAAACCTACACAGGGTGGCGTAAAAAGGCAGATTTGGTGTAGTATAAATCCCTTATTGTTTTTAAAGCAATGATTTAATAATTTTTTAAAAGAAATTAAATTAAATTGAGCAATATTTTTTGTTTAATCGCAAGAAATTTCCTTTTTTTATTTCGCAGTTCATCCTCTTTGCAATAGTTTTAAATATCCTGCGCAACGTTCTTAATTTGGGAAGTGTTGCTTGTTAATTGGGATATAGGTCTTGACCTAGTAACTAAACTCTATAATTAGCATTTTTGACTGGAATATTTAACGTTTTTGAAAGTGACCGATTAATGATGACCGATGTTTTTAGATCAGTCAGTGCGAATGAACTATCCGGTAAGAACGGAACACTAATTTAGCTGAGGTTACCCATCACTACTATGTACTCAACCCATGCGTTAGACATACAGTTAACGTAATATGTCACATACCATATTGGCAATAGCCGTGAGAAATCCATAGCCAAGGTTATGTCATAGATAGTTGGCAGATGAACTTTATTCAGTCCACAAAAGTACCTTCAAAAATAATAATGGAGTATTACTTAGTGTGGTTGCATTGCTGATTCTTCATCTGAAAATTTCTACCAAACCATTTTAAAAAATTAATTTTTATTGGATAGAAAATCGAATTAAGGCCCCTGATGCCCGACCATTGCTGCTTTTCATTAAACTTCAATAATCGTTAGTATAATAAAAAAAACAATCCTTTTTTTACTTTTTACTACTTTTGATACAGTTGTGTGTCATTTACTAAAAACCAGTTTACCAAAATTTTTACTTTTTTATTTATTTTACATGAAATTTTAGTACATTTCAAATAAAAATCATTAAAATCGGTTGACCCGTTCGAGCACAATTTAACTTTTCATTTTCCTTATCTCTAAATTTCTTAGCAGATTTCGATCAAGACTAGTGAAAAAATAAAAAACACGTATTCATTTGCTTTAGTATCCTAACAATTACCGGAGTTTTAAAAAAATCGGAAATGGTCGAGTTCAAATTTTTTATTTTTCTAAAAAAATTCCAAACCAAAATTTTTTTTTATTATTAATTTAATTTTAAGAGAATTTTACAAGAAATATATTTGTTTTCTTATTTTCTTTTATGTATTTTATTATGTTTGCATACATCAATAATTATAGTACTATTCAAAATTTTCCGAAGAAATGAAGTCTTTTTTCTTCAACCGGACCAAAACTCACAGTTATAAACTACATAAACCTATGGTATATTTTACCAAAAATATGTCATATATGTCAGAAAATATATAGTACCAAAAATAATTATTTTTTCTACTTCAAGCTACGAAAATGTCATTTTAATATACATATAGTAAAACCTATGTGAAAGGGAAACTTTTTCTAAGTAGTGACTGAAAATGTTTTCAGTCACTAGGACTGAAAGTAAATAAGTTTCGGTGGTCGCCTACAGGTAGATGGTGGTTATTTAAAGGATTTAATATTTGATTGAATATTTGAGATTGAATTTAATTTACTGTTTCTGTTGTTGTTTCGGTTGCTGTGTTTATTTCTGTCAATATCGCAGTATTTTGAAGGGATTGAATATTTTGAATATTTTGATCGAATCGAATCGAAACTAATCATTATATCAATTGTGTGTAATTAATTAATTAAATAATAATGAGTGTGTTTTTTTTCTATATCGGAGAAATCGGGGCGATAAAATAAAATTTGTATCAGATATATCAAATAATTTTTTCCTCCGATAATTAACTGTCAGATATAAAATATATTCTCCGAGTTCTTCAGGCCCAAAAAAAAATAAAAAAAAATTTATTAAATAAATAAATAAATTTTATTAAAAAATTTATTTTTATTTGTTTTTAATTGAAACTTTACCCACAATTTTTTAAATTTATACTCCAATTTATATTTAAAAAAATATCTGTAATATCTGTAAAAGTTTTTAGAGAAAATATATGAACTATTTTCATTATTCATATTGTCAAATTCATCTACTAAAAACTTACAAAACGACATATCTAAATTTGACTGTGTAAAAAATAAACAAGATTGTATTTATATATCGCATTTTTACCAGTGTAAAATAATGTTATTATTGCGTTCGCCTGTTATTATTCCATCTGTAGGCGAACACAATAATAACATTATTTTACACTGATAAAAATGCTATATATAAATACAATCTTGTTTATTTTTTACACAGTCAAATTTAAATATGTCGTTTTGTAAGTTTTTAGTTAATGAATTTGTAAATATTATCATTTATATTTACAAGCGTAGAAAAATAGCGCTTTATACGCGTGGTAAAATCGTTTTTGCGTTCCTGAACTTAGTCCGAACAAACCGTTCAGTCACGCAAAAAGAGACGTTTTCACCACTTGTATAAAAATCTACTATTTTGTCCTAGCACAAAATGCAAATTAATGTTTATTTCATTTTATTAAAATTTTAAAATGTAATTCTATTCTAATTAGAGAAAAATTGTATGTTTTAATCGCACTATAAATGGATTTATGGAACTTGCAAGACCAACGCTATCACGTTACTCCGCCGCATCCTTACTCGTCTCAATTTTCCGACTAGGATTATGTAGTGATTCAGATCTGGGCTGAAAGAAACCGGATCAGGGACTCTGAACAGGCTAATATATCTACAGGCTACTATATCTACAGGCTACTATTGTACAGTGTTTACTACTACATAAATTATAAAACGTCCAAATTTGGTAAATCAAAACTATTTATATCAAAAATGGATAAAACTCGAAATTGGGCTCAGATCAGGACAATGAATTAATTGGAAAATCATTTACCATTCCGATCCAGCAATGATCTAGATTTTATTACTAGGGATGAGATAGGTTTTCATAGTCCGGGCAGGAATAAAAAACGACTTGATTAGTGAATTCAGGTATTATATCTTAAGGGGGCCGGATGCAAATTTCCTATTTGGTCTTACCTTTTCATAGACTTCTCAACCCACTTGTTTGTAAAAATAAACAGAAATATTTAAAATATTTCGAAGTACATATGACACTCCCGAGTAGACCGTCTCATTTTCTTTATTTACATTCATTTTTGCATAATTATGGGAATATAAAAAGAACTGATGTTTTTTTGGTAATAATTTTTTTATATTATTTTGGATTTTTGAGATCAATTAAACTCAAGTAAGTAAAGAAGTAATTGAAATTTTTTCAATTCAAAGGTATGGTTTGAAGTTTCTCAGAAAAAAACTCCCTTTTTATATTATGTTATGTTTTAGGATTCGGCAGTTTGTTTTTAAAAGTTGAGTTGGTTGGTGGAGTTGGAGGAGGGTAGTTGGTGTTAAGGAGTTGAATAAGTTGGGATTGAGTTGGTTTTGAAAAATTGTGCAAAATTTTGGACAGTTGAGATGAGGGATTTAGTTTAAGTGTTTATCGTAGCAAACGTATGGAGCAAATAAAAATAATTTAAGAATTAAATTTAAAGTAGATGTTTAGTGTACCTACAAGATTTGTTTTGTGAATAAAGGATTAGTATAAAGATGAAACATGAAATTTCAAATTCAATTTAAAATTAATAAGTTCATAATAGTAAAAAAACAAAACTGAAAGTGAATTAATAATTTGAAAAGAAAGTGAATTAATGCACCGTAGAATATTTCTAAATTTATGTTGAAAAGTGATACCAAGCTTTGGAGAAATTGAAAGTGATTTATCGAACTGGTGGGAAGCAACTTCCAAACCGAGAGCAAAGAGAACCTTAAAGCTGAATTTATATACAGGCTTAATGTTTTTTTTTATAAAATGTGTTGTGTGGTAGGAATTATAAAATGTGTCACAACAACATATAAAAACCTTTTAAGACCAAGGTCCAACAACAACATGCGTTCTAAGGTGTTGATGGACGCAAATTTGTTTTTTTTTTGTTTTTTTTTTATATTTCTTTATATTTCTTTATAGAAGGGATTACTAAACAATAAATCCTTTCACATATAGAATATGACATAGACCAATATTTCATGATAGGATAGAAAAATTAAAAATAAAATAAAAGCTAAACAGCAAATTTATATTAACAATTTGCAGGAACAAAACTTAAATCTGGTTGCCAATAATCTAGCTAGTGGCACATTCTTTGATCCTCATCCACATCCTTCTTCCATTAAAGCCCATACATAGAGTTATATGAAGATTCGATTCTTCGAATAAGCAATAACGTGACATCATCAAGGAATATTGAGCTATCCATAGCTAAGATTGAGGGTGCTACCGTTGACTGAATACAGTTCATCCGCCAGTACCCCTAAAATATTACCTTGGATAGTGATATCTCACTGCTATTACCATTGGTATGTGATATCTCACGTTAGCTCGTATGTAAAAACAGGGACTGGAGTACACGGGGTCGTCATACCCGTAGATCAAAATAAAAAAATTTACAAATTAATAAAAAATGATCCCTCCATGCGGAAGATTATTATAGGACAATTTCCTTATAGAAGCCATAGGAAACCAACATCACAACCTTCAGGTAATTAATTTTTTGAAAAATTTTATTTTGATATATGTATGTAGTATTCATTTTTTTTCTGAAAAATATGTGGTATTCTACAATGGTGTGTTAACGCTAAACTAAATAAAAAAGGAGTGTGGCCCGATAGAGCACCGTTTCACGAAGTCTTGGTGACGCTTGATGCATGTAACTTTTGGTGCTTGTGAAATTGTAATAGTTCTTATTGAGAAAGTTAGCCGTTAGAAACCTTGTTTGAAATGAGCTGGGTATATTTGCGTGCGCGTCCAATTGTTTGCTTCATGGTTCACCGGACGTGAGCTACAGTGTTTAGGCCTTTTAGATTTGAACAAGGTTGTTCTGGAGACTACTAATTTTTGTTTTCGGTTTTAGTTTTTTAAATTATATTAAATTTTGTGTTATATTGAATACCTCAGGAGTGAGTGTCAGTCTTTCAGACTAATGGTTATCGAAACATACGATTCCGCGGACTACCAGTAAGGTAAGGTTTTTGTTTCGTTAAGGAGGTGGTCACGAGACAACAGGAGATGCACTTTGTTGGTCATTTGGGGGTTTTAGCCAGTACCATCCCACCTTTTGTTATTTCGTCAAGCCCTGTGTCCTCGGCGGACCTAAAACTTTACCTCGCTTTGCTCAAATAGATGTCGTTTTTTCATAGTCTTCATTCTAATTTTATTTTCATTAGAGTAAAGCCTGTTAGGGTGTTGAGCGGAGGTAGCATTCGTTTACAAAAGCAGAAATACATCTGCTAGACAGTTGGGGTTTCAATGCTTGCCAGTTGATGATATTGTTTGTACTTCATACCACGATTATTACATCCAGCGCATCACAAAGACTAACACCTTACTTCTCCATACAGATTGTTTGGGGGTTGACATTGGGCTGGTAACCAGACACATTGCAACAATGCAAAATGCATTTTGCATTGCGACAATGCAAAATGCCTGCATTTAGCTCTCTGAGCCATAGCTAGACCACATGCGTGAACTTTTCAGGCTTAGATCACTATATCACTAAATGATATATCACTAAATGTTATAACACTAAAACAACCTCTTAAAAGTCCTTTAATTAATTTGTTTATAACCACCTAGATTTTTTGACTGGTTGAGCTGTCAGTCATAACTCTACCCTTATTTTTTTGACATAGATTTTTATCAAAGTTTTCGAAAATTTTGAATTTTGGTGTTGTTTGAATTTTGATTCTTCGATTCGAAGTAGTTTTGAGGTTTTGTGAAATAGCTATATACGTATAAATTGTTTTTACATTTTAAATATTTGTAATAATTTTATAATTTTTGAAGTTTGGTTAAACTTATAAAAAGGTAATATGTAAACATTTTTTTGGTTTTTGAATATTTTGTGTTTTTTTGTAATTTTTGGAAACTTTTATGTAAAATGTTTGTATATTTTTAAATTATTATATTTTTTATATTTGTTGTAAGTTTCTAATTTTTGAACATTTTTTTTAATTATTTGAGTCTTGGAAAATTTTTAATTTTTTTAAATATTGGCTGAATTTTCAAAGTTTTAGAAATTTTATTAGTTATGCATTTTTTTAAAATTTTGATTTATAAATTTTTGAGGATTTTGTGAATTTTTTAATTTTTTCTAACGGTCAAATTTTTCTTAATTGTTTTTTGTATATATGAAGTTTTCTAAATTTGTAGTTGTTAAATATTTTTAATATAAGTTTTACATTTCTGCAAATTAAATTTTTTTTGTAACTTTGTTCCACATATAATGACACACCACTTGATGTAAACTACTTATTTACAGGTTTAAAAAACCCTGACAGCCCACACGAAGGAAGATAAGCTGTTCTGCTATAAAGTAGTAGCAGACTTCCTGAATCGAAAAATGGAGTCGTATATACAGCCCGTCACTACTACAACTACAAAAGTAAAACCAATGAAACGGTAAACACGTATCGACAATAATAATTATGAATAGAGTTTTTTAATAAAAATGTAGTTCTAACTTAGTTAAATGAAAACTCAAATCAAAACACTATCACTAACACTATATTTTCACAATGGTTTAAAAAACTACTGATGAAACAAAAATCAAAAATGAGGGAGTATGTGGCTGAGCGCGGTACTAATACGCTTGCTCAAATAGATAAGTTACAAAACTATGAAAAAAACGGAAGCATAGCTTTGATAACGATGACTGGCTTAAAGGGACGACTTAAACAATCACGGCTTATCAACTTTTAAAATTTATTATAGAATTGTAGAAAAAGTTATATTAGTTTATAGAACTTAGTCTTATTATAGACTGTCTTTGTCTTAATATATAGTCGAACAATTCGTTTAACGATCAATAGTTCTATTGATCGTTGCTACAAAGAAATGTATCTTAAAAACAATTTTTTGTGCAGTCATTGGAATCAATTTTCGTTTTTGGTACTAATTATCGTTCTTTATATGAAGATTGTTAATAGATCAGTACGGTTTTAAAAAGTACGGCAAATTGTTAGATTCGAACCGGTTAAGCGTACTAAGCTAGTTATTCCTGTATTTAAAATATATTTTTGTATATTCGTATGACTGTATGTAACCTATGTTGTGGTATATATGTATACCAGAGTCCACAACATACAGTTTCTGTACAAGAAAGAAATTCTATCTTCCGAGACCTTACCTAAGTAATTTACTACTATAGCTAAGTCAATTGAAAGGATTTTGAAACACTGCTTTTGTTTTAAAATATGATCCAAGAATCATAATAAATTTAGTAATTTAAGTTGAAAATTATGTAGCTTTTTGTTGCCTCTATAAACAAAAATTTATGACTTAAATGCATCTAAAGGTTAATTGAATCCAAACTCACCATAATAACTTTGATAAATGGAAATGAAATTTTTACAGACGTCCACTAATGATAACACTAATAAAACGGACTTCAGTTTAGTTTTTATAAAAAAATCTGTCATTTAATACAGATATGAAGAGCTACGGATGCAATGAAGTCATTTTGTCAGTAATTGCTATCGATAAATCACATTTAGCTTAAACTAATTTTTATCATAATCGAAAATATTTCCCCCACGTTTTAATTGTTCGATCGTATAAGTTAAAATTTATTCGAATAAATTAATTTAAATTAATTATAAAACTACAACTGTCAAAACTATATTAATCTGAATTTTTAAATATTAACATTTTAACAAAAATCATCGTTTACATTCAACAAATTAGTGAAATAAAATAACTTTTAATATATTGTAACTATTCTTGAGCAAAAGAACATCAACGCACATAAATCAAATGAACGATTTTAGTTTCAAAATAAGGAATTCATTATATAAGTCGATGACAATTAATATTGCAAAATTCATTAGGATGTATTTTTTCTTAAGCCAAAAACTGAATGAGATATTCCATAAAAGAACTCACAAATCTAAACAAACAAAATCAATTATGACCAGATATTCAATCCGTTTTCAAGTCCAAAATTCAAGAAAAATAAAAACATCGTTGATCCAAATTGATGATAAGATAGATAAAAAAAACTATGCGAAATAAATTCGTTATGCATTTGGATCGAAGATCGAAAAATTAAAGTAAAACAAGGAAATCAAGTTTATCAAAATTAATTTATTTTATTTTTGGCGCTTGTTTGTATTGATGTTGTTTTATCTTGAGATTTTGAAATATTAAGACTAAGTCCTTGAATATTTTGGGCATACATTAAAAAACACAAAAAAATCGAGGAAGATTAATAGACAATATATTTACGGTTCGATATATTTACGGCTTAAATTTTGTATTAACTGCTTTTATTATAATATGTAAAATCAATCGATTATGCAAACAATCTGATTTTATCACTTTTACATTTTATCACTTTATGTCAAATTTCAATTTTTTCTTATAATTTGTGATATGGTTCGTTTTAGAACAAACACACAATCGAATTAAAATGAGTTAAATGAATTGCCACGGTCAACCAAATCCTAAAAAAAAGTCGAAACTATAAAATGATTGCATACTTCCTGCATTTGACAACTTTATTGCTTTCACTTCACAAATATTATTTCATCTTTATGTTAATTTTTCTTGGGTACCAAAATAGTTTATGATACATCATAACCGAAATTAATATCTTCATTGTTAACATGAATTCGATGACAAGTTTTCAGTTTTAACTTTGAAATTAAAATAAATAAGTGATTTTATCAAAATCAAGAACAATGAAAAGGAATTATAACGATTTGTCCAATTCCAACCTTGAAGTCTATAATTTTATAATTTTTCCAAGGTTCTGCTGATATCAACATATTTATCTATAAGCTACCGAACGATTTGTATACATTTCAAACAAGAAATGGCAAGTTTTATTTTTTGGGTGGCCATCCTTCCACTAACAAAAATTAAAAATTCTTAATATTAGGTTTCTATAGTTAATTAATGAAAATTGAATATAAATACTATCTTCTTCGAATTAGATCCATACCGTGTTGAGACGGTATTATTTGTAAGTAAAACCAGTTTAATATTTTGACAATCCACTGTGTTTCGATTGGGTAAGAAAAATATCTAAATATTTATATCGAGAATTTTTGTTTATGATGTAAGCCGTACATAACTCCTAAAAGTTTTTCAAACGATTCAATCAAGATAGGAATTTGTTATTAAAATGATGTCAACTTGGATAAAAAATTGAATTTTTAAACGTTTATTGTTGATAGTTAATGTAGCTGACCAACTGAAAATCATGACCGTAAACTTTTATTTAAATCAAAATTAATTTTATATAAAAAATTAATAAGTTTGTAACCAAATACTGTAATAAATTAGATAAAATTTTATGACTATGTTGAATATATTTTTGCAAAACATATCGTTTTTTTTTCAAAATGATTTGATTAAACTTGACTAAAGTGTTATGAAAGCTATTAGAATGGAGACACTAAATATGTTAATTTTTGCTATCTGAGACATAATTAAGGGACTTGAGATACAAATTAGCTACGAGTTATTTAAAGTTTATGGGAGTTTATTTAAAAAAAAACGAATTGAATTAAACAAAGCAAGTCATCACTGATGGTTGAAACGTTGTTCAAAACTGCTTGAGACAAATAACCTGAACTAACTGTTTACGCTTATACAAAACTAAAAATAACCTAACATCAATAAAGAGTTAGCCTATACCTTACGCAGAATAAATAAAACATTAAAATTGACTTTGAAATATTTATTGATTAATTTAGAAAAATAGTTGTTGTGGAATCAAAACAATGATTCCACTATTGATTTGATCCCGCAACTTTGATTCGAAAATTATTTTAAATTGTTTGCATAAGGAACTTAAACATTGTTTTAGTGAAAACTTCTTTAGACGTGTTGGGCCATTTTACGGGGAAAATTTTAGTTATTTAAGTTACCGTCACGCTGTAGCGTTTATATATATATGCGAGTATTTTCTTATCTTCATTTTCTTGATTCATAAAGTGTTTTTTCGTTTTTATTGAATGTAATATTTTTCTTGGTAAGATTTTGTTATTTTTGTAGGCAAAACAAAAAGAATTGTTTTTGTCATATTTGATTTCTATTTTTTTATACTTTTTAATAAAGAAAACGCAATGACTATTTAATTAATATGACAATTCAACTCACTAAATAAAGTTTCGATAAGGTCCAATAAAAACGCTTCATTTACTATTTTTTAACAAATCAAAACGAATTGTTTCGATTATTTTTCTCTGGTGGGAAGGAACAGCGAATATTTTCGAATATTTTCGGCCTACTTAATATATTAATTTAAAACAAAAATTTACATACAAAATTATGTGAAAATGCAATTTGCAAACAGTAAAAATGTCCGTTTTCATTCATAAATGATTGCATGTTTATGTTTATTTGTCAAAAATTAATTACAAATTTATAACATTTATGCGCCTGCCTACTAAGATGAAATAATATTTTATTATGTATGATTATGTTGTATGAAATAATGTTACTATTTCTGTTCGTTAAATTGTCTGCTAAATACAACTCGTCACCAAATTAATAGTCGATTATTTTTCAACATTACCACTCATGCCATTTGAGGTTAAAAATTTCAAAAAAACCTCAAACGACATTCGTAATAATGATAATGAAAAATAATCGACTATTATTTGACGACTCGTGATATTATATATGAACATTTTTTGCTTTCTTTTTATTAAAATTCAACCCAATGCAATTCTTTAAAATGGAACGACATTACGGAATTTAACCAATCATATTTCGATTACACTAATAATAGGAAATTCATCACGAATTGGGCAATTATAATGAGCCTATAGGGCAATTATCACGAATATTTTATTTTTTTATCGAAATATGATGTAACTACGCATTTTTGCAAATATTCAAATCAACTTTTTACTGCCCCTTGAGAATAAATTTCCTATGCGATCTCAAACGCATATGTTATGGTTATCTTGAAGTTCGGCTTCTAAATTAAAACATCGAATTTAATGCAAAAGGAAAAAAATTGTCTAATGGAAAGGAAAGAGAAAAACATATATGTCACAGTTGATCTCCTCCATAATTACAAAATAAAATTAAAAAAAAATTAAAAATTTAAAACAAAAATCAACATTTTTTGTGTCCTCCATTACAATTATTTTAATTAATGTAAATAAATTAAGGGAAAAAGATTTTCTTTGAGATTCAATCGAACAAGTCAGTCTTGTTTTTAACTTCCCGATATGGAAAGTTATTGTTTTTGAGTCGATTTTCGAAATCGGAATTTTTATGATATCTTTACATTTCATGACCTCCTGAAGCTGTTTAGACTATTTTTAGCTGGCAGTCTGTATGTGTGTGTATGTATGTATGTATGTATGTGTCGCTGTATGTAGATGAAATTTTGTCCAACGCTTTCTCCACAACGGATGGCTCAACTTTAACGGAAGTGGTCGCAATCGATGTATCTTGGCGTGACTTAGAGCCCAGTTCTTTTCTACCAAAATTAAATCATTTGGTTTTTAGTGGTTTCCAAAAAATCTGAATATCATTTCTTGTAAATATAATAAGATTAAATAATATCAAGGTCATTAGGACCATATTGTCACAAGGACCATATTGTCAGCTAGCAGATCCCAATTTTCCACCCTTTTGTCCCTCCTAGCCTAACATCCTTTCATTCGTGTTCATTGGAATTGGTTGTATTATCAAGCCAAGACGATTGTTGAAGTACTTGTGTTGAAGTGCCCATAAAATCGTTGACATCGTTGACCCATAAAGCCTTCTGATAATATGTGGTCGACGTACCAATACGATATGTACTAATAAAATTACTATCGTGGCAACCCCCTGCTAGACACCCTTAAACTTCATCAATTTGTTAAAGTTTAAGGGTGTCTGGCAGAGTGTTACCACGATAGTATGTGTCTGGCATTTGTGACATGACTTCTAATACTATCCCGAAGAATATATAAAAAAATTACCTTTTACACTGAAAAATCGAAATAGAAATCTTATATAAAATTGTGGTCAATTCATATAAATATTAGGTAGATTTCATATAAAAATCTACCTTTTGCAATGGGCTTCATCCCGGAATTTCGGAAAAATTTTGGTGCCAAACGACTATGAATGATAAACGGAGACGGAAAAACAAAAAAAAAATGTATATATATATATAACGATATGAGCTATAACAGAATTTACCGGCACTCTCATGATCGCATTTCTTGACCTACAACAAAAATTTTTTCTCTATACGTTGCGACAAAAGATCTCTTGGACAAGTTCGCAAGCTGGCCATATCCGGGTACAGGTTAAGTGGCTAGAGCCCAAAAAGTCGAATAATCTAGGGCGTTATAACTTCCGTTTGAATCATAATATTTTAATAAAATTTATCAATATTAAATATTTGAACATATTTCTATCATTTTTTTTCAAAATACAACCTTGGCGTTCCAGCTTCTTGGAAAATCAGCTGTTTTAAAAATTTAATAAACTTTGTTGTCCTTGATTTTGCTGAAAATGGCCAATCTCACTTTTGAAAATTTATGCACATGTTAACTAGAACATAAATCTTTCCAAAATCTAAAAAAAAAAAGTTCAAGTCTAGAGGTTGAGACACCAGAGCTGTTAGAACGAAAACAAACGCAAACGGCCATGCCTTCCTGATTTTTGAGTTTATGTTGTTTAAACTCATACTTACTTTTAGATAAACTTTTCAACTATAACCTCAGAGATTTTCAGCTTGCTAACCTAAAAGCTTTCAATGTAATTAGCATTAAACCTAATGCATGCCATTCAATTACAACAACAACTTCCATAAAAATATTCCATAGAAATATTAAACAAATTTTCTTTTTGTTTTTTTTTTGAGTTTTTATTTTTTTTCGCAAAAATTTAAAAAAAAATTAAAACAAAGCCGAGTCATTATTGTTTTAAATTAAGGAATATTTTCTTATATGCATATTGATTACACATTTACAAAAGTCTTCCTAAATTGTAGATATTTGAATTATTTGAGGTGTAAAAGTTGTTTGACAATTTTAGATTATAAATTATGTGTGGTGGTGTTGTAGGTGTAACGTTGTGAGAACGTTTATTTGCTGTTTGGTGGATTTAATATGTTATTAAAAGTAGTGTTAACCAACTTAAATAAAGCTGTTCCGAAATCGCATTGATAAAGTAGTTTCCGTTAATGTATTTAGTTTGGTTTGATAAATGTTTTGGATTATTCTGGACTTGGACTATTCAACTTAAATTTTTTATTTAAACTAATCTGACACATCCGATTCTATTTGTACATAAAGCTGTCTGGTCCCAAAATCTACCTATTTTTAGCGGATATACGTGCCGCTTGGACTTTTTGTATTTGATTTTCAGCCATGTATATGAAACATCCACATTTCATTATATGATTAACAAAGAAACGAAGTAAAACTAAATTTGTTTGATGATAATAAAAAAAACGAAAGAATTAAGAAAGAACAAGAAATATATGAATAAAAAATAAAACGTATTTTTATATATTCTATCATGGCTGGTTTTATTTAACATTTTATAGGAAATAATTTACATTCGTTTAATTGAATTAAATAATTTTAATGTTAATTGAATATAAAATTATGCGCGAAAGAAATTTTTTAGTCAATCTAATACAAATAATCTCGCTAAAGAAAGTCTTCTAATAATAAATTTTGGTGATTTAAAAAAAAATTGTATATTTTTAATTTTTTTTATTTGTCGTGTTTCATGTGGATTTATCGATATTTTGATTTAATTTTTCATAATATTGAGAAATTTATGGAAAATTAGTATTATTTTCTACACATAATTCAAATATTTAAATTTTTTAATTTCTGAATTTTGGTCTTTTAAATTGTATCATTAAAAAAAATGGCGAAAAAATGGACGCATCCTTTACAAACAAAATCACACTCATACATTTCCAATTTAGAACTTAAATATACGAGCGCTATCTTCATGTATATAAAAATGTTTGTATGTAGTCGAATCTTATAATCAATGGTAAATTCAGATACTTAATATAGGTAATTTACTAGAAAATATCATCTATTTCGTCTTAGAAGAATTATCTAATTCGCTATGGTTAAATCATTTATTAAATAGAAAAATCACCTAATTAAAATTCATCTACTAGTAGTTAGATAATAAATCTAGCTTTATTTTTTCAGTGTATGCTTTTGCGAAACTTTGGGCTTTGTTACCTGCTCCCTGCCAAAGCTACCATGATCCAAACTTCATATGTCGCTAATCGTTCCTACCTGAGTAGGGGGTATGCGCAGAAAAACTTTCAGCTTTTATAAAATAACGAAGGTCTGGCTGTCGCCGGCTCTTGCTCTATGATGTCCGATTCTAAAAATAGTTCAAATACCTCAAGCATCACTTTCCGGAAATATAACGGCCAGTCTATTAGAACAATCACCAAAAAACTACTGTTACATTCATTAACTAACTAATTTAAATTTTTGGTTCTTTTGTTTTTGTATTTTAACTTTTTTTATTATTTTGGATCACATTCGAATACTGTTTATTACACTTATGACTAAATTACACGGCAACAATTACCAATAAATAAGATATATCTTATAAATAATCCACTAACTAAAATAGTTTGGTTTTCTTTACTTTTGTTTTTGTTTTTGTTTTATGATAATTAGCTTGTTGAAACGAACTACAAATACGACTACAAATAAATATTCTTTTTATATTATCTAATTTTAATTTATGCTTTCTTTTTTGTTACGATAACGTTAATGGTTGGGTAACTGTATGAAGTACACTGATTTAATATAATTTGACTAATGAACAAAAAAAAACACTACTAATACTCAGGTTTATTCTTGGCAAAATTTTCCAATTTCTATTTAATTCACCCATGATGTTTTCATAAAATTATAACCACTAAAAAATGATCAAGAACAAAATATTTTTAACCACCGTTTTCAATTAAGGGTTTTAAAACAAACTCCTGAGTATGTGCTTCATTTTATATAACTGTATTGGCGTTATTTTCAATTTACTGGGTTTTGTTTAAACGTTTCTTTACAGCATCACAAGGACCTATTATTTTTGTTTTCTACTTAACATTAATGTATGTGAATACCAGCTCGATGGATTTTGTATTTATTTCAACCACACTAAAAGGGTTGAAAGTTTTTGTCAAACCAAACAAAGAAATCTACATGAACCACATTTATTCGCACTGGAAAACTTAAACATTTTTAGTTGTATTTTTATGAAGTCATGTTAAGTTATTATTTATTTTAAGATTCAAAGAATCAATTTTTGGTTAATACTCTTGTCTTTTTCCAACTGACTTTCTTATTACCAGAAAAAACCGCCAATCAGTATCCTACGATGTATACCCATACATATCCATGTATATTGGTGGGTAATCCGTTTCCCGTTATCAAACTCTTTAATTTATATTTTTGGGTCACACACTTTCGCTAATATTTTTATAATTTTCCTTGTAGAAAAATTATTTATTAAAATTTCACTGAACACAAAAATTTCTCACCAACCAAAATTAATGTATACTGCAAAACCTTTAATATTCTATTGACAACTAGGGCATGGTCGATTAATCGATTGGGACTAAATATCGATTAACGATTAATATGAAAATTTTAACATCGATTAATCGAATAATCGATTAAATAAAATTTTTACTAATTCTAATATTTTTATTAATTTTTTTAAACAAATACGCGCGTTATATCATATTTAAAAGTTCAACTTTTACAATGACATAAGAATAAACAAAAATTTAATAGCTATGTATTAAGGGCGTAAAGTAGGTCTTTTTTGCATAAGAGTGAAATTGTTGCTCTAGGCTTTAGCCTAGGATTTGTATCTCCCTCTCTGTCATTGAAGTTTTCAGACCTTACAAAATTATGTGTTTGAAAATATACTGTACTAATTGAAAATGATAAAAAAGAAGCTGTTTCCTTCAGAATGGAAAGTAATGGAGCTCAATATACTCCAAACCATAGTTTACTGGTTGGATTAATAATAAAAATATTACTTAAGGCATAGTAAAGACTTTTGTATTGGGATCAAATTTTGTTATTAATGTACTTTGTGTTATACCCATAACAACTAAAAAAGTAATTCGTAAGGAAAAGAGAATACATTTTCAGACAATAAACCTTTTCACAATTTAATACAAAATTCGTTAAATTAATTTGTATATTTTAAACATTTTCGTAAATTTAGATTAATCGATTCATAATTTTTTTGTTCGATTAATCGAACAATTTGCGAAATGATCAATTAATCGAACAATCGATTAATCTAACCATGCCCTATTGACAACTCATTATTCTCAACATAACATAACATCACTCAACATCTGATCAGTATGATTGTCGTATTTATCATTATAAGAAAACATCGAAAATGATGGGTTCGCAATCTATGTTTCGTATTATTTAATAATATGGTTGATTGAGGAAACGTAGAAATCACAGTTGTAACTGATAAAAAAAACATCCTCATAACAGGTTCCGGTTTTTAGGGTTCCGTTTTTTATACGGAACACTATTGGTGAGAGTACACTGAGAAAAAAAGCTACGTAATATTAACCAAATTGGTTATATTAAAGTATTTTTGTTAAAATAACATAGTTTATGTTGCGTTTTAATAAAATTGACTTTGCTAGTTTTTTTCAATTATGTTATTAATACAAAAATGGCTTCGTTATTTTACCTAAGCAAATACATTTTGTAAACAAACATTGGTTTTGTTAAAATTACATGGCTCTAGTTATTTTAACATAGCAGTAGCTCATTTTTATTAACAATGGTAAAAATATTTAACATATACTCTGTTAAGCATATATTATAATAACAGAGCGCTATGTTAAGAGAAATTGAGTTTACGAGGCTAAGTTAAAGTAACGAAGTACTATGTTAATCAAATTGAAAGAATTTTTATATGTATGTAGTGCTATTTTAAAACAAGAGAACATTTTGTAAAATGCCAAAATTCATTTAAGGATTGCATTTAAAATTAATTCCATTTGAAACGTGTTGTCTTTGTGCTTGGAAATGAAAAAAACTTCTCTTGCAACTAAAAAAACACTTTATAGATTGCTTAAGAAAAGGAAAATATACAACATTAAATTATTTAAAAATTTAACAGGTAAGCAATTCAATCTTTTTATGAAGCATTTACTTGTCTTTAATGATATTTATATTATATAATATATATTATATTAATATTATATATTATTATTTTTCAAATCCTGACAGCTCGATTTCTTTTCGCGGAAAACTTAATATTATTATAACACAAGATGATATAAGTAATGTTTTTAAGGATAACAAATACGGGGAAAAATACAATTCGAGCAGTACATATATAAATTTCAGGAGAGGAGAATAAAGAATCGGTGAGTTAAATTTAAATGTTTGCCGCTTGCTAAAAATTGTTAGGTTTTCGTTAACTGAACTAAATTAATCCGAGTTTATACATATAATCTGAGTTTTAAGTTTGAAAAATTTAGCTTTTTATAAAATTTTTAAATAAATTAAAGTTAAAATAAAATTAAAATTAAATGAAAGTTAAAATAAAATATATTAAATGGAATAAAATCATAAAAAATATACAATAAATTATTACAATCCTAATACAGACTTAAACCAATTCGAACTATTTTCTGAATTAAATATACTAAATTTTGTTTACAGAATTAATTTGCTCAGATTAACTTTAATTTGGCAATGACTACGCAATATATTCGAATACTTCATTTCAAGAAATATTTTAAAGAACAATAATCTACGGTAACAAACACCATCTACAGTATCCATAAACGACAGTTTCATTAAATAGTTTAAGGAATCCTAGTTATCTTAAACCTGTTTTATCCAATCTAAAATGTACGTTTGTTTCTTATGTAAAACATCAAAAAATAATGTTCATTTATTTATAACGCATCTTAAAAGATAGAGCATAGATGCAATGCAATAGATGCATAAGTATACATAGTAGAATTTTTTTGCCAGCGAACACGAAATTTGGTTGTTATGCGCATATTGTTTGCACATTCAGTGTCTCGATTAAAATATTAAAAAAAACTATTGGGGTCCCATTGAAATGGACAAAAAAACGCATAAAATTAATAAATTACTATTGAAATTCAACCAATTATAATAGAAAACCAAAAACTAGTAAAAATATTAATGATTTTGTAGGCAATCTAACAAAATTTTGATAATTAAAAATAATTATAATAAAAATAACGACGCCTATGGAAACAAATATCACAACAAACAAATGGTACGAACTAGAAGTAGAAATTTAACTAATATAATTGTTTTGAAAACAAATTTATCCCAAAATAAATAATACATCTCTGTTTTACTTTTTATCTCATCTTTTATCTCTTGCTGCGTCCTATCTGTCAAAAATTCATGGCAAAAAAATTCTACTATGTATGATGTTTTCTTTTATAAATTTTAGATCTAAAATAATCAACTTTTATAATCTATTCGAATTTTAAACATTATTTAATTTTTTTGATTTGTATTAGCTGAAGTATTATAGTCGAAATGCAAATTTTAATAAAACAAGAACATTTATTAAAACTAAATACTTCCATTTTAAATGTTAATTATACAATCCTTCTCAGGATAATATTTTTTATATAAAACAACCATTTTATAAACATTTATAATAAACAAAATAAATTATAACGAATGATTAATAAATAAATAAATAAATAAATTATAAAATTATAAATAAAACTTATACATAATAAAAATGTTTATTTAACGTAAATATTAATTAATCTTAACCTTAATTAACAATAAGGTGACTTAACTAATAATACATTAATTTAATTTATATAATAAAGTTGTGTAATTGAAAATCCAAACTTATATTAAATATGTATTTATAAAATCATTGTTAATAAATAAATTTATTTAGAGTACATTGAAAAAGTGTTTTTATTCCCCAATTTTAGAAGGCCTTTGGACGTCCAAAATTGTTAATTTTAACCAAGGTTCTATAAAATATATAGTTGTTTTAATTATGGCAGTCATTTCATTAGTATGTATAAATAACAAATAATTCTATTGTTTTCACTTAGCAAAGTTACATAGTGAAATAAAACTTTTACAAAAATTATGTTAAAAGTACATACATCTTTGTTAGTCTAATTAAATCTTTATAATTGGCTATGTTTGTATAACAAAATATTATTTTTTCTTTACTAAAAACTACGTCGTTTTATAAAAAAGCTATGTTATCAGTACATATATGTTTGTTAGACTAACTTATCTCTTAAAAATCGGCTATGTTGTTATAACAAAATATTATATTTTGTTTACAAAAAACTATGTCATTTTGTTCAGAAATGAGTTTGTAAATTTATGTATATTTAACATAGCAAAAAATGTTCTAATAACAAAGTGCTAAGGTGGCTGAAAACTCACATAAATTTCTGTTAAATTAATACGTGTTTTCTGTTGAAAATACTTACTTTTTTCTTTCAGTGTACAACGTGTTTTTCACATTATTTCGATTATCTCGTGAACCATTAATCCGATGAACTTAAAATTTGAGGTGCTTATAAAACTAGCCTATCCACACATATATTTGGAATGACAGAAAAATCAGTAGGTTTTTAATGAAAAATATAGAAAAGTGGCAGATACTCATAACATAACTATATTTATCAAAGGGATGGGAATGTTAAGGGGTAAAAACATCATTTAAAACCAGGTCATGAAAGAACACTTGATTTTAGAAATATTGCCATTTTTTTTAAGAATTTTGCAATGCATAGTTTTTGAATTATTATCAATAAAGTGACACAAAAAGTTGGTTCCCCCCCTTGCATTTCGAGCCTAATTAACAGAAAAATTTGAAAAAATTCACAGAGATAGGAAGTTTGATAAACTCTGAACGAAAATTATAGCGAACTCTCATATAATAAAATGTTTGTGCTTTTAAGGGATTGGGGTGGGGAAGGGTGAAAAAAAACTTTTTTGAGCCAAACGAGTGGGGTGTCATTTGAAAGAGCACCAAATTTCAGAAACTCTGCAATTTTGTTTAGAATTTTGCGGTGCACAGTTTTTGAGTTATTCTAAAAAATGTGCAAATTCCAGACTATTCCCCCCTCCCCTACGTTTTCGACACTGATTGACAGCAAAAATTGAAAAAATTCATAGAGACAGGAAATTTGCTATATTTTGAACGAAAATTATAGCGAACTCTTAAATAATTATATTTCTGTGTTTAGGGGATGGGTGTAAGGAGGGTCAAAAAAACTTTTTTTACACCCAAGCGAGTAGGGTGTCATTTGAAAGAGCACCAAATTTCAGAAACATTGCAATTTTTTTAGAATTTTTCGGTACACAGCTTTTGAGTTATTCTAAAAAATGTGCAAATTCCAGACCGTTACCCCCCTCCCCCCCCTACGTTTCGACACTGATTGACAGAAAAAATTGAAAAAATTCATAGAGACAGGAAGTTTGCTATATTTTGAACGAAAATTATAGCGAACTCTCAAATAATTATATTTCTGTGTATTTAGGGGATGGGTGTAAGGAGGGTAAAAAAAAACTTTTTTTGGACACAAGCACGTAGGGTGTCATTTAAAAGAGCACCGAATTTCAGAAACATTGCACTTTTTTTTAGAATTTTGCGGTACACAGTTTTTAAGTTATTCTAAAAAATTTGCAAATTCCAGACCGTCCCCCTCCCCTACGTTTCGACACTGATAAACAAAATAAATTGAAAAAATTCAAGGAGACAGGAAGTTTGCTATATTTCGAACGAAAATTATTGCGAACTCTCAAATAATTATATTTCTGTGTGTTTAGGGGATGGGTGTAAGGGAGGGTAAAAAAAAACTTTTTTGACCCAAACAAATGGGGTTTCATTTGAAAGAGCACCTAATTTAAAAAAATAATGCACTTTTTTTAGAATTTAACTGGTAATAGAATAGCTTTCGAGTTATTGTGAACAAAGCAAAACTTTCAAACCGTGCTCCCCCTACGTTACGACACTGATTGACAGAAAAGTTTGGAAAAATGCATATAGACAGGAAGTTTGGTATACTTTAAATGACAATTATAGCGAGGTCTCAAATAAATATATTTCTGTGTGTTTAGGGGATGGGTGTGGGGAGGGTAAAAAAAAACTTTTTTGGACCCAAACGAGGGGGGTGTCATTTGAAAGAGCACTTAATTTAAGAAATATTGCAATATTTTTAGCTAAAAAAGTGCTATTTCAAGAAAATGTATATCACCACCACCCTATATTTCGACGCTGATTTATAGAACAAATATTCTTAATTTAGACCATTAAAATACTGGTTAAATCTTTCTTTAGTTAAATAAACAGCTATGGATAAGATTTAACCTCAAGTAACATTTTGGATCAATGTAGATGTGATTGACATTTACTATTGACGTCTACGATTAAACATTTATTCTGTTATGCGTCCATAGTCTGGTGATATAAAGACTTTACAACATAACTTTATGTCATTTAGTTTTGATATTGTGAACTTTTACATTCACGGAACCCTTGGCGAGCGAATTTTATTCGCACTTGTCCGACTTTTTTCTTTTTCTTTATTATATTTTTTTCTCTCTTTAATTATTGTTGTGAAGAAAAGTCCAATCACAATAAAATTAATAAAATTAAAATATGTCTTAGTTAGAACATAATTGATTTAATTCATTTATTTAGTTATGTTGTCAAAAAATGTTCTAATCGAATTTTGCCGCGATCGGTGATAAATTCTTATAATTTTTTGGCAAATTCCTCTAGCAAGTGGCATTGATAACAGCCTTCGGTCTACGGTCTCAAACTATTATCAATCATTACTTGCTTTCGTTCGTAATTCAAACAATTATTTCAAATTATCACCGGCCACTGCCCTTGGGAAATTACTAGTGAAAATTTTTTGCCTTAGTTTTATTTTAATTTAAACCAATGAGATTCTCTAAAATGTAATGACATCATTCAATTTCACCAATAACATTTGAATTTTACTAATAACAAATATTTATACGTCCGGCCTACTGGGATATTAAAAATTATCAGTTGTAATTTCCCAAGGGCGGTGATAATTCGAAATAATTTTTTGCCAAAAACTATGAGTCTAATTTTGAAATATTTAACTGATATCAAAGTAGGCCAACGTATAATTCATAAAAAATATATAAAGAAATGAGAAATGGCAAAAAATTTTCTAAACGAATTCCCTCGTTCGCTGATAAATTCTTATTATTTTTTGGAAAATTCCGCAAGCAAGTGGTATTGGTAAAAGCCCTCTGCCTCAAGGCCTCGTGCTTTTATCAATATACTTGCTTTCGAAATTTTTAGCAACAAATTATTTAGGATTATCACCGCCCTTGGGAAATTACAACTGATAATGTTGTTTATGAAATAATTAATAAAATGATGGTAAATTATTTTAAATAATGATAAGTAGAAACGAAAAATATGAAATTTAGCTAAATATAAATAATAGATACCTACTGCGTTTTTTATTTTTGAATGGGGAAAATCTTATGTGTTCGCGTCACCGTCACGTTGTAGAAATATGTTTTTGTACTAGCTCTAAGACTGATATCTTGTGCCTGACCAGCTCGTTGATGCATTTGATGATCTTTGGATTGGGAAAATGTTATGTGTTAACGTCACCATCACGTTGTAGCTATATATATTTGTTTTAACTATAATTATGACGTATTGTGCTTGGTTAGCAGTGAAAATTACGTAGACGCGTTGGATGGGTAAAATCTCAAGAGTTCACGTCACCGTCACGCTGTAGCTATATATAAATTTGTATTAGCTTTATAAGTATAACGTGTTGACTATTAAATATAAAAATGTGCAACATAGTTGCTTTGCACGTTGATAGATGGGAAAGCCAGGCTAATTTTAATGATTTGATGTTAAAAATCTTAGAATTTTTATTTGCCATGGTACAATAATTGGAGTATACAAAAAATATTTGCTATTTTGGCTATCTACAGTTTTAAGTTTCCACTTCTGTCTGTTTTCCTCAATGACTACCTCTTTTTAGGTACATTTGATAGAAAAATCTACCTAATGCAATGTGGGTAATCTCGGAATTTTGGTAAAATTTTGGTGCCAAACAGCTATATATGATAAACGGAGACTATACACACTCTCAAATTCTTAATTTGTATCATTAAAATAAGTAAATGGTCATGAAATTTCTATAAAACAAGAATTCTGGTGGTTTGAAAAAAAAAATTTGGTAAAGTGGAGGTACCCCTAACACCTTTCAAAATATTATTTAAGTTTAACATAGTTCAAAAAAATTACTAAAAAATTTTTAATAATTTTTTTATAAGTCCTACCAAACCTATTCAATGAATATAAATGACTTAGATCGGTTTAGTTAATCGGTAACCAAAGATACTAATGTTTTGCTAACCAGCAAAACTTTGCCGCCACCTTGTGTCTCCCCAGAGCGAAATTTCATTTTTTGAAAAAATTGTAGTTTTATTTTGTCATTGACTATCTATGTATGAAATTTTATCGAAATCAGAGGGGGTCTGTTTGGATGCTATAGTAAATGCTGTTGCGGTGACGTGGAATTGCTCTATTAGAGATTTTTTCGAGACATGATTTTAGCTAAGAAAATAATTTAAATTTTTTCAATTCGAAAGTATAGTCGGATTTTTCGCAGAGAACTGTACTTATTTTTTCAGTGTTGTGATTCGAATCCTGTAACGGTAGAGTTTTATAAGGTTTTATATTTGTGTTTTATATTTGTGAAAGTTTTATATTTGTGTTTTGGCTCAAATCTCGCACAATATTTCACTCTAAAATTCACGAGTTCGTTATCATAAAGATCTTTTAGACCTTAAGGTAGCTAACAAATGACACTTTGTATATTATAAAGCTGAATGGAAAAAGCAGTAGGTATTTCAAAATATAATAAACGAAATCGACAAAAACTTTGAAAAATCGATCGTTCATTTTAAAAATCTCATTTTATTTTTAATTTTCCCATCATTTCCGCTACTTCACCATCACGGTTTCAATTCTTAATCGTCTTCTTCAGACTTCAATTAGGAACAAAACTCAAACAAAATGAAAACCAATTAATTTCTTTATTCAAAATCATACATAAATTAATATTTGAAATAAATTTTATTAAATTAAAAACCATGAAGGCTTTAAATTAATTAAAACTAAACAACCTATGTCACAGCATGTTGCACTCATGCATTTCAATCTAACTATATAAATGACAACATAACATCGTACTGTAACACAAAGAATGACAAAGATGAAATGATTCATCCTTAGTTTTTTTTCTTACATTGAAAACTAATTATACGAAATACAGATATTATGTCAATTACAAATGAGTTCCGTAATTCTCATCTAGATTTGTGTCCCTGACATAACTAAATTTAATATTCTTTAGTAAACAATCAACATATTTTCATAATGACTCTAAAATTACAACAATAACCATGTAGCTGCTAAAAGATTCAAATTGTTCTTTTACTATGATGTTTCTTTAAATAGAAACTCTACTTGTCTTCACTTTTATTGTTGTCTTTTCTTTTTCAAGGAAAAACATTTTGAGCATATTCTTATTTTGTTCAAATTTATTATATAAACAACAAAAATTAGAATAATATTGCTTCACGATTGTTATGATAATTGTAATAAATTAAGTAACAAAGAAAAACACTTACGGGCGATTTTATTTGATTGAAATTTATTTTCTGTTGTTGAAGTAAATTACAAGTATAATGATAAATATATCAAAAACATATCATTTCAGATAAACAATCAAAATATAAATGCTAATCATAAAAAACAACATAAATTCTTGCACCAAAACCAAACACCAAAAACAAAAAATAAATTATATTTTTCCAAATATCTGTGTGTTCTCATTTTGTGGTCAATAAAATAATTTTTCAATTTTCTTAAAAAAAAATGTCGAAATTTAATAAAACGAAAAACATTTTGCTACAAAAAAAATTAAATTAATAAATAAATACGCGTTCAAAAAAATAATATGCAGTTTAATATATAATATAATGAAATTTTTATGATAATTCTATATTTCGTTTTTCTTGTTACACCAGAAAACCACCAAATAATTTTCAGTTAAACATATTTTTTTTAATTCGAACCTTAAGTAAATATTACGAATATATAAAGAGCACGAAAAATTCTGTATCATTTAATTGTTTGTAATCAATTTTAATTGTAGTGATTATTTGCTTTTCTCTTTTCACTTTGAACTGGTTTCATGTCGTTCCTTTTATGTGTAGGGCAAACGACTTTAATGTGATAAAAATAAGGCAAACGGCATAACGATACACAAACCAAGGATTGTTATTAGGAGATTTGTTTATCATTAATTTATTTATTTAAAAAGGGCATCGTTTGTTAAGGAAACGGAGAGTCTATTAGCTGTTTTTAGCACAAAATGATAAAGCTGTTTTTACAATTTCTAAACGACTACTAAACCAAACAATATAATATTTGGATGTATTTCAGCTTACAAAAACAAAAATAAAATAGAAAATTACCTAAAAACCAAAAAAAAACCCAAGTCTTAGACACAGGTGTTTATAAAATTACCTGTGATAACTGCAGTAAATTTGATATAGGTCAAACGGGGAGGTCCTCCACAAAAAGATTTATTGAACACACCAGTGATATTATAAAAGTGATCCAAAATCCAGATATGCCCAACATTTAAAAATAGAAAACACAAATACACCAATATCAACACAAATATAACCATATTACATAAAAAAGAAAAGGACCACATCTAAATAGATTAGAAGAAATAGAAATATATAAACATAAAAACAATAACAACATTTTAAATGATAAAATCAACACTAAAACTAACAAGATATATGACATAATAATAAAAAATAGCAGTTGAAATAGTATATAAATAAGACAATAGTTTAAGCAAAAATTGTAATAATAATTTAAGAACTGAGGATGACGAAAGTCGAAATCAATATTCAATAAAATAAAAATCAAATTCAAATTGTTACTATAAGGAAGTTTATATTATCATTAATAAAATAAAAAATTTAAAATAAACACATTAAAAAGTATATTTTTAACTATTGCATTTTAATATAATATTGTCTAGCAAGGAAAATTTGACAATCCAAATCATGTTCTCTGGATGGTTTTGACTTCACTAAAGTTTGTTTTAGTTTAAAATGCTCGCATATGAGCACGGATCAAATTCAATTAATTTTGTTCATATATATAAAACTCCTGAAAATTGATCAATACCAGTTTTTTTTAGATTGAGAAAATTCGCTAGGAAGAATCATGATCCCAATTTAAAGACATGCGCTAAATTTAACATCTTTCTCGCCTGCTATGGGTCCATTCAAAATTACTTTTTGGGTGGAGAAAATATTCAAAATTTAAACAAAATCGGGAAAGATTTTCCAAACAAAAGATTTAAAACAAAATGATTGCTTATCCACTTAATATAACTTTATAACCAACCCCATGGATAGTTTTGAAATTATTCGAAAAAAGACAAAATCAAAAAACATCTAACAATCCTTCTTCAAAAAGCTCCAATAAACCGGTACGTTGCTACACGAGCACTAACTAAATTGTTAAAAATGTTACAAATACCTAGATAAACTGAGAATAAATTTGGATATTCATTGCAAAAGATTCAGTCGATGTAACATACTGCACACCCAATAAATCACGATAGATTTTTCAATTCACAGCAGCTGAATGATCAATACAAATTTGTTTTTTGAGATGCAGAAAATATTAAACATCAGTATGATGAATGTGTTTCGTTAACAACTAACATTGACCAATCCAAATCGTGTACGATTGTCTAAAAAACTGATCAATTCGTTATTGGCACTATTGCTTGCTCGAGCAAATGAGCCATAATTTCACTCTATATCTGGGTTTTAATCATTGAGCAAGATAATAAATCACATGATCAAGGAGTATGCCAATACCCCAACCAAATTTTGGTTTTGTTCTTGTAAATTAAAAAAGTCCAAGCGGCAGGCATATCCGCTAGAAATAGGTAGATTTCGGGATCAGACAGTTTTGTGTACCAGTAGCATGTATCAGATTAGTTTAAATAAAAAATAATAATTACAAACAGATTTATCAAACGAACTTTTAAAAATAAAATTATTTATGAGCAAACCCACAACTATGCAATTTTGGAACGTGTTTTTAATTGACTTAAAATCAACTAACTACACAGTTGAAAAAGTAACTACAATTTTTAAAGCAAGCCTTGCAATATGAGCTATGTATAGCAGGTTATTATTGAATTATAAAGTAAATGTTGGATTAAAGCTAATTTTAATGCATATCTACAACCTTTAAAACAACGTGCTTCATAACTTATTTTTATAGAACTGCTAGAAGTTTGAATGCAACTTGCTACAATAATAAATATATAATCGTTTTTTTTCGTTAGGTGCAAAACTGTTATCCGGACTTAAGATTTTTTTTTGTTTATTAGTTTTGTACATAATTTTTATGTTTGAATTGTTTTTTTGTGGTAAAGTATTTTGAAAAAAAATTAGAAATGAAATTAGTTTAGGTTCTAAAATTTCAAAGTGATGAGTTGTTCATTTTGAATAGATTTTAGTGTTAATTAAAATTATTGGTTAAATTTAGTGCGTGTTAGAATTATAAAATTAAATAAATTAAGTATATATTTGTCTAACTTTTAGGAATACATAGAACTCAATAGTTGTAGTGATATTGTTTCAATACCAATTAAACATTATTAATATTATTGATTTATTGACAAATTTATTAGTGAAGTGATATAAATTTTATTTAAGTTAAAATACTGATCAAGTTTTTGTTTTATTTTTATCTCAATATAATATACATAAGTAATTGCAGCAAATAACATTTGTGTTAAATACAGGCGCGTAATAATCAAAGTAACTCTAAATTATAATGTAATTTGCATTGAAATGTCATACAAAAAAAATGTCGCGCGTAATATTATTTAATGCAAATAATAAACATTTTTAATACAAGAAGCTTTATATTTTATTCCAAGTATTCTGTTAAATATTAATGCAAAGAGCGTTAAATTTAACTTTATAGCAAGCTTTGTATTGTTTTGTAATGGAAACTTCCGTAGGACTTATATGTGTAGCAATTTGCATTACATATTAGTTTTCTTTTAACTGTGCACAGTTGAAAAAGTAACTGCAATTTTTAATACAAGCTATGCTATATGGGTTATGTGAAGCAAGTCGTTATTAAATTGCAAAGCAGAGGTTGCATTAAAACTAATTCTAATGCAAAACTACAAATTTTAGTACAACTTTAACATACAAATCTATTTTTTATAGAAATCGTAGAAGTTTGAAAATAACTTACTACGCTGGAAGTTTGAAAACAACTTGCTAATGCAAAGAACATTAAATTTAGTTTTAAAGCAAGCTTTGCATTGTTTTATAAAGTACAATTCCGTGGAACCTATATGTGTAGCAATTTGCATTATAGATTCAGCTTATTTCTAGCTGTGTGACTCTGACAATTGAAATTTTAATCAAGCAATTTTCAACCTTAACTGTTTGAAGTGGATAGGCTGTCGAAATTTTTCTGCTCTTGCATATTATTTGAAATATTTTGAATTATTGTTATTTCTATTATCAAACAAGTAAATTTGAATTCTAAATTTTATTTGATTGTAAAGGGTGTCTCAGTAAGAGTGCACTTTTTCTTTTTAAAATAAAAACACGTATTTTATGAGAGAGTTGTGATATTTTTATTGGATTGTAAAGAAGACATGTTCCGATTAAGTATGGAATAAAATATCCAGCAAATGACCCCCACAGCTCTGATGACAGGCCATTACTCTTTTCATGAAATTTTCCATGACTTTTACACATAGATGTGGCTGTATCTCACCGATGACGCGTTGGATCTCTGATTTGAGCTCAGGAATTGTTTCTGGTTTATTCGCATAAACCCGAGATTTAAAACATTAAAATTTAAATTTAGTTAAAACATTAAAATTTAAAATACTTAAAAAAAATATTCTATTAAGAATGAAACATTTTATATAAAATTTATAAGTAAAAGGGTCGTATATATTACAAAAAATACTTTAAGGAAATAGACTTCAAATCAAAATCAATCAAAGCTATATTTTAAAAATAAAAATTATTAAAATAAAATGTAATCATTAAATATTTATAGTCAAATTTTTTTTTCTTACTTAAAATTCTTCTTTATTTATTGACTATTTTATTGTTACAAATTTTTTTCCAATATTTCAACTTTACGGGTCATCATCAGGGTCATCACCATAAAACAATTATTTAAAAAATAACACCAAAAATTTAAGATAGAAAACTTACATAAAACAAATCTTTCACAATTTAATAAATAATTTAAAAACAAAACAGATAAAAACATAAAATATTAGATTGCACAAAAAATCTTTAAAAAAATTTTAATAGAATTATTATTATAAATTCAAATATAATATCTTTTAATTAATATTGTTTGTTCAGAGTGACGTGAATAATCCATAATTTAAATAATGATTAAAAAACTTTTTTATTTTTTTAAAACAATTACAAACACCATTTATTACTCACTTATTTTTTATATTTATTCTACCGGTTTCGATTTTCAAAAAATCATCGACTGGAAAATATTTTGCAATTAAAATTAATAACAATTTTGCTTACTATATATACTAAATAATATTACCAAACAAAAATTTTTTTTTCTTAAAACAATGAAATAACAAATCTAAGGTAAAACAATTTGAAAGGATTAAAAAAAAACACCAAATGAGTTGTACAAAGTTAGGGACAGGTAATTAAAGTTAATTAAAAATAATGAAACAAAAAATAAAAATAAAAGGAAAATTTTAAGGGGAGGTTTAAAAAGTTAAAAGTTTTATGGCGTGATAATCCCACATTATTTTTAAATATTAAATAATGGTGATGTGATCTTAGCTTCCTCCGTATTCATCAAATTTGGGGCTTTTTTCTTAATATGGTACGACTCATAAGCATCTAACTTCCATTTCTGCCTTACAGGTTTTATAAGTTTAGATTTTTCAGAATCAATTTTGTGATTATTATTCACCATATGCTCGGCTACACTAGATTTATTTATATATTTATTGTTTGTAGCTTTCTGATGTTCATTGTATCTGGTGTTGAAATCTCTAGATGTTTGACCTATATATACTGCTTCACAGTTTTCACATGCCATTTGATAGATGCCAGATTTGCTATTTTCCATTTCCTTGTCCTTGTAGTTATTCAATGAATTTTTTAAGCTTGTTGAAGGTCGGGTGACTAATTCAATATTATGTTTTAAAAAAATGTGTTGTAGTTTATTTGTAATATTAGGGAAATATGGAATGCTAATTCTTCTCTTGGTAACTGTATCTTTTACTGGTAGTAAGCCTGTTATCCGGTTTTTGTTATATTTTTTTCTGTGTGTTTTTATGATATTGTCTGCAAAATCTGTTGTATAACCATTTACTAATGCGGTGTGCCTTATGTAGTTAACTTCTGTTATAAATTCTTCTTCTTCTAATGGGATATTAAACAACCGATGTGCCATGCTGTGAAATGCTGCTTTTTATGTGTTATGTGATGATATGAATCGGCAGTTATAAAGCGGTTTGTGTTGGTTGGTTTCCTGTATATCCCAAATTTAACCTGGCCATTTGTTGATCGAATTATTTTGACATCTAAAAAGTTTAATACGCCATTCAACTCTATTTCTTTAGTGAATTTAATATTTGGGTGTTTGGTATTTAATATATCAAAAAAGGAGTTTAAATCTGTTCTTTTAATTATTGCAAATATATCGTCAACATATCTCAACCATATTTTAGGAGCATTTTGTGTTGATGTTATAATTTCTGTTTCTAGATGGCACATAAAAATATTGCTTAGATATGGAGCCAGTTTGCTTCCCATAGAAGTGCCTGATGTTTGTTTGTAGAATTTATTCCGAAACTGAAAGCAGCTTTGATCCATACATGTAGATGCAATTTTCATATATGTTTTTATTTTTGTTGGTAAAATTTTATTTTGTAGGAGGTGTTCTTCAAGGTATTGAAATGTTTCATCTATTGGGATACTTGGAAATAACGCCGTCACATCGAAAGATACCATAATTTCATCTGTATCTATGACTATGTTTTTAATTTTCTCTACTAATTCTATTGAGTTTTTAATGCTTCTTCCTTCTGGTTCCGGGATTTGATTCAATTCTTTTAGCAACCATTTAGCCATATTCTCAGTAGGTGTTGAAATATTTGAGCATATTGGTCGCATTTTGTTACCAGGTTTGTGTATCTTTGGTAAGGCATACAATTTGGCTATTTTTGGGTTTGGTGTATTAAATAAATATTTTAACTTTTGTTCTTCTAACAGGCTGCAGATTTCTTTTGTAGTTTGTTTGGCATTTTCAATCATATTTGGCAAGGGATTTCTCGGTTTTCCATTCTTCCATTTAATTTCCACATACGGCCCTTCTTGTATTGTTTGTAAAACTCTTGTATCATACTCAATTTTGTCCAATATGACTATAGCATTCCCTTTATCTGCTTTTATGAAAATGATGTCGTCCATTTTTCTGAGTTTTTGGACTATTGCGGACGATTGTTTTAATGCACTTTTTTCTTTGATTACTTTTGTTATTGTTTCTTTTGTGTGGTATCTGATGTTATTTTTAACTAAACTAGAGCAATTAGAAATTCCAGCTTCAATATCAACAACCAAATCTTCGATTAGTGCCTCGTTTAATGTAGTGGCAAATTTGAGTCCTTTGTTGAGAAATTCTAATTCTTTAGTGTTGAATTCTTTACTTGAATTGTTGATGACAAAATTATCTATTACTGGTATGGCTCGCTGACTCTCTGTGATAAAATTTGAATTTTGTGTTTTATTTTTAATCAATGCTTGAATTTTTTTCTTATGAATTTTATTGGTCCTTTTGTAAGTTACCCGAACCCTTCTCTGTACATACATATCGAATTCTAACCAAAAGCAGCTGAATGTAATATCGTCGGTGTAATATGTTGATAAAATGTTTTTATGGGTGTAATACAAATTGGATTCTATTGTTGACAGCTTACTATATTTTGCTTTTAGCTCTGCTTTCAACCATGTTATTTCAGTTTGTTGTTTTAATTTTTGTGTAATATTATTTTTTATCGGAAATGTTACTTCCATAAATTTTGGTAATACTTTATGCCGCTTACAATTTTTCAAAAATTTTATATGTAATTTCTGGATTGCTACTTTTATTTTTAATTGCACATATCTATTCAACTCTTTTTTTTTGGATGGTATCCATTTCAATAATTAATATTGTTTGTTCAGAGTGACGTGAATAATCCATAATTTAAATAATGATTAAAAAACTTTTTTATTTTTTTAAAACAATTACAAACACCATTTATTACTCACTTATTTTTTATATTTATTCTACCGGTTTCGATTTTCAAAAAATCATCGACTGGAAAATATTTTGCAATTAAAATTAATAACAATTTTGCTTACTATATATACTAAATAATATTACCAAACAAAAATTTTTTTTTCTTAAAACAATGAAATAACAAATCTAAGGTAAAACACCAGATACAATGAACATCAGAAAGCTACAAACAATAAATATATAAATAAATCTAGTGTAGCCGAGCATATGGTGAATAATAATCACAAAATTGATTCTGAAAAATCTAAACTTATAAAACCTGTAAGGCAGAAATGGAAGTTAGATGCTTATGAGTCGTACCATATTAAGAAAAAAGCCCCAAATTTGATGAATACGGAGGAAGCTAAGATCACATCACCATTATTTAATATTTAAAAATAATGTGGGATTATCACGCCATAAAACTTTTAACTTTTTAAACCTCCCCTTAAAATTTTCCTTTTATTTTTATTTTTTGTTTCATTATTTTTAATTAACTTTAATTACCTGCCCCTAACTTTGTACAACTCATTTGGTGTTTTTTTTTAATCCTTTCAAATTGTTTTACCTTAGATTTGTTATTTCATTGTTTTAAGAAAAAAAAATTTTTGTTTGGTAATATTATTTAGTACTAGGAAGGCCCGGCGTGCTTCGCTACGCTTATAAATAAAGTTTTTGCGTAGACATTTTGTTGACGTAGAAGCAATGATTTCAAAAAGTGGTAATGAGAAATGCTAGCATATAATTTTTAATTTTTCTTTTTAAATATATGAATGAAAAATAATCAGAACTCTAGCTGATCAGTTCGGATATATGAAAAATTAGCGATCAAATAAGTTTTCAAGTAAGCTTATTTTATCTCTAACTTATTTGATCGCTAATTTTTCATATATCCGAACTGATCAGCTAGAGTTCTGATTATTTTTCATTCATATATTTAAAAAGAAAAATTAAAAATTATATGCTAGCATTTCTCGTTACCACTTTTTGAAATCATTGCTTCTACGTCAACAAAATGTCTACGCAAAAACTTTATTTATAAGCGTAGCGAAGCACGCCGGGCCTTCCTAGTTAATTTTAAAGCATGAATAGAACACATTGAAATTTCATCTATAATAATGATTGATGCATTATTAATATATGTGCCATGTACACTGTTTGGAGTTATATTTGGCATTGAATTCTCTAATAATGGAATTGGTAATTTGAAAACATTATGCAAAGTTCGCCCCCCAATCAAAAGAGTTGATGCAATACCACTGAAGGCAGTTACAATACACGAAAGATTTAGTGAATTAAATTTATGAATGATTGCCGTTTGAACAAAAGTTTTGCCACAACCTGCATGAGCTGTCAAGAAAAAAAGCTAAAGCATTCGGAGGAACATTCAAACCACAGATAAATGCAAATAATTGACGAAACTGTTTTGGTGATTGAATTTCTGAAGCTTCAAGTAAACATTCACGCTATTCATTATCATTTGTTGCAATACCTCGAGCTTCACATGCTGCAACAAAAGTAGGGTAGGGTAAACCTTCATACATACGTATATCAAAAAAAGATTTTGGACCACGAACATGCAACAGAAGTAAACGCATATGAAACAATTCTATATCTTTTGGAGTAACCATATATAATCGAGCAACAACTTTATCAGCCCCACGTTGTCTTCTTTTCCACGATTTACTTTGGTCATACCAAACATAATTAATTCTGTATACAAAAACTCATTAGCTAAATTATCAATGGAATTCAAATGGAAAAATGCTAACAATTTTGTTCTTGATACATTTGCGACTGTGCCAGCCACATTACCATTCCTGATATAAACATTTTGTCTATTAGGCAAATGACAATCAAGTCGAATAATTGTATGAGATTGAAAATGCATTGGAAATTCAAATATGCGCCAAGCAGCTTCAGTCGAACCAACATACCGTCCATTCAAAAAATCTTGAATTTCATTTCCCACAATCGCATCATCATTATTCACTGCATTCTCTCCATTCACTCTCAATTCAACATTGGCAGAATCATACTCTTTATATACATACTTGTAAACATATTTCACACTTTTAACAGTCGTACATATTTCCACGTTAATATGACAATTGAATTTTGCAAGAAGATAAATATTATACGGAACAACATATCTATTATCAAGAGATGCACCACGTACATCAACACTCATACCATTATCACGTCGACGGTACAAAGGATAACCATTCACATATTCTTTAATATTTTCAGAAAAAGGTTTTGGAAAATTATTACTACATTTACCACTCTCATACAAACAGAATTGGGATTTAGAGCACCACATGGTTCATGCATCATATGACGTTTCACATATTCATGTAATTTAGGAAAAAGAATGGGATCAGGGATTTCAGTACATACAAATTTATTAATCATTTCATTTCCATCAATTCTATCTTCATCTGACAAATTTAACAAAATTCATCATTTTTAAAAATAGCAACCACATCAGTTTGAACAGCATCATTAAAACGACGAATATCACATTCTCTGTTAACTTTTATAACCATTGACACATCAGCAGTAACATTCTCAGGTCTTTCACAAAATTCATGCATTGATTTAAAAGAACGAACAAAAGGATTCACACGATCTAACTCAAAACCTATCTTACGCATAAGAAAAAATTCGAAATGAAATTTAAAACATAGAAAAACAATATGTACGTTTATTCACATTCAAAGAAATAAATATACTAACAGCTGAGAAAAAATTAAATATAAAAAAGAATAACAAACTAAAGTTTTAAGTTTCGTTTTTGTTGTTCGTTGTTCGATAGCAAATATATTTTTATATGTATGTAAACTTATAATGCATATGTATAGAAAAAGTTTTCCGTATATAATAACTTTTTTATTTATGATCCGATTTGTTTGAATCCGGATCCCAATATAGGTTACACTAATATCAGTTAGCTGTGAAAATTTGAATTGAATCCATCTGCGAATAAAAAAGCCTTATGCTCCACAAAGTTTTAATCTAGCGTATTAATATATAAGAAGATATATAGTAAGCAAAATTGTTATTAATTTTAATTGCAAAATATTTTCCAGTCGATGATTTTTTGAAAATCGAAACCGGTAGAATAAATATAAAAAATAAGTGAGTAATAAATGGTGTTTGTAATTGTTTTAAAAAAATAAAAAAGTTTTTTAATCATTATTTAAATAATATCTTTTACCTAAATATTTAAATAAATAACAAAAATTTTTTTTATAGATTCTGCAATCTATTCTTTTTGAACATTTTATGTTTGTAATCTGTTTTTTTAAATTATTCCAATTATTTGTTAAACTTTAAAAAATTTGTTTTATGTAAGATTCATATGTTAATTTTTGGTATTTTTTTTTAAATAATTGATTTAAATAAAACTCCTGATGATTATTTGCTAGTTTGAAATATTGGGAAAAAAATTGTAACAATAAAATAGTCTATAATTAAAGCCATTTTTTAAGAAAGATAAAAATAAAAATGTAATAATTATACTGTCTTAAATTAATAAAAACTTAAATAAAATTAATTGAAACAAATAAAACTATAAACAAAATTTTAATTTTCTCTTTTATTTAAAAAGTGTAAAATACAAGATCCATTATTAATTCAGTTCCATTATTAATTTAATAATAACTTATTGTTAATTTAATAACAACCTATTATTAATATAATAATCTCCTATTATTAATTTGATAAACCTATTGTTATATTCTAATAACAACTTATTATTATTCTAATAATAATTAATGCCATTTATCCAATGCCTACCTGATATGAACATAAACTATTCTTTTATTGATTTAAACAAATTCTAATTAAATATAAAAGCTATTGTTTTTAGATTAAGGGCCAGTTTCACCATCCTCACTCAGTTAAAGTTAAAGTTAGTTAACCGCCACTTTACTCTAACCGAGAGATAACTGAATGATACATAATGCACTTAATATTTAGCTAACTGAAACTGGTGAAACCAATTTTCTTCAGTTAAGTGGCAGTTATGTTAAATTTAACTTAACTTTTACTTAACTGAGGATGGTAAAGCTGGTCCTAAAAAAATTTTTTTTTGTAAGTAAATCTTACGAACGAAAATTATTAGTTTAATAATGACTATTATTCCGAATTCAGTCAGAAAATAATCACAAGTTGTGATTAGCTGTATAATAATTACCAAATTGTTAGTCTAATGGCTATTTTTATAATTTTTAATGACAAAATTCTCTGAGTGTAGTAAAACCATTTTCCCTCTCTTTTTGAGAGTTAATTATTGCTAAGTATCTATTTGCGTGTTTACAATGAAATTTAAATACCTATATTTAACTTTTATAATACCTTAAAATTCGGCTAATTTTCTTTGCGTAAACTATGTATAATCTATTCAGAAACATTTCTTTTTTGTTTTGTTTTTTTAATCGATGCTCCTGGCTTATAAAAAAGTGGGTGGTTCGTAATTTTGTTTATTTTATAATTTTAATGTTAATGTTAAGCTTTTAGTTGAGCATGATGAGTTTTGATGATTGTGATATTGTTTAATAATTGAAATTGTTTTTAAATAAAATATGTTAAATCTCAAGGCTATAACTTTTATTTGGAAACGGAACTTTCAGTTAATACACATTCGAAATCTTTGTTTTCTTTTACGATACAATTCCCGTATTCGTAACATTCTTTCTTTAAACAAGTTAGTTTCACAAGCTGAAAGATTTATGATTATAATGATACTGTCAGCCCATCCCAAAAATTTTAAAATATTTCTATTTTGTATAAAAACGAATAGAATTTTTAAATGTATGTTTTGTATTCAATTTATTTGACAATTTTCAATTAATTTTATAATTTATGTGATTTTAAGTGACATAGGTGATGGTCTTGTAATTACATTAAAAAGTTTATTGTTTCATCTTAATAGTTTTTATTGATGATTATTTTTGGTTGTTTTCAACACTCTAAGTGTTAGATTTGAGGATGTCTTAAAATGAAACATATTTTTATAAGCTTATAATAAGATGAAAAAGAAGACTAAAAATTAAATAAACTTTATGTTAGGTCAAATGCGGAAGCGGTGTTTATTTTTGTTTTGTATGTGACAGGTTGATGATGTGTTATTGTTTTGTAATCTTTACTGGTTTGTTGTTTGCGATTTAAATATTATTATGGAAATACAAAATAATATTTAATATTTTAATTTTTAAAAATGCAAGAGAATATTGATTAATGAGGTGAGAAAAATGAGTATAAATGAAATTTTTGTTGACGTAATTATTTTAATTGGAAATTTGGGTTTTCTTTATTTTTTTGTCTAGTGTAGTAAAAATTTGTTGTATTACAAGCAGAGTTTTTCAGTTTGAACAATTATTGTTCGAGTAATTCACCACCCTTTTCATTTGCGGCCCGTACTTTCAACTCTTCTGTCACTGTACTTGGCTGCAACAGAAGTAATTTATTTACTGTCTATTAATCATACAGCATATAATCAGTTTTGCTGACATTCATCAATAGGTAATGCCTCACAATGATAGTTACATTAGGGTGTACGTGTTTTTAGTTTTCTTGTTCACCTTTAGTAAAGAACAATCCCGATGTGGGGTCGGTTATGCTAAAGGTTAGTGAATGAACCAGATAAGTCCTGTTGTCCAACCCGTGCTGAGGATAAGTGTGACAGTAATTCTGACCTGCGATATTTGAATTAATTTTAATTGTTGATACTTTTCCAAATTCTACAGTTTTTTTTCTCTCTAAATATATTCCTTACTTTGAAATTTAACCCGTTTGCTGTAAGCCAATTTGCATTATTTGAAGGCCGTTGCTCTCTTATAATAAAACTTTTATTTTAAAAACTAACCAAACTCTTAATTCATATTATAAAGTCGTATTTCCGGGATTTCTTTTAATTATTTTTTTATTTGTATATCCTCAATTAAACACGTTTTTTGAATTCATAAAAGTATTTTATTGTTAAAAAATCTATATATTTCGGGCTAGGCCCATCATAATAAAATAAAAATTAAAAAATTAAAAAAGCATTTGACATTATTATAAAAACAAAAAGTAAAATACAATTTTAACATACGTTACTACGTTAAAATTAAAATTTAAAAAAAAAATGTAAAATCTAGTACTAGAGCTTGTTAATATAAAACTTTTAAAACATTTTGATCAAATTATAATAATTTGAATAAAATAATATTATAATATTATAATAATTTTTAATTATAATTATTAGAAAATTCTTTTTTTTTCATTTTTAAAATTACATATTGATTCTTCACTTTTAGTCATTTGGCTCAAATGAAAACAAACAAACAAACTCTTAATATTTGTATTTGCTTTACAGAAAATCCAAAATACAACACACTAACCATTAATCAAAATCAATTAATATCCTATCATATCATTTTGATGTAATTAACTTTTTAATTAAAACTAGACACAACAAATGAGTTATTGCTTTTATTTAAAATGAATTCTGTTTTCAAACAAACTATCTCTTCAAATCATGTTAAACAAGATGACTTAAATTGTCGCAATTAATGTCACATGCTGCGCATGACCATGGCACACCATAAACATAAATGTTTTATAGTTCTTGTAAAAAATAACCGATTTGTATTTTTTTATTTGTTTTCGATAGAGGCTTCAACATATCTTGTTGCTCGTTTTATTGCTGATTAGAATATATAGTTTTTAACATTTTAATTTATTACCTAATTCAATAGTAAATTAAACATAGATGTTAGACTATAAAATTTGCATATTTGATATGATGGGTAAAGATTTATTGAAATTGTCTTAACATATCCAGTTAAAATGTATGGAATTCTCTGTAAGTTGTGTTTCATTTAAATAAAAATAAATACTTTCATATATTGTATTACAGCCTCCGCATAATCGCTAAAACATATTTAATTATACTCGGTTTTGAACAATAATTAAATATCAACTTGATTTACAATTTGGAAAATTTGATAGAAGACCAGTTTTTTCGAATTTCGCTTTTTACTTAGTTACAAAGATATTTAAGTCTTCCTACAACGATACCAAAAATCTTTTTGGCCAATTTTTTAAAAATAAACAAAAAAATATTTGTTAATTTTTTAATTTAATTTATACTTAAACTTACATACATGTGTCAAACCCTATGCAACTATTTACAATTTACAGTATAAACCATTACAAAATATGATCTTACATAAATATTTAGAATATAAACTTGCCACTTTTTAATAGATGACACAGTTTCTAAATAATAATTTTGAAAAAATTATAAAATGTTAACTAAATGTTAACTTAACCTAAACAATTTTGAAAATAAACATCAAACACATGTATATTTACAAAATCCCCGTGCTCAAAATTGTGCATAATACATGCACATGATATTAATTATACCGTGCATATGTCGTAAAATATCTAAGTACATTTATGCATACAAATGTCAGCCGCATGTTGCACGAATAATAAAAAACGTAACGAAGCGAAATCTATTTAATGATGATAATAATGTAGAATGAGAGAAAGGAAAAATTGAAAAAGTTTGTTTACTTTTTGTAAAACGGCTAGTTTCAATTACCTTTTTATGGTTATGGTAATAGTTTCATGAAAAATACGTAATTCAATTTATTTGCACCTAAAATTATGTGAAAAATATATTTTTTTAGTGAAGGTAATGAAATCAAACACAAAAAACAAACGGAAACTTTGAATAATTTAATTTAGAGATCGAAAAAAAATGATTATATTTTTTTTGTCTTTTTTCATGTCGATTTACCAGTGGTTAAATTCATTTTTCGAATTTTTCTTTTTTTAGGAAATGAAAAAATTAAAAGTAAAATTCATGCACAGGGAAATTTAAGTTTCCTTTCTTCTGAATTTTTACTTTTATTTTAGCCATAAGTTTTTTTTGTGTTTAAATATTTTCTATTGTTTAGGAATTAAAGAAATAATTTATTTTTTTCGCTCTTTGCTAAAGTTGCTCTTCGCTCTTTGCAAAAGTGTTTTAAGACTTTAAGTCTTATCGACCTTTGTTTAATATTATAATTTTTTGTTTTTTTTCCCAGTCTTGGATATCAGATTTAAGGTCATTTTTCTTTTTGTGTTAGTTAATTAAAAAACACTTTTTGTTTCCGAAAATAACTATATTTCGCCAATTTTTGTTGCCAACTTCAGGTCAAATAAATTTAGGTATCTACAAAGTGTAAACGAAAAAAAAACTTTATATGGGGAACATTTTTTAACTACGAGTATGTAAGTCGGTATTTTGAAAATTGACCTTAAATCTGAAACCCTAGTCTGGGGAAGAAAACAATAAAATAGAATAAATATTTCATAATACAGATCTTTCGGTGATTTGGACATTTTTTGTAATGTAAAAATATGTAGGAAAGGAATAGAAAATAAGCATATTGTAGTTTATGAGGATTTTGTTCTTTAACATTTTTGTGTTTGGTTTTTAATGAGTTTGATTAAGAATATTTTTGAAAAGAATAAATAGTGAAACTGTTTCTGAATGAATATTTTAATTGGCTTTCGTCGATAAATTTGTTGAGTTGTCGAAGTAAACGAAATATTTAAATTAATTTTGCAGCACATAAATTAGCTTAAATTTTATTTTGTTTGTAAATTTTAAAATAAAAAAAGGCATTAGTAGTAACTGCAAAAATATTGTAGAATAGTGTATTGCTCAAATAATTTCAAACATATTGGTCAAAACAATTTTTTTTTATTCAGAACTTGTAGATTCTAATTAATTGATTTCTATGAAAACTGTCTGCCTCTATGTCAGTGTTGTTACCGTTAACAGCTGATTGATAATTGATTTTCAAATTGCTCAATATGTTTATTAAGAAGATTGTGATCAAGATGTTTTTAGGTCCATTATGATTTTTAATGTACATATATTAAAATCTTAAGTAAACAAACATTGCCATTGGTATTTATTTATTTCGAAATATATTAAAAGAAATGATACCATTGGATATTGTGCCCGATTCAAACAATAATATATTATTTAATCAGTAGCCAAAGTACTACTTTTTGTGTTGAGTTAATAGTTTGACGGTCAACCGTAAGGACACTGACAATTATGGACGAAACACAAAAAATCACTTTAGCTTCGAATTAAATATATTATTTTCTCGGCAAAAGTAAAAATAAATGTAAAATAATAAAATATTTTCTTTTGAATAGACCCCATTCGTCACTAAATATGTATCACTGATATATCAGTTCCAGCCAATGTCTAAAACGACATCCACAACCAGGTTTTGGTTTGAGTCGATACTAAAAATAAATTTTAAATTTAATCTCAAACTTGTTAAAATATGAATAAACAATTTCACGATACCAGAAATATCGAATTTGTGAAATCAGTCATTTGTTTGTACAACTAAAATTTTAAAAATAACATTTGTTTTTGAATACAATGATAGCTTATATATGTGACATCTCAACAAACATTTTCTTTAATCTAAATTCTAAAGTTGAATGGTCGAAAGCTTGGGTTCGGACATTCTTCATTTTATCAATTGATAGGTAAAGCCTGTCTTTGATAATTTGTATACTGAAAATAATTGCTATTGTAAATCAAGCTTGTTATATGTGTCGTATTCAAAAAGTTGATGTTATTGTAGTAAAATTGTTAATTTTATTGTAATAAGTTTTAAATTTTAATACATAATTCATGATTTCCCATCCCTTTTTCTATGATTAAAGCGGGAAAATATTTTATAGAGACCGAAATTCGTAATTCTTTTTAATTCAAAATTTGTATTACCATTGTTGGAATTGGGCACACGTATTGTGTTAAAGGAGCTATAAAAATCAGTATTCAAATGATAAATATAACTAAAGACTGACTTAAAAACTATGATTATTTAGGAGTTTGAGTTTCATTTTATAAATTATATTTTAATCTAGTGAGAAAATTGGCACATCTTTTTAGTTTTTTTAGCATTATTTACATTCTTTACATTCTTTACAATGATTTTTGGACATGTAAGGAATGAACTCTTTACATGTGAAGAATTACGTAAATTACTTTTTGTAAAGCACAACATAGTTTTGACATAGGTAGAATCAGGTAAAATTAGGTAGGTACAATTTAATATATTTTGATTGAATGTAAGCATTATTTGTGCCAAAAAACGATTGTGGGCGTCATTAGAAATTTTAAATGTTAAAATTATGAGTCTCTAATGAGATTTTAATTAATAAAAAGGGGCTGAATAGACATTTTTTAAAATGAATAAACATTTTACAGACCCTTTTAATAATTTAAATTCCTTTATTTTACCACTTAGCTTAAATTTTTTTAATAAGTTTTTAACCATTTAACCGCACAGAAAATGGTTCAAATTTATTGCAGGTGTTAAAATATGAAATTTTTAATTTATTAGATCCATAGTTAGTACAGGATTATTAACTTAATAAAAAAACACATGTGAATTTTTCATATACCAAAGGTTAAAAAATCGTAAGAATTAATCCATATTGAATTGCGGACTTTTTATTTCTCAAGTTCATAGCTGCATATGTTTAGTTTAAAATTTGTGAAAAACAAAAAAAAGGGGTTTTTTGAGATATGAGCTTTGAAGTAAACCAAGGTTTTACGCGCCGCCTAGCGGAAAAGAGAAAAGTTATTATTTTTAAACTTACTTATTTCAATTATTCAATTATTTTCCTTTTTACTTGCAAAAAAATACTTAAATCGGACGAAATTTGTGGCACCTATTCCAAAACAGTGATACCATGACCAAAACTACGTGAAAAGCCTCATAAATTCAACCGCGCTAACTCCGATTCAGAGTACACAAAAAATAAAAACAGAATTTACTTTTTTCCTTTCGTTAATATCAACAATATATCAAAATTTCAGATTTTTTAAAAATCAACAAAAAAATGTACGTTTTCAAAATAATAGCCCGATAAAATTAAAAAATCACAAAACTACGATAAAAGTAATTAACATGAAAATTTCTTTAAAATAATTAATCTAAAATCAATACATTATACTAAAACTTAGGACATGGCGGTTTTATTATAGATTTAATATTGTCAATTATCTTTAAACCGAATTATATCTATCTATGATTAATTAACTACCACCTACGGGACATCATAAAAATATTATCGCAAAACATTTTCAAAAATATTCGTTTAACATCTACAGTTATGAGTAATATTGGGGCCTATTCAGTAAAATCTTCTGTCGAAAGTTTATGTTATTCTTTTATTTTTTGTATGAAATTTTATAACGGGAAAATAAAATTTCATACAAAAAATAAAAGAACGGCAGAAATTTTCGATAGAAGATTTTACTGAATAGGCCCCATTATTTTTTGTTAATGTTTCGAGTATGAGCCGTTTTCTCCATTTATATTCTTAGTTATTATGATAACCTAATCATAGTCAAACTTGTGACCTAGCTCCGTGGAGTGTTTAAAAGCAGCTGTGTTATTATTACCCCTCTGGACTATCATTCTTGTGCTGTGTTATTCTATTGCTGAGTTTCTGTCCTATCTGCAGACCAATATATTGATTCTCACAATCTTTAAAATTGAATTCATATATTAGGCCTATTTGAATGCATATATTAGACTATATGCCACACATGGCCAAACCGCGGCTCGCGAGCCGCATGCGGCTCTTTAAAAGAATAAATGCGGCTCTCGAAAAGAAATGAAAAAATTAAATAATATTTAATAATTCATCAAAATTGTAACAAAATTAGAAATAATACATATAATTTATAATGCTGTTTAATATAATATGAAAATATAACAAGTAAAATAAAATATTTAAAATAATAATATAATATGATTTAATGCAATCATTTTATTATATTTAGGTCTGTCCTGTCGAAGTTACTACTATTGGAGTTTTTTTCGGCTTTATTTTAGTTTGATACTACTTTACTTCGCGAATCAAGTTTAATTATAATCCGCTGTTATAAATAAATTTAACTAATTTTATTATTTAAGGTTATACGTTTAACATATTCTAGTGGACTAAAAATAAAATCACCTGTATTCGTTTCAAATTAATGCACAAAAATCTTTCTCAAAATCAAGTCTTTCCTTTTGGATTTTGGTTTTTCTATGATTATCTTTTTCTGCAATTTTTTTATAAACAATATTTTTGATATTTTATCTTTAGGCAATAAAATTCTTAAAAATTCGAACTTTTCCAAAATTCTAAAAATATTGCAAAAATTCTTACAAAATCAAAAATTAAAACTTTTTCCGAAATTCTAAAAATATTGCAAAAATTATTACAAAATCAAAAATGCAAACTTTTTCAAAATTCCAAAAATATTTCAAAAACTATAACAAATTCAAAAATTTCCATGTTCACTTTCATTTTCAATTACATTTACGTCGTAAAAACAGCTTCATTTTTTTTTCCAAAAAATTGGCTAAAAAATAAATGATTTGACATTTTTTGACACACTTGACAACATTTTTTTGACAAACTTATAACGCCATAATTCTCAATAATAATAATAAAATTTCATTTCGAGCAAACAATTTAATTTTTTCCAAAAAATTGGGTAAAAAATAAATAAAAACTCTCTTTTGACACACTTGACAACATTTTTTTTGAAAAACTTATAATGCCATAATTCTCAATAATAATAATAAAATTTCAATTCAAACAAACAATTTTATTTTTTTCCAAAAAGTTGGGTAAAAAAATTAATAAAAATCTTTCTTTTGACACACTTGACAACATTCTTTTGACACACTTATAATACTATAATTCTCAATAATAATAATAAAACCGAAGTAGTTTCATTTCAAACAAACAATTTTTTTTTCCAAAAACTTGGGTAAAAAAATAAATAAAAATCTTTCTTTTGACACACTTGACAACATTTTTTTGACAAACTTATAATGCCATAATTCTCAATAATAATAATAAAACCGAAGTAGTTTCATTTCAAACAAACAATTGTTTTTCCAAAAAATTGGGTAAAAAAATCAAAAAAATCTTTCTTTTGACACACTTGACAACATTTTTTTGACAAACTTATAATGCCATAATTCTCAATAATAATAATAAAATTTCATTTCCAACAAACAATTAATTTTATTTTTTTTCCAAAAAATTAGGTAAAAAAAAAAATAAAAATTTTTCTTTTGACACACTTGACAACATTTTTTTGACAAACTTATAATGCAATAATCTAGTTTTTGATCTCACATACCAATCCCGACCATTAAGATTCCCCCAAATTTAATGTTTCTACTCGTAATCACTTAAAATGAACGTTTTTTAAGCCAAAAATATGAAAATTTGCTATTTTTGACACACATAATGATTTTTTTGACACACTTCCGGTACAGTTATCGAACACAGCGTCCTTTCGGACCTGCATCTTGTGAATACCTATTTTTAGAAACAAAAATTTTTGAAATCCCTCCAGCCGTTTTCCCTGCAGTGTAGGTAATGACGGCGGCCGGCCGGCCGGCCGGCCGGCCAGCCGGCCGGCCGACAGACAGACATACATTTTTTTTTTTTTTGCTTTTTTAGAATCAGGAGGTCCTAAAACGTCGAGAAATGTCAAAAAAAGTGGGGGTAAAAATTTCACTTTGAGCTCATGAATGTAATACTTAGGTCTTTCAGACCGAAGTAATTAAAAACTTAAGGAAATTGCAAGAAAAAAACGGTGATTTCATCTCTTATAGCGAAATATAATATTTTGCGTGTTTTTTATGAATACTCCGTTTTTTAATTTAACTGCTAAATATGTCAGACCACAAAAAAAGGAGATATGACGGATAAAATCGTAGCTTCAGGCAAGAATGGGTTGAAGCATACGCATTCATCGATAAAGGGGGAAAACCTTGGTGTCTTATTTGCAATGAATCACTTGCTCATTATAAAACCAGTAATTTAAAACGGCATCACGAAAAAAACCATAGTAAATTTTTGGATAATTATCCGTTGAATACCAACATCCGAACAAATAAAATGAGCTCTTTAAAATCTGCATTAAGTAATCAGCAAACATTATTATCATCTTTTAGTTCAGAAGCTGATAATACTACCGAGACTAATTTTATGATCGATTGGAACATCGCCCGTGCTAAACGACCTTACACTGAGGGAAAATTTATCAAAAAGATTATGGAACAAGTGGTTAAAATGCTGGATCCCTTAAATATCAAATTGCACAATTTATTTAGCAATGGTCCAGTATCACGTCATACCACTGAGCGAAGCATTACGGAAATTTGTAAAGATATTAAACAGCGACAACAAGTAGATGTAAAAAATAGTGTAGCTTTCAGCTTAGCCCTTGACGAATCAATCGATATACAAGACACCCCCCCAGTTAGCTGTATTTATCCGATTCGTTTCCGAATCTTTAATCGTAAAGGAAGAACTATTGGATTTGGTAGCACTTAAAAATACTACTCGTGGTATTGATACTAAGAGTGCCCTTGATAATATATTGTCAGATACAGATATTCCACTGAATAATTTGGTAAGTGTAGCAACTGTGAACTGACAGAGCACCTGCAATGTTAGGAAAAAATGTAGGCTTTATTGGTCTATTAAAAAATGATCCAAGAATACCCGAATTTTGGCACTTCATTGCATTGTTCATCGTGAACATTTAGTTGCAAAATATTTTAAATACTAAAACGTAATGAAAACTGTGCTACAAATTGTGAACTATATTCGGACGAATTCAAAAACCCATCGCCAATTCAAGAACTTTATCGAAGCACTGGACTTTGAAGAACATCCTCAAGATATAACATTTTACTGCCTTGTACGATGGTTATCCACCTATAATGTTCTAAGCCAATTTGTTGATTTAATGGAACCTATCAGAAATTTCCTCAAAGAAAAAGAAAAACACTATCTGGAATTAAAGGATGATGAATCGATTAATGATTGTATGTTTTTGACTAATATAATGGAGAGGAAAAGATTTACAAGGAAAAGATAAAGTTATTACTGATCTTATTCAAACGATTCTGAGTTTTATTAAAAAAATTCAACTTTTTCAACGAGATTTAACAACAAAAGTATTCAACCACTTTCCTCGTCTGAAGAACAGACTCTCTAAAATTAATGATAACAAACTGAGTGAATACGACAGTAAATTAGCAGAATTATTAAAAGACTTTCACTTGCGATTTAATGATCTGAATAATTTAAATATTTCTTTTAATTTACTTGTAAATCCATTCGAAATTAACATTATTAACGAGGGCTTATCGATTCCTTGTTATATTTTGCATGACAGTGCCTCAGGAGAAATGGAATTACTAGAGCTACAGGAAGATCACATTCTTAAAATACATCACAAAGCCACACAATCTCCAAATGAGTTTTGGAAACTAGTGTCTCAATTAAAGTACCCCAATTTGAAAAAAGCTGCTGCCAGATTACTGTCCATATTCGGTACAACATATTGTTGTGAATCACTTTTTTCAACAATGAAGTTCATAAAATCAAACCACCGTTCACAACTTACAAATGAGCATTTAACGGAATTAATTCGTACTGCGCTAACAAACTATGAACCAGACTTCAGAAAATTTACGGCCAAGTTACAAACAAACATGCCATCTACCAGCAGGCATGTTATGTAACAAACTTTAAATTTGTATGTATTTATAACCATAAGTACATAATTGTTTTTTCAATAAAATAAATATTTCCAAACAACTGATTCTTTTGAAAAAATTTTTTTTTGTGGCTCTCGAAACGAGAGATTATTGTACTGCGGCTCAACGTGTAGTGAAGCTTGGCCACCTCTGCTATATGCATTCAAATAGTGCAGTGTTTATTACCTCGTTTTTCATTTAACTTATGATAACAAGAGAAAGCAAAATAATAATCGACAGTATACAACCGATGATATTATAAAGATGTTCCAAGAGTGGAATTCTTAGGAAAAAAAAGGGTGGGAAGACCAACAATGAGTAAGAAAAAAAACGGTGGCAGTTCAAGCGAAACTAATTTGCAAGACATGGGCAGAGTTAATGTTTTACGATAAGCTCAAATAGAGTTAAATGGTCCAGTTTAGTAGACGCCCTATGCTCCTAAAATGGAGATAAAGAAAAGAAAACGAGACCACTTTGAAAGTACAAAACTCTTTGTTGTAGTCATTTTCACACTATTTCAAAACTTTTCAATATAAAGTTAAATACAAAATATGGAGGGGCTGAAATCTCACAGCTCTGAGATATCAAGACTTTGGTCTGGGTTAAGGATTTGTATATAGTTTTCGGCAAAAAACTTTTATGAGGACATGGTTTTTAGTTTTGGGCAGCGATGTATATCAAACATAACTCTTTGTTAAAGTACAAGTACTTTTTATCTCTGTTTAAAAATTTATTACAAAACTAACACGAAACATCAATACGTTGCCGGAAAATTATAATCAAAATTCCAAAAATATTGTTAAATGAAATAAAATCAAACTTTTTCGAAATTCCAAAAATATTCCAAAAATTAGAATAAAATCAAATATTTAAACTTTTTCTAAATTCCAATAATATTTCAAAAATTCTTAAAAATTCAAACTTTTACCAAAATTCTAAAAATATTGCAAAGTTTATTACAAAATCAAATATTGAAAATTTTTTCAAAATTCCAAAAATTATAATAAAATAAAAATTTTTCAAAATTCTAAAAATATTCCAAAAATTCTAACAAAATCAAAAATTGACACTTTTTCCGAAATTCTAAAAATATTGCAAAAATTATTACAAAATCAAATATACAAACTTCTTCAAAATTCCAAAAATATTTCAAAAACTATAACAAATTCAAAAATTTCCATGTCCAATTTCATTTTAAATTACATTCACGTTATAAAAACAGCTATATTTTTTTTTTCCAAAAAATTGGCTAAAAAAATAAATGAAATCATTTTTTGACAAACTTGACATTATTTTTTGACAAACTTATAATGTCATAATTTTCTATAATAATAATAAAATATCATGTCATACAAACTATTAATTTTATTTTTTTCTAAAAAAATTGGGTAAAAAATAAATAAAAACCTTTCTTTTGACACACTTGACAACATTTTTTGACAAACTTATAATGCCATAATTCTCAATAATAATAATAAAATTTCATTTCAAACAAACAATTTTATTTTTTTCCAAAAATTGGGTAAAAAACTAAATAAAAATCTTTTGACACACTTGACAACATTTTTTTGACAAACTTATAATGCCATAATTCTCAATAATAATAATAAAATTTCATTTCAAACAAACAATTTTATTTTTTTTGAAGTGAAACCTCTTTATCGGCGTATGAGAGAAATTTTAAAGCAGTATAAAATTTAAAAAAAATCGTCACGATTTTCGGTTACGTTGTTTTTTTATAGATTTTAATTTTGTTTTGATATTTTTCCAAGATCCAAGTTTGTATGAATATTTATTTTGAGGAAAAAAACATTTATTTTTGAAATACTTTTTCCTCAATGAAAAAGTTAAAAATTTCTTAACTTTTTCCTCATGATTATTAGAGAATTGAGCTACCTACATTTTAAAGCATTGTATTTCTATTAAAAAATAATAATAAAAAGTTGCTCAAATCTCATGAGGAAAAACCTCATACATTGTGCATGCACCGTTATTTATTTAGTATTGTACTAAATGTTATATGAGTTGAATGTGTCAATTGGTGGTCATGATGGTGGTCATGGTGGTCATTGTAGTCATGGTGGCCATGGTAGTCATGGTAGTCATGGTGGTAATAGTGGTCATGGTGGTCATGCTGGTCATAATGGTAATGGTGTTCAAGGTGGTCACGGTGGTTTTGGTGGTCATGGTGGTCATGGTGATCATGGTGGTCACGGTGGTCATGGTGGTCATGGTGTTCATTGTGGTCATGGTGGTCATGGTGGTCATGGTGGTCATAGTGGTCATGGTGGTCATAGTGGTCATGGTGGTTATGGTGGTCATGGTGGTCATGGTGGTCATGGTGGTTATGGTGGTCACGGTGGTCATGTTGGTCATGGCGGTCATCGTGGTCATGGTGGTCAAGGTGGTCATGGTGGTCATGGTGGTCATGGTGGTCATAGTGGTTATGGTGGTCATGGTGGTCATGGTGGTGATGGTGGTCACGGTGGTCATGGTGGTAATGATATTCACGGTGGTCATGGTGGTCATAGTGGTCATGGTGGTTATGGTGGTCACGGTGGTCATGGTGGTCATGGTGTTCACGGTGGTCATGGTGGTCGTGGTGGTCATGGCGGTCATGGTGGTCATAGTGATCATGGTGGTTATGGTGGTCACGGTGGTCACGGTGGTCACGGTGGTCATGGTGGTCATGGTGGTCATGGTGTTCACGGTGGTCATGATGGTCATGGTGTTCATGGTAGTCATGGTGGTCATAGTGGTCATGGTGGTTATGGTGGTCACGGTGGTCATTGTGGTCACGCTGGTCATGGTAGTCATGGTGTTCACGGTGGTCATGATGTTCATGTTGGTCATGGCGGTCATGGTGGTCATGGTGGTCATGGTGGTCATGGTGGTCATGGTGGTCATGGTGGTGATTACGGTCATAGTAGTTATGGTGGTCATGGCGGTCATGGTGGTCATGGTGGTCAAGGTGGTCATGGTGGTCATGGTGGTCATGGTGGTCATGGTGGTCATGGTGGTCATGGTGGTCATGGTGGTGATGGTGGTCATACTGCTTATGGTGGTCATGGTGGTAATGGTGGTCACGGTGGTCATAGTGGTCATGGTGTTCACGGTGGTAATGGTGGTCATGGTGGTCATAGTGGTTATGGTGGTCATGGTGTTAATGGTGGTCATGGTGGTCATGGTGGTAATGGTGTTCACGGTGGTCATGGTGGTTATAGTGGTCACGGTGGTACTGGTGGTCATGGTGGTCATGGTGTTCACGGTGGTCATGGTGGTCATGGTGGTCATGGTGGTCATGGTGGTTATGGTGGTCATGGTGGTCATGGTGGTTATGGTGGTCACGGTGGTCACGGTGGTCATGGTGGTCTTGATGGTTATGGTGGTCATGGTGGTCACGGTGGTCATGATGGTCATGGTGCTCACGGTGGTCATGATGGTCATGGCGGTCATGGTGGTCGTGGTGGTCATGCTGGTCATGGTGGTAATGTGGTCACGGTGGTCATGGTGAATTGGAGTGCATCAGAGATATATACGAAGATATATACTCACCAAACAATTGGTTATCAATAATCGGCGTTTTTTCTAAGCCTTATTTACCCAATTTCTGTGAAGTTATAAATAGTAGAAAAATGATATGTCATAAAGAAGTTTCACTTCTTACCTGTGTACTCTGGTACACACACTACTTTTTCATAAAATTGGGTAAAAAAATAAATAAAAATCTTTCTTTTGACACACTTGACAACATTTTTTTGACAAACTTATAATGCCATAATTTTCAATAATAATAATAAAATTTCATTTCAAACAAACAATTAATTTTATTTTTTTCCAAAAAATTAGGTAAACAAATAAATAAAAATCTCTTCCTTAAAAAGTGTGTCAAAACACTTGACAACATTTTTTTGACTAACTTATAATGCAATAATCTAGTTTTTGATCTCACATACCAATCCCGAGCATCAAGATTTCTCCAAATTTAATGTTCCTACTCGTAATCACTTAAAATGAACGTTTTTTAAGCCAAACATATGAAAATTTGCTAGTTTTAACACACATAATGATTTTTTGACACAGTTCCGGTACAGTTATCGAACACAGCGTCCTTTCGGACCTGTCCCTTGTGTATACCTATTTTTAGAAAAAAAATTTTTGAAATCCCTCCAGCGGTTTTCCCCGCAGCGTAGGTAATGACGGACGGCCGGACGGCCTACAGACATACATACATTTTTTTTTTGCGTTTTTAGAATCAGTAGGTCCTAAAACGTCGAGAAATGCCAAAAAAAGTGGGGGTAAGAATTTCACTTTGGGCTCATGAATGTAATACTTAGGTCTTTCAGACCGAATTAATTTTCCAAAATTCTAAAAACTTTGCAAAACAGTTATTACAAAATCAAAAATACAAACTTTTTTCAAAATTCCAAAAATATTTTAAAAACTATAACAAATTCAAAAATTTCCATGTCCAATTTCATTTTCAATTACATAGATAGCTTGATTTTGCTATGTAATTCAAAGTTCCGGGTCCTAAGAGCACTATAGCTAGTCATTCGCGCTATAGAATTCACTTCTCTCTTTCCAAAAAAAATCTCTCTCCTCTATTCAAACAATTTGAAAAATCAATCCGAAACAAATAAAATCATGCGAAACAAATAAAATTCCAAAATCTTCGTAAAACAAATTCAAACAAATGCAAATTTTTTTGCTAGTAAATTTCCGGAAAACCAATCCAATAAATGAAATTTTTTTCGATTAATTAATTTTCTGCCTTTATAATATGTGTGCTTTGAGCAAATTAAGCTGGTTGCAAATATAGTTTATTTGCATTCATATTCGTTTATAATTTTCATGTACATATTATTAATTATAATAACTATATAATTAAGGCCAACAAATCAAATCATATATAATTAAAACTATATTTATATATGAGGAAATTAAAAAAAATAAACTTCACTGAATGTTTTTAAAATTAAACAATTTTATTAAATTAAAAATATAATAAAGGAACTTTTGAATTGTAAGAGTTAAACCAATGCTTCTTTCAATAAAAAACGAAAAACAAGAACTCTAAAAAACTAATTTGTTTTTCCCAAATTTTAACGATAAAAACATCGCCTACTAAAGACTGAAAAATTTTTAATTTAAATGTTCGCCACAACACACCCCCCTAGTGCCATCAAAGATGGAACGATAAAAGAAAAGTAGCTAGTAAGAGTTGGAAAGAGGAGAATGGAATAGTTTTTGAATGAGTATTGTAGCGAAAAAGAGAATGTTTGGAGGTGTCCAAAGAAGTAGAGTGGACAGTTGTCTATACAAGACAGTGTTTAGTTTGTGCGACTCAGAAATAGTGGCGGAAATAGAGTCGAGCTATCTTCAGATGTGACCTAAAGTAAGGTATTATCTGTCGATGTTCGATCATATGAAGGTTAGAAGAAATTGTGTTAGGAGAGATTGTGTTAAGCGAAAGAGTTGTTTAGTAATCGATACCATTTGAAAAAATTATGGGTCTTACAAATTGGAGTTCTACAAAAAAAAAGAAAAAGAAACGAACAATTATGGAGTTATGGTAACACGAGTAGGGATATAGGTCTGACAGAGCTGAGTTGCCTGAGACCAATATTTGTGGAGATGTGTACCATAGGTTAAAAGGTTCGTTTAAAATACGAGAAGCAGAAAGTAACGTCGGTGATGCTGAATTTCTGACAGTTTAAAGTTGACTGAGACAATACTAGCATGTATTAACGTGAATATTAATTCATTTTTCGAAAAGTAGCTGTTAAAAGGAAGAATAAGCAGGAATTTAGCGTAAGCAAAGGAGTGCATATGGTAACACAAGTTTGGTAAATTCTGACAGTACAAAGTTGACCGAGACCAATGTTTACCTTGGAGACGTGTACCATAGAAAAAGATCGCTTTGAGAAGAAATGTCTGGTTAACGACGAAATGTCGTTTTAAATATCCATAAGAACTATACCTGTTCGTCAACAGATAAATGGTTAACGTCAGAAGATGTTCATGTTGTAGAAACATATGGGTAACGTTGGGGATAATAAATAAAAAATCAGAAAATTCGAAAAATTTGTTTCGGCCCAAGAGTTAGGAGAGTGGAGTGGATCTTGTGAAGGAAGAAGGTGATTAATTCGGCCCATGAGTAACAGAGAATGAAGTGGGTCTTACGAAGGAAAGAGTTGTGAAGCTTCAGCCCATAGTATCGATTATTAAACAAAAATAAAATTTTAAAAAATTGGTCGCACTAGCAGGAGTTGGCGTGGCTTGAAAGCCGAAACTATTTGGAGATTTGGAGAAAAAAATAGAGTATAAGAAAGAATTAAGATTAAGCTTGTCAGCCGAAACGACTGGATGGAAGTATTTGTGGTGCCTACGTGAAGAGTGTTGTGTCGCTGAGAAGAAATTTAATAAAGAAACTTTTGAGTTGTAAGAGTTAAACCAATGCTTTTTTCAATAAAAAACGAAAAACAAGAACTCTAAAAAACTAATTTGTTTTTCCTAAATTTTAACGATAAAAACATCGCCAACTAAATATTGAAAAAATTTTAATTTAAATGTTCGCCACACATATTCGTCATAAAAACAGCTACATTGTCTTCCAAAAAATTGACTAAAAAAATAAATGAAATCATGTCAAGGGTCATTATTTTTTTGACAAACTTATAATGCCATAATTCTCAATAATAATAATAAATTCATTTCTAACAAATAATTAATTTTATTTTTTTCCAAAAAATTGGGTAAAAAATATATAAAAACTTTCTTTTGACACACTTGACAACATTTTTTTGACAAACTTATAATGCAATAATCTAGTTTTTGGTCTCACATACCAATCCCTACCATCAAGATTTCTCCAAATTTAATGTTCAAACTTGTAATCACTTAAAAGAACGTTTTTTAAGCCAAAAATATGAAAATTTGCTGTTTTTACACACATAATGATTTTTTTGATACACTTCCGGTACGGTTATCGAACACAGCGTCCTTTCGGACCTGTCCCTTGAGTATACCTATTTTTAGAAAAAAAAATTTTTGAAATCCCTCCAGCGGTTTTCCCTGCAGCGTAAGTAATGACGGCCGGCCGGCCGGACGGACGGCCGGCAGACAGACATACATTTTTTTTTTGCTTTTTTAGAATCAGTAGGTCCTAAAACGTCGAGAAATGCCAATAAAAGTGGGGGTAAGAATTTCACTTTTGGCTCATGAATGTAATACTTAGGTCTTTCAGACCGAAGAAAAATGATAATTATGTTACTTCCTTTTCGTTCAAATAAAACCCAATTCGACATTAAACAATTGTTAAAAATTTTGCTTACCCTATGTTTACTCCCAGCCGTTTAAAATATATTATCGCGGTATTTTTCATTCAAACGTTGCCAATTTTCTGTCATTTAAAAATTTTCGGTCTATAATATTCTAACAGGTTAGTTTAATTAACAAGATTTTCCGTGATATCATAAAACACAATAAAATTGTTTGGTTGACATGAAACAATATCAAACACTAAGTTTTTTTGCAAGCATGTTGACTACGATTTTTCATTATATCAGCAATGTTTTATAGAATACATGAATAATTTATTATATAATAACAGACAGCTATTTGTTGAGCAAAAGCACTATATAAGGTCCAAACCAGACCCATAATGATGGTCCAAAAAAACTATAAATACATTTTTATGTACATCTTCTTAACGTCATCTTCAACTATAGTCCATATTAACGAAAAATAAAACTGGCTTAAAAATCCAATACTCGTTTCAAGCAACAAAAAATGTTTACTTTGTATAATACCTATAATATGTTTTATATTTTCTATACATAATTTGAACTTTGTAATTGAAGAAGCTGTATAGGCACTTGGAAATATTTTTATATTATAGTTATTATTTTCATTTAAAAAATTATTAAAATAAATTTTGTTTTTTTTTTTCATATTTTCTTAATTTGCGTAACTTAAAACAAGTAAATAAACAAATTTTAAATAATAACAAATAATGAACTACTTTACTTTTACTTAGATTTGCGTAAAATATTACTTTTTTGACCTCAATTACTTTACGCACTCTTATTATACCTTTACGCCCTTTTATTGTTACTGTAAGCCCTCTTGTAGGAAGCATAAAAAATGTTGTATGTACCACAGGTGTAAAGTTGATTTCAGCCCTAGCGAGTTGTTGCCCTCGTCTCGGGCTGAAATTCTCACTCAGACTGAAATGTATAACTTTACACTCTTGGTACATAAATTACTATTTTACACTTCTCATAGATAATGAGCTATATTTCTTTCTAACTTTTTCGTTTAATTTACGGCATCTTTAACTTAACGTTACCTCTTTATTACTTTGCGCCCTCTCGACTAACGTCTCGGCAACAAATTCTCACTCAGGTTGAAATTTATAACTTTACACCGTTGGTATATAAACAACTATTTCATCCAACCAGGTTATTGTAATGATTTTGTTGTATCGTAAAATATATGGAACCTACATATCAAAATAAAAATAAAAGATTCGGCAGTTTAAAGATTTTTGTAAAAAATATCTCAACCTTTTTTAAAATTTATAATCTCCAAGTCATATTTGTATATACTCAAATATGACACATTCTAATTTAAAATGATTTGCATAAAAATATCGATGAAACTAAATTTATTACAACCTTACAATTATGACTCAGTTTAATGGTTCTATTAGTAATATTTCCAACACACCATAGAAAACAGAACGTCTGCCTCATTATAGGTTATACAACTTTATCTTCAAAATACTAACAGTTCCGGTTTGCTTACTAAATTCAAATCACATTCAAAACACCCCCGCAAGACAGAATTAAATCTTGAAGTAATTTAAAATATTCAAAAATTTTTTTTGTCCGATTACAAGTTTTATGATAAATGAACAGACTTGATGACAGCTTTTCGTTAAGATTTAAAATAAAAAGCTGTTGCTTAATTGTCGCATATTATATTTTACTTACAAGATAAATGGAAGTAGGAACTTTTTTGTATGCTCAAGTAATTGAAGATTGAAGTGTTCTAGACCAGCCCTTCTCAACTGATTTCATATTACGGACTAATAAATATTTTAAGATTCTATAGCGGACCTTTCGAAATATTTAATGTTAGATGGTTGAAACTTAAAAGTGCAGGTTATGCCTTGCTTACACTTACACATGTAATGTAATTTAAAACAACAGGAATGCACGAAACAAACTTTAAACAAACGAAAACAGAAATAAACGAATTTTGATGTGTATTACACAGAGTCTAAAAGGCATCTTATATCACTAATTTACTCCGTTCTTTACGAGCGAATAAGATAAAAATATATAAAATTCCCAAAAACATGAGTAAAAATAAAAAAAAGGTGAGAGGTGTCAAGGGACACCCGGATGGAACGAAGTTCCTTTCGCTTAGTCAGTGAAGGAATTGTAATAAAATTTTATTTTTTTTAAGTTATAATAATATTTTTAGTTATGACGCGTACACTTGCTAAACACACAATAATGGAGAGATTATAAGGCGTATGACTTGGTTAGCACAATAGTAAAGAGAGCCGAACTCCATCAGCAATATCCGGAACTTGTGCAGAAACACTGTCAGGATTCATTATTGTTATTATTTTTTATCATTTATTATGTACAAAAAGCCTGTATACACTCAACAAAATAACATAAACTCAAAGTAACTAAATAATAATAATAAACTAAAAAAAAGTGTCGTTACAACTTTTGGTTTTAATTTTTTCCGGCTATAGCCCCCTTCCGCAACACGCGATAAGGCACTTCGTTCCAAAAATCGTTCGTACATCTAATTCGAAATAATATAGTAATTTATCGTGTAGGTGTTTAATGCTAGATTTTATTTTTCGAGCAAAAGTTTACAATGCAAGAAAGGCATGAGTGAGCTTTGCAAATTTTCGAGAAAATAGAATTGATTAAACACGAAGTATTAATTTAGTTTGAATTATTTTAAAATTAATATTGTAAGTTTGTTTCGCCGGGAGTATATTTATTAATTTTTTCTTTTGTATATCCTCAATTAAAACCCCGTTTTCAATATATATTAATACTTGTTATTTAATTGATCAATATATTTCAGGCTAGGCCCATCTTCAGGATCATTATAAAAATAACAGTTATATCAAAATTGAAATAAAATAATTAAATGACATTTATATAAAACAAAGTTTGATATATAAACTATGAGTAAGATAACTATGTTAAAATTAACTTAAAAAATGGTTGTCAGGTGGAATTTTGAAAATTAACGTTACTTTAAAATTTTAAGAAAATCGAATTAAATTATAATAGTTATTCGAAAAATCTTTTTTGTCACTTTTAAAGTTGCAAGTTTTTTCTTCATTGTTTATAATTTGGCATACCTCATGTATTTGTAATTTAGTTTTATTGTTTTCTTTAACCAAAATTTGAACATCATCGAATTTAAATTGATGTTTATTTTCAATACAATGTTTAGCAAGTGCAGAACAATTATTGTTAACAATAGTCTTTTTAGAATCATAATGATGTTGATCCATACGAACACCTAATTTCTGTATTGTTTCCCCAATATAAGTTGTTTCACAATTATCACAATCAACTTTATAAACAACACCACTCTGTTGTTCTTTAGAAAGTTTTGCTTTTGAGTTGGTAAAATTATAACTATTTTTATTTTTAGGTTTCATAGCCATTTTAATACGTTCCTAATATTAAAATGGCTATGAAACCTAAAAATAAAAATAGTTATAATTTTACCAACTCAAAAGCAAAACTTTCTAAAGAACAACAGAGTGGTGTTGTTTATAAAGTTGATTGTGATAATTGTGAAACAACTTATATTGGGGAAACAATACAGAAATTAGGTGTTCGTATGGATCAACATCATTATGATTCTAAAAAGACTATTGTTAACAATAATTGTTCTGCACTTGCTAAACATTGTATTGAAAATAAAAATCAATTTAAATTCGATGATGTTCAAATTTTGGTTAAAGAAAACAATAAAACTAGATTACAAATACATGAGGTATGCCAAATTATAAACAATGAAGAAAAAACTTGCAACTTTAAAAGTGACAAAAAAGATTTTTCGAATAACTATTATAATTTAATTCGATTTTCTTAAAATTTTAAAGTAACGTTAATTTTCAAAATTCCACCTGACAACCATTTTTTAAGTTAATTTTAACATAGTTATCTTACTCATAGTTTATATATCAAACTTTGTTTTATATAAATGATTAAATGACATTTTATTTTATTTCAATTTTGATATAACTGTTATTTTTATAATGATCCTGAAGATGGGCCTAGCCTGAAATATATTGATCAATTAAATAACAAGTATTAATATATATTAAAAACGGGGTTTTAATTGAGGAAATACAAAAGAAAAAATTATTTTAAAATTCATTGAAAAAAAGTAAAACGAATAAAAAAACGATGAATTTTATTTTTTTGTACCATTTATTCCATACAATTAAATAAATTTTATTCAATTCTACGAAATCTATTTAATGTTTGGTATTTTGAAAATAAAATGACCTACAATGAAAGACATCAAAGTTCGTACTATTAATACTAATGAAAATCGAGAAACTAAAAAACAATCATAAAAAGTCCTAATTTTTTTCGCAATGGAAATTTAATTCAATTAAATCTTAGTAACCTGTAACGTCCGCTATGTTCGCCTAAACAATAATAAAACCAATTCATCTTCTTTTTCTAATTCAATAAAAATGTATTTCAATAGTTTCAGTTCATTTTTACATTAATAATAATTTTAAAATTTTCTAATACTTAACGGCTAGTTAAATTTCGAATATACTATAAAAATAAACGAACGTACCAATTTTATTTTCATTTCTAACGAACAGATGTCGTTACTAATTTTTGCTGAATCTTGGTGTTGCACGATTTTCATATTTTCATTAGAAGATGTCAAAGAAAAATCACATTTTTTTTGTTTAATCAGTTTTTCGATGTTAAAAATCTGAGATAATAAAAGATTCATTCCGTGTTTGAATTTTAACTTAGAAAGATCTCATTTTAAATTTAAACAAAAAAGATCACATTTTTTTTATTGAAAACAAAAGAGAAAATTTGTTAACTAAAACGAATTTTATATATGTTAATATTAATGTAATTCATTTGCAAATACATAAATAAAAATGAAAAATTATAAAGTGATAGATGGTGATTAATCTGTTTTCAAGTTTTCTTTTCTTTGTATTAAGTAAAAAAACCAATAACTAAAACAATTATATTCGTGGAAATTCAAGAAATGGTGAATAAATCTATAAGAAAATAAAAGTCCAATATAGCTAAAGGAAATCTAAGTTAGATGATCCAACAAATAATCATTTTTGTGTGTGTGTTCATTTATCAAAACTTTTATTTGGATACATGTTATTTAAGCCTGGTACACATACAAGAAGATAGTAATTTTTCACCTTGAGTGTGCAGTTTAAGAATTGCAGTTGAATTGGTTTTTGAAATAATGTTGTAGCAATATCTGGAAAATCTTGGAATGTAATATTGATATAATCTGCGTTACATTGAATACTGGATAACTAGAATTTGTGACTTGACAAGAATATATTTTGGGAGAGGACTTGAAACTGTAAAGGACAAGCTGGAAGAAGTCGAAGTTGAAAATTAATACCATATCTTTTTGCTGGAAGACTGTAACCTGCAACAGAGTAGCTGTGAGTTGTTTTGTATTATTAAATATATATTAGTAATTAAATGAAATTTCTTAATTTTTTCTGTATAATGCTACAGTAGATATTATTTTATAAGAGATAACCAATTTTGTGTTCGTTTGGGGGCAATCAAATAATTAACCGGTGTAAAATTGAATTTTTTTTGAATTATATTTATTGATAGTGGCATAAAAGTCCAAGCTATTATATAGCTACCTCTAACAAGTGACGCCGAACAAAACAAGGGACCCTTTAGGTTTGCTGTGTTATAGTATAACCGAAATTACGGTTAATTTTTTTTGATATAACGGTTGGATGAGTCATATCCTTTTTGGCACAAATAAGTTGTTGGCGCGATTCTTTCTGAAAACCAGTTTTGGTTTGTGTTGCCATTTTTTTTTGGATAAACCAGTTATTAATATTTTGTGTATATAAACTGGGCGTTGTAAACCAGTTTGGTTTACGTGATAAATTATAATTTGATATTTTCGAAATATATATACCTTTTTGGATAACCAGATATTGGTTTTGGGTGGTTAATTTTTGTGATTGGTTTAGGAATTTTTTTTTATTATTGTTGAATTTTTTTTGATACAAAACATGTACAACTCAATCAGGAGGTTTCAGGGGGGGATAAGTAGGAGTCGACCAGGAGGGGTTGAGCCGTGGGTGAATGAAGTGGAAGAGGAAGCGTATGTGGCATGGAAGGAGAAGATGAGTGAGGCGATGAATGTGGTGAAAGGAATAGTGAATGTGATTATGGATGAGGTGAAACATAAAATTTATTTAGAATTAATGGAGGATATTTATGAAGAGCAGTATGATGAGTTCCTGGATGTGCTGATATGTGAAATAGTGAATGAGGAGTTGAATGTGGTGAATGAGGAAGCGGATGAGATGGATGTGGTGAATGAGGAAGTGAATGTGGGCTGGCGTGAGAGAAAGAGGATAAAGAAGAATAGGAGCTCTCACCTGAAGAGGAAGGAGAGGAGAAAGAAGGAGAAGGAGAGTCGCTTGGTCGTCGCTTCCTCGACCAAGAGTACTCAAACAGAGGAGCTGGTTGAGGAGGTTCCCATCTCACCGATCACGCGACAGGAAGAGGAGTGGTCTGGTCCACAGGAGGCCCCTGTCCCCCCCTGTATAATTAGTTAAGACTAATTATTTTTAATTTGAAAAAAAAAACCGTTTTGGGGAAGTAGTTTTTTTGGAATTTTTTTTATACTACCTATGTACATTCTCTTGTACATATTTTTTATGTACATATTTGTTGTACATATTGTACATGTCATTTGTGAATTTTAAAAATAATATTATTTTTAATTTGAAAAAAACCGTTTTGGGGGTAGTAGTTTTTTTAGGGATTGGGTTTTCTACTACCATGTACATATGGTATATATTGTACATATTTTATTATACATTTTGTAAATATTTTTGCGTATACCATGTACATATTGTATATATTGTGCATTTTGTACATATCCTGATTATACAAATTGTAAATATTTTTATTGTACATATTTTTTGTAATATAAGGTACATATGTTTGTAAATTTTTTTTTTGGTTTTTGTTGCATTAGGTTTAATTAAAATTCTCTTTCTCAGCGGTAGGCCTAACAAGCCATCCATGGGGCTTCTCCCCTTAACGATGATGACGTTCTTAGGTCGCCTATGGCCATCGGGGTTATGCGATCGATGAGCATTGGTTTCTTCTCTTCATTCAGCGAGGGAGTTCTCAGGGACGAGGAGTGGTGTTGCTGTGTTTGTACTTAGGTGCAAACCAGTAGTACCATTCTTTGCTCAGAGGCTTCTTCGGTGTAATGAAGAGAAGAACCAATTATACTTTGCTTTCAGGATCAGAGGCTTAACCTCATACAAATTCAAAACCTTACCATTTTTTTCATTTAGCTTTTTAATAGAACAATTTTTCATAGAGTTTAGGATTTGAAGTCTGGTGCTCGGGAGCGTTCTTCAACTTTCGCATTAGGTTTAGTTGTAATTTATTTGTAGGTTAAACAAGCACAACTGGGTCAGTAGAAATGGGCCTAAGGTCTAATCGTGACAGTTGTGATTGTTTTATTAGGTTGGGGAGAAACTGTTCTGTAGAATCTGGTCGTTAGGGGCTTTTCTAGTCAGTTCTCACATGCATTGTTGGAGTGGGCTCGCGAACGCGGGAATTCAAATTTAAACAAAATGGATATTGTAACCATACTTACTTTTTAAATTGTCTCCAGACGAATCTTGATTTTGGGAATCTCTTATCTAATTATTAAATAAACATAAAATAAATAAAACAAATTTTTCAAAAAATTAAATAAATAATTTTTATTAAATAAAATAATTTTTTTTAGAATTAAATAATTTTAGGTAGCTAAATAAATAAATTTTCTTAATTAAGCAAAACATCAAGATATAAATAAATATCTATTATTTTTTTAAAAAAATTAAATAAATATTTTGAGTTAAGAGGACCACCCAATAAATAAACATCTTTAAATATTTTTTTCAAATTTTTAAATAAATAAATATTTTTTCCATAGGGGTGTGTCGTCAATAAATAGTGATAGATATATATATATATATATTTCAGTATATCTGGAATTAAATAAATAAATAAATTATATTTTTATATACAATATTTTAGGAATTTTTGTGAAAGGTGAAGCAAAGATTAAGTACGACAGTAATCTTTTTGTTCTTTTACGAAATTTGGTTTTTACAAAAATTTTTGTGTTTTCGAATTGGGCGTTCGTTGTTTTTTTTTCGTTTTTGCGTTTTTCATTAATTTTACATTTACAGCGTACTAATTACATTTTTTTTGTTGGGAATTGGTTTTAATATTGTTGTCGTTTGCGAGTTAATAATTTTACGGGTTTTACCATCGAAATGTCAAGCCAGTTAGACGTTGACCATCCGTTCTATGGTTTGGAACCCACCGAGCTGCAGGTCGAATGTTTGGTTCGGGGTGTGGACTTCAGGGGGGCCAATTGGGCAGAGGAACTGCGAAACCACGTAGATCATGGTGCAGTTCCAATAACAGTGTCTCATGCGAGAGATTTGATAGAGGAATCTCAAATGGTGGTGCAGGCAGCACAACTTATTTTAAATCAAGTACGACGACTTCGGTCACCGATTAATCAGACCTTCTTAGATGGTTTGGCGAATCGAGTGTTACATTACACGGGTAGGATGAATAGGTTGGGTCCTCGCAATGACTTGCAAGAAGCCCGCACCTACGCTATCTCACAATTGTCACGCGCTTGGAATATAATAGGATCGTTGTCAACACGTCCAGTTATGCAGAATAAACCACGAGTATCATCTGCTCCATCTGCTTCACCTGTCTTTCAACCAGATGAGAGATCCACACCGATCCCAGTACGGCCGATATCGGAAACAATACACAGTCTGAATCGACCAAACCAGCAACAACAGAGACGGTCAGATCAAGTACCACCGGCTTATTTCCAGCAATCGGGCTTGAGGGCAGAGGACTTTGCAATACCACAATTGGGTCCAACATTCCAAGCTGAACACTTACACAACAATCCAGCATTGGTACAACAACAATCATTAAATTGTCCATCAGTACCACAGGTACAACCACTACCAGTATATCCACCAGTTCCACTAACAGCACCACCACCATACAACCAACCTCCTCAGGTATGGCGTGACGCGGCTCCAGCGTTAGCACCAGTGGAGTACCGAAGGGTTCGTGGGAACAATTTGAGTCGTTATGACTCAAATTGGGTTCCAACCTTCACAGGAGATGGTCACTCTCCTGATGTTCATGAGTTTGTTCACAGAGTTGAGGCGGCTGCCAGGAGGGACCGTGTGAATTGGGACGACCTTAGGTCTATCGTTCCACGGTATCTCAATGGGGCTGCCGACAGATACTATCTGAATTTAACTCATGAATATGAGGTGGTGACCTATCCAGTGCTAAGGGAGGGACTCCTACAAACCTTCGGTACGCTCACTGATGATAAGGCGATCTTGCGAGTTCTTCTGAACCGCAAACAAAAGTCAAAGGAGAGCGTGTACGAGTATCTGGTGGACGATTGGTTCGTTAAACCGTCGCTTAGCACGACCATTTGCTGACCGTGAAATGTTAGAAATTGCTCGGGAGGGACTGAGTGTGGAGCTCAAAAATGCTACATTAGCAGCAACAATACATTCAATGGATGAACTTCGGACTTTATGTCAGAAGTTTGAACGTTTGTGGTCCACACCAGTTCCGACCAGAACATCAAATTTAAGAATTAGCGAGCTACAGCATATGGATGATTATGAAGTGGAAGTTGAACCAGAACAACATGGATATATTGAAGCGGTGGATTCAACACAGAGACGGATATTGCAGCGACCTGGCATAACATCGGATAACATTCAACCTGGTCCATCAATATCCAGACAACCAATAGTATGTTTCAGATGTGGAGTAAACGGTCATCGAGCTCCTGATTGCTCTAAGAATAGAATTAAATTATATTGCTGGAAATGTAACAAACCGGATGTAATTTATGCAAATTGTTCATATTGTCACCCGTCGTTAAGCTACCGTCCGAGAGTACATGCTTCGGGGATGGTACCCTCGGTTCAACATCCAATGAGCCCGAAGAAGTCGACGAGAGATGTAGCGAAGCAGGACGATCGGCCACCACCAAAGAAACCCGAATAAAATCATCAAACGCATTTAATTTCCCATCATTACATCGCACGTATTTTAGACGTCTGGAACGTAACATTAGATATTGGAGGATGAGGAAATTATTTCGTAAAGTTTGTATTTCATCTATCCTTTCAGAAACAAAGGATCCTCGGCCGCGACTAACATTAAGGATTTTGGACAAACATATTTCAGGACTTCCAGGATAGTGGAGCGTCAATCACAATACTTGGAAGAAATTCCTTGGAATTATTGGAATCATCAGGTACAGCCTACCGTAAATACACTTCGTGTATTCGTACGGCGGATGGTACTGCAAATAAAATTTTGGGTTACATAGAAGTTCCAATAACCGTGAATGGCTCCACTAAACCAATGCGGTTTCATATTGTCCCTGGATTACGAGAAGAGCTCTACCTGGGCATAGATTTCTGGGAGAAATTCGGTATTGTTCCTTCTTTTGTTAGTGAACTGACTCGTACAGAGCCAATAACTTTAAATACACACAACCTCACCACTGATCAGCAACATGAACTGGATATGATCAAGGATTCTTTCCCGTCATTTGAAGTGTCTGGGCTCGGAAAGACTTCTTTGGTTGAACATGTCATCGATGTTGGTGATAATGCACCTGTTAAACAGAGGCATTATCCCACATCGCCGGCTGTTCAACTAAAGGTTTATGCCGAACTCGACCGAATGCTTCAAATGGGCGTGATCGAAGAGTCTAACAGTTCATGGTGCTCGCCAGTGGTCCTGGTACAAAAAGAATCTGGTAAAAACAGATTATGTATTGATAGCCGTCGTGTCAATTCACTCACGAAAAAGGACGCATACCCACTTCCCTTGATTGATGGCTTACTAGGTCGTCTAAATAGCACAAAGTACATTTCCAGTATTGATCTCAAAGATGCTTTCTGGCAGATTCCTCTGGCAGAAGCATCTAGAGACAAGACAGCCTTCACAGTGCCTGGTCGTCCATTGTATCAATTCCGGGTTATGCCCTTTGGATTGTGCAATGCTCCCCAGACAATGTGTCGGCTAATGCACAAAGTGATACCACATCAATATCACGAAAATGTCTTTGTTTATTTAGATGATCTATTGGTAGTCTCTTCCACGTTCCAGGAACATATGGAATTGCTGTCCAAAGTCTCTTCATTGTTCTCAAGAAAAATCAACCTCAAGAAAAGTAAATTTGTTCTGAGAGAGGTGAGATGCTTGGGATTTTTGGTTGGTGAAGATGGACTTCGAACAGATCCAGATAAGGTAAGAGCTGTTGCTGAGTATCCAGCTCCATCTACAGTAAAACAAATACGACGTCTTTTAGGAATGGCTGGTTGGTACCAACGTTTCATACCAAATTATGCAAGCGTGGTATCACCAATTACCGATTTATTAAAGAAAAGTTCTGGGAAATTGAAATGGACATTGGAAGCGCAAGCTGCTTTCGAAAATTTAAAACGATTGCTGACTACAGCACCGGTATTAGTAAACCCTGACTATAATAAAGAGTTCTTTATTAGATGCGATGCGAGTCTGACAGGGGTAGGTAGTGTACTGTATCAGATCGACGAAGACGGACAAGAGTGTCCGATAGCCTTCATGTCGAAAAAACTAAATAAAGCTCAGAGAAATTATTCGGTTTCTGAGCTTGAATGTCTTGCGGCAATTCTGAGTGTGAAGAAATTCAGGGGCTATGTTGAAGGTCACCGATTCACAATTGTGACTGATCACTCAAGTCTGAAGTGGCTTATGTCACAGAAAGACTTGAGTGGTCGTCTGGCTAGGTGGAGCCTAAAACTCCAACATATGGATTTTACCATTGTCCACCAAAAAGGTACCCAAAATATAGTCCCTGATGCTCTATCTCGTCTTTATGACGATACACACGAGGAATTGACGGAAGCATTAACACATCACATTAACGACATTAAAATCGACAATGAAGGTTATCGGCACAAAGAATGTACGGATATGATAGCTAAAGTTCAATCATCACCCAAGGACTTTCCATCAGTTAAAGTCGTGGATGATAAGCTATACATACGTATTGAGCCAAGACCTGATGCAATACCTAACGATGTTCCTGTGTGGAAACTCTGGGTACCGAAACCGATGACTTCCAACATGATTCAGAAACATCATGATGATAGTACTGCTGCTCAAGGAGGTGTTAAAAAGACTTTAGAATTACTTCGACGTGTTTATTATTGGCCGGGCATGGCGTCACAGGTACACAACTATGTTGTGTCCTGCGACACATGTAAACAAACAAAAGCCACGAATCAGATATTGCGTCCTCCGATGCAATATCAATTCGAAACAGCACGTCCATGGCAGAGAGTCTATATAGATTTTTTGGGACGGTACCCTCGTTCTACACTTGGGAATACGGTGTTATTGATAGTTCTGGATCATGCTACGAAGTTTGTACTACTGAAACCACTTAGAAACGCAACTTCACCGAAGGTGAATGCTTTTCTGAGGAACGAAGTGTTTCTTACATATGGGGTACCAGAGTTTCTACACAGTGACAATGGCAAACAGTTCACTAGTAGGAACTTTCAAAAACTTTTGTCAGATTTCGGCATTAAACACATTAGGACCGGTGTCTATAGTCCTCAAAGCAACGCGTCAGAGCGGGTCAATAGGTCAGTCCTGGCTGCAATTCGAGCGTTCATAAAAGGTCAACATACCAAGTGGGATTCACAAATTGGTGAAATCGCATATGCACTGCGAGCCGCAGTACATTCAGCTACCAAGTACTCACCGTACTATTTACTATTTGGTCAACATCCAATATCGGATGGGAATACTTACCATTTGTTGAGATCACTACACCAGCTTGGTGAAAATGCTGGTGAGGAATTAGAACGCTCTGATCATTTGACTCTGCTCAGGAACCGGGTTCAGGAAAATTTAAAAGCAGCTTTCAAGAAATCGCAACATCAGTATAACCTGCGATCCAAATTACGAACTTTTCAACCACAACAACGTGTGTTTGTACGGCAACATCATTTGAGTGACGCTACAAAAAAATTCTCGGCAAAATTGGCTCCAAAGTTCTTACCTGCAATGATTAAGACTAAGATTGGAAATGTACTCTATGAGTGCACAGATATGAGCGGTAAGAATCTTGGAGTCCATCACGCGAAAGACATCAGGGAATGATGTCTTTTCGTTAGGTAAGGTAGTTCCTCTGTCTGGTTGTTGTCTCTGGGGTTCACATATCCCGTGTCATACTTACTGGTTGTATCGGGGTGTCCATAGTGCTGACATACGGATGGATGGTCGGTCCCAGTACTCAGTGAAGTTCCTAGGGACTTCATGAGTGTTGGAACCGGTCATCGGTCCTGACGCCAGTGACTGTGGGTATCTCGATCCCAGATACAGATTAGTTGTGGGAAGTAGTTCGGTGGTTTCTGGCGTAGAGGGGGTGACGACGTTTTTGTGATTTCAAGGGTAAATGTCTTGGTTTTTACCTTGAATTCATGGTGTAACGTCCGCTATGTTCGCCTAAACAATAATGAAACCAATTCATCTTCTTTTTCTAATTCAATAAAAATGTATTTCAATAGTTTCAGTTCATTTTTACATTAATAATAATTTTAAAATTTTCTAATACTTAACGGCTAGTTAGATTTCGAACATACTATAAAAATAAACGAACGTACCAATTTTATTTTCATTTCTAACGAACAGATGTCGTTACTAATTTTTGCTGAATCTTGGTGTTGCACGATTTTTATATTTTCATTAGAAGATGTCAAAGAAAAATCACATTTTTTTTGTTTAATCAGCTTTTCGATGTTAAAAATCTGAGATAATAAAAGATTCATTCCGTGTTTGAATTTTAACTTAGAAAGATCTCATTTTAAATTTAAACAAAAAAGATCACATTTTTTTTATTGAAAACAAAAGAGAAAATTTGTTAACTAAAACGAATTTTATATATGTTAATATTAATGTAATTCATTTGCAAATACATAAATAAAAATGAAAAATTATAAAGTGATAGATGGTGATTAATCTGTTTTCAAGTTTCCTTTTGATTTGTATTAAGTAAAAAAACCAATAACTAAAACAATTATATTCGTGGCAATTCAAGAAATGGTGAATAAATCTATAAGAAAATAAAAATCCAATAAAGCTAAAGGAAATCTAAGTTAGATGATCCAACAAATAATCATTTTTGTGTGCGTTCATTTATCAAAACTTTTATTTGGATACATGTTATTTAAGCCTGGTACACATACAAGCAGATAGTAATTTTTCACCTTGAGTGTGCAGTTTAAGAATTGCAGTTGAATTGGTTTTTGAAATAATGTTGTAGCAATATCTGGAAAATCTTGGAATGTAATATTGATATAATCTGCGTTACATTGAATACTGGATAACTAGAATTTGTGACTTGACAAGAATATATTTTGGGAGAGGACTTGAAACTGTAAAGGACAAGCTGGAAGAAGTCGAAGTTGAAAATTAATACCATATCTTTTTGCTGGAAGACTGTAACCTGCAACAGAGTAGCTGTGAGTTTTTTTGTATTATTAAATATATATTAGTAATTAAATGAAATTTCTTAATTTTTTCTGTATAATGCTACAGTAGATATTATTTTATAAGAGATAACCAATTTGTGTTCGTTTGGGGGCAATCAAATAATTAACCGGTGTAAAATTGAATTTTTTTTTGAATTATATTTATTGATAGTGGCATTAAATTCCAAGCTATTATATAGTTACCACCAACAAACCTTTGCCTTTTTCATTATTCGAGAGAGGGCATGCGCAATAGAATGGAAATTATGGTTTTTTATATAATCCCAGCGAAAATGTTTGTGTTGATTTTTTTTAGAGACAACAATCAAATTATTTATAAAATACAATTAAAAAAATTTAACTCAGAGTTCAATACAATCAAATAAGTTGTTTTATCCTTGCGGCATCAATTATATGTGGGTTATTATCTAAATAGAATCAGACAAATAGCTTTAATTTTATTCTACTGCGGAACACAATAAAACAATTTATTTGATTGTATTGAACTCTGAAATAAATTTTATTTTGATTGTCTTTTATAAAAAATTACCAAACCGCTTTCGCTCTGATTATATAAAAAACAATAAATTCAAACTAATGCGTATCTCACTCTCTCAAATTTTGAAAAAGGCAAAAGCCACGACGAGAAAATTGAATTAAATTTCCAATGTGAAAAAAAATAGTTTTTTTCTACTTCAAGCCTCGAAAATGTCATTTTAATATATAGTAAAACCTATGTGAAAAGGAAACTTTTTCTAAGTAGTGACTGAAAATGTTTTCAGTCACTAGGACTGAAAGTAAATAAGTTTCTGTGGTCACCTACAGGTGGTGGTTATTTAAAGGATTGAATATTTGAGATTGCGAATTTGGTTTACTGTTTCTGTTGTTGTTTCGGTTGCTGTCTTTATTTCTGTCAATATCGCAGTATTTTGAAGGCATTGAATATTTTGAATATTTTGATCGAATCGAATCGAAACTAATCTTTATATCAATATAGTTTTTTTTCTATATCGGAGAAATCGGAGCGATAAAATAAAATTTGTATCAGATATATCGTATAACTTTTTCCTCCGATAATTAACTGTCAGATATAAAATATAGTCTCTGAGTTGTTTCCGCCCAAAAAGAAAGAAAAAAAATTTATTAAATAAATAAATAAATTTTATAAAAAAATTTATTTATATTTGTTTTTAATTAAAACTTTACCTACAATTTTTTAAATTTATTCTTTAAACGATGACTTCCAGTCGGTAAAAAAAATATCTGTAATATCTGTAAAAGTTTTTAGAGAAAATATATGAACTATTTTCATTATTCATATTGTCAAATTCATCGACTAAAAACTTACAAAACGACATATCTAAATTTGACTGTGTAAAAAATAAACAAGATTGTATTTATATATAGCATTTTTACCAGTGTTAAATAATGTTATTATTGTGTTCGCCTGTTATTATTCCATCTGCAGGCGAACACAATAATAACATTATTTTAGATATGTCGTTTTGTAAGTTTTTAGTAGATGAATTTGTAAATATTATCATTTATATTTACAAGCGTAGAAAAAATAGCATTTTCTACGCGTGGTAAAAACGTTTTTGCGTTCCTGAACTTATTCCACTCGACGCTATCGCGTCTCCACAAACCGTTCAGTCACGCAAAAAGAGACGTTTTCACCACTTGTATAAAAATCTACTATTTTTATGATTGTTTTTTGGTTTCTCAATTCTTATTATTTTAAAATTTGATGCCTTCATTTTCAAAATACCAATCCATTAAATTAGAATCGAAATTGAATAGAATTTATTTATTTGTTTGGAATGGTACAATAAAAAATAAAATATAATTCATTGTTTTTTATTTCGTTTTATTTGTTTTACCAATGAATTTTAAAATAATTGAATTTAAATCAATACATGTATTACTGTGCCGGAAGGATGGAACGTTGTATTGGGTTCGTGTTTCATGAATTTTATTCTCTAGCCAATTTGTAAACTTTTGCTCGGAAAATAAAATATATCATTAAACACTGAACCAATAAAATACTAATATTGTGCTCCGCAGCAATCGCGCGGGTACAAAAAAACAAAAATAAACCTATTTGTGTAGTTGCCGGAAGGATATATTTTTTGTCAATTGTATCATTCAAAATTGTCATTCAAAATCAATCTAAAAAAAATTAATTAGTTGATTCAAACAATTCTTCACAAACGAATGCAAAGAACCAAAAATAAAGTTTTTGTTCACGAACTCAAAGACGAAAATTTTACCTACCATCTCCCTCGCATCATTTTTATGATTTATGCGCGAACCGAAAGTGAACAGTATAGAGCAGTGTTTCTCAACCGGTGGTCCGCAGACCATTAGTGGTCATTAGTTCGCTAATTTTGTTTATATTTTTTACCAGTTACAATTTTGTAACGTGGATGTGAATACTATTTCGCAATTTAAAATTTTTTCTAGGATAGCCTATTTTCATGCATGCTTAATCCCTTGTGAAAAGTTTTTTCCTACTAGTGTAAAATAATTTTCACTACATAACAAATTGTAGTTGCTATGGTATTTTCATGTAATTTACAATTTTTAAATCAAAGCAAACATGAAAAAATTGAATGTGAATTTTGAATGTTTTGTTGTCGATTTATAGTTTAATAATTTCTTATAAATATCGTTTATACATATATATACTTTCGTAGAAAAACTTGCATTTCCAATTCGATATTCAAACGTTTTACGTTTACGTGAATTAATTTTCACTCACAAAAAAACGGTAAAATTTGCTAAATATTTTTAATACCGGTCTTCTTTGGAGCAAATTTATTACATATTTTCATTCATAATTAGAAAATTAGTACTTTTTTGTCATCCTTTTAATTTATTTTAATAAGAACACTTGCATAATTGGGCAAAATATTCAAAAAAATAATCCATTTTTACTTTTAATACAAAATAATCCATTTTTACTTTTAATAAAAGCACTAAATTTGAAGCAAATATTAAATGTGTGAGTATTTGAAAAATTAAATTATCCTTCCGCCATCTATAAATATAGGTTTAGTTTTGCTTTTTTACAACCATACTTGTTTGCGTTATTAGTCAGTCTTAATAGAATAAAATAAACAGATGTTAATTTATTCTGTCACACGACAGCAAAAATAAACCTATACTTATAGTTGCCGGAAGGATAGAACATTTTATGTGATTGTATTAAACTCTAAAATATTTTTTTTTGATTGCGTTTTGAAAAAAAAAAACATTTTCGCTCCAAATAGATAAAAAACAAAAAAATCAAACTAATGCGCATGTCCCTCTCTCGAATATTGAAAGAGAAAAGTCTACTATGATTAAATTGAACCAAATTTCCATTGTGAAAAAATTTTATGATTGTTTTTGGTTTCTCAATTCTCATTTAAAAAATGTACGTTAGCAGCCCAAGGAGTAAGCGACCGCGAGGTAGACTACGACTGCAATGGAAGACGGACATAATAAACGACCTTAAAAAAATCGGTTGACCTGCTATGGTATTAGCTTCGTGTTTAATGAATTTTATTCTCTCGCTCGTGCTTCGCTTGCATTGTAAACTTTTGTTCGAAAAATAAAATATGTATAGCGTTAAACACTTACACATTAAATTACTATTATTTCGAATTAGGAGTGAGTACGGTATTTTTTTATTGTTATTCCTGTATTTGTAAATTTTATATTTTTTTATTTTATTTGCTACAAATATCAAGAATTCAAAAAGGATAATGCCAATGGCATTTGAAAATAAAAAAAATGTAGTACTACAGATAGAAGTAATTTTAAAACCTTAGCCAGTAACTATGAAGTTTTCACAGTGCAATTTATAAGGCATTTGAAATTATTGATATCACACTATTTTATATCTTATCAAAAATAAAAATTTATAAGTGAAAAAAAGATTCACTAAAAATTAAGTGAAAGATATTGGTGCAACTGAATTTTGCAGAAAATGGTTCTTCCATTATTCAAGATGCAGTTCACCATTGGACAAATAGTCAGTCTACAAGTCATCTATTTGTTATTTATTACACTAAAAAAAACTTCATAAAGGATCAATAAACGCTGTTTATTAAATTTCATAACCAAATTGTTTATGACAAGGGTGGTGAACCTTTTCAGTACGCGTGCCAAAAAATACAATCTGTTTTTATAAAATTACTCACGTGCCAACCCGAGTCGAAATTTAACTACTCATTAAAAACCACGTTTTAATTATTTACCAAAAGCAATTTAGGGCATTGCAAGAAAAAAAAGAGTTTTGTAGGTTACGTATAATTTAAAAAAATATTTTTTATTAATTTGAATTGCATATTTCACTTTTATGCAAAATACATGATAATTAGCATAAAGAATAACGTATATATGGTAAAATGTCAAAAAAATGCAAAAATTTATTTCTTTTTTCATTCCCGAAAATGGGCATTTAAATTATGGCAACATAATTTTAATTATACTTAAGTTAAAGTAGATAGAAAAAAGTACAGATTAAAAAAAAAATTTAATTTTGGATGACCTCTCATAAAATGGCGACATTGGCCAAATTTAACAAAAAATGCTAACTGTGGCCGAAAAAATTAAAGTTTTTTCATAAAAATTAGAACCCATATTAAGACTATTAAAATACATGTTCCCTGAAATTTTCATGAAAATTCGACGATTTTTCCGCCCCTTATCATAAATTTAGTAAAAAAAAAAAGTCACGCGATTCGGTTTTTTGAGGTTAGGCTACACTTTTAAAGTACCTAACCCATCTAAGGGGATTCTGAATCCATCTAGGGGGATTCAAAATTTAATCACAAACATTTCTCCATTTTTTTTTTATGATCATTAGAGCCCGAAATATTTCAAAAATAGTGAAGTGACGTCATACTCAAAAAATACCAAACAACCAGTTTTTGCCATTTTTGAGGCCCGTCCGGACCTCCAAATTTGCTAAATAATTACATGCCCACTTACTTTTACGTCCCTAACATAAACCAAAAAAAACAACTTTACTCTTACATCAAATATATCACATTTTTTTACTAATATGACTCCGCTATCTAGAATTTAAAGGTTTTAAGTATAACTTATTTTCTATACAAAAATAACATCTCAATAACTCTTGCAAAAGCGATTTACCGTAAAAACCCCATTTAAGTTGTTAAATAGACGTTGAAAATAAGTTTTTTTTCGGTCTTTTCTGTAATATTAAAAACGAAGAGAAACGAAATTTGTTTAATGATAATAATAATAAACAAAAGAAAAGAAAGAATAAGAATAGAAAAATAAAAAGTATTTTTATATATTCCAACATGGCTGGTTTTATTTAACATTTTAGGAAATAATTTACATGCGTTTAATTGAATTGAACAATTTTAATTTATTACTTGCATATAAAATTATGTACGAAAGACATTTTTTAGTGAATGTAATAAAAACAATCTCGTTAAACAAACAGACCCTTTCAATAATCAATTTTAGTGATTTAAAAAAATATTATATATGTTTTAATATTTTTTATTTGTCTTATTTCATGTCGGTTTATCGATATTTTAATTTAATTTTTCATAATATTGAGAAAATTATGGAAAATTAGTATTATTTTCTACACATAATTTAAATATTTAAATTTTTTGATTTCCAAATTTCGGTCTTTTAAATTGTATCATTAAAAAAATAGCGAAGAAATGGACGCATCCTTTACAAGCAAAATCACGCTCATGCATTTCTAATTTAGAACTTAAATATACGACGCTATAATCATGTATAAAAATGTTTGACGGGTTTGATGCGAAATAGATCGGAATCGTAAATAGCTCTTAAAGATTCAAATAAGATCTTAATTTTGTACGTTGATAGAATTGAGACTGCTTTTTAAGTTCTTAGGATATGATAAATACTTAGTAAGGTGTTGAAAACAGGCCTATTTAGGTAAAAGTAGTATTTTAAGAATAAGTAGTCTATAAATAGTTTTTTGAGATTCTAATTAGATGTTAAATAGTATGTTTTTAGATTTTGTAGGAGTTAATAAGTTTATAGAAAATAAAAAAATCTTATTTACGGGCAATGAAGGAGGAAAAGAACTAAAATAGGTTCATTTGAGAATGCCTTCTACTTAAATCGTAGTTAAAGTTCTACTCGCGAAGTTATTTGTAAATCCAAAAAATACAATTATTACAAATAAAATAAAAGCAAAACTTTGCAGAATTTTATTAACAAAAATTAAAATCTTCATTAAGATTCTTAAAGATTAAATTGAAATATTAATATTAAGTTTAAGTTAATTAATGCGATTTTTGTTGCTGCATCTTGGATGACAAATATTTAAAGTAGCTAAGCTAGATTTATCAGTCATTCTATTTCTCAAACTGTCCTTTATAAGATTGATTATGCCTATGGTGCCCAAATATCGCAATTTAAAGTTGAATAAATAAAACATAAAAAATGACTGAAAAAGTGGGTTAAATGCATAATTCAAAATTCTTTTAATAAAATTCATTTGAAAATTTTGAAATTCATCAAAACTATCCTTTGTAAATCTACTTCCGAAAATAATGACTCCCACACATATTTGGATGAAATAATTGACAATAGTACCGTCGGTAGTGTCTTTCAGTTAAAGTTTTCTGTGATGCTTCTCCTGGTTTTCCAAATCAACTCTATAAACTTTTGTTTATAGAATTGTTTCCATATTGAAGTGTCTTGATTCTGTTCAGCGTAGAGCTGTTAGACTGATTGGCAACTCAACTCTTAATAATGAGCTTGATTCCTTGCAGCACAGACGAAATGTTGCTGATCTGACAATTTTGTACGAATACATTATGGATGAACGAACTTCCGTAAAGATAAAATCAATTTTACCTGAACCAGCAAACCTATCGCGTTACACCAGAGCAAATATTGTGGCCCATATTGAACTCGATTAGGGCTCGTATACTCGGGTATTGGATAACCGGGTACCCGGGTATTTGACCAAAAATTTTACTACTCGAATATCCGGGTAATAGCTTCGAGTACCCGGGTAGTAAAAAAACAAAAATTCTTATGACGCTCACTGTCGCTTTTGCTCATTTGTCCAAAAAATTATTTCAGAAAATATATGTTGTACTGTAGTATTTTAGATATAAGTTCGTAAATCAGCTAAGGCAGTCAAATAGTTACGAAGCTTGTAAGTAAAAGGGGCGTTTTAGCGACCAATTGAACCAAAAAAGATTTATAAAATGAATGAATCTAGATTTTTTAGAAATACTTCTATCGCCTTAAAATGCAGATCCTTGACAGATTCATGAGTAACATAAACTCCCACAAACGACTACAGTTATTTTCCGATTGTTTAATTTATTTTATTTTTATAATTAAAATGTTTAAAAACAGTAAAAACAAATTATTTTAATGTATTGCAACTAAATGGCAGTAAGAACTAACATTTTATCAAAGCACGTAGAAGTTCAGGAAGGCATAAAGTTAAAACTAATTTTAGATTGTAAAACACGGTGGCATACGCTCATTGCAGCTATAAATCAATTTTTTAAATTAAAAAATGCATTAATACTGCACTCGATGAGCTAGGCGCTGACAAAATGAACGAATGCGATTTAGAAATATTAAAAGAAATCTCATTTATTCTCGAACCGCTTATGCTAGCAGCACAAGAATTGAGTAAAGAAAACGCCACCCTTATAACAGCTGAAGGTAAACTTTTACTCGTACTAAAAAAATAAACGAGATTAGTACACCTCTTTCTCGTGAACTATTTAAAATTTTGAAAAACGAAGTTGATGGACGTTGACAAAAGGATATAATAACATTATCATTGGAAACAATCAATAATGACTGCAACAATCAATACAATCGTGACTTAGGATGTTAATTAGAATAGAAATGCTCCCCATTCTATGAATTCACACAACGTATTGTCTAGAAATTTAATACAAAAAAAAAATTGCCATATAATGTAAAAATATTTCCATAATAGGGAGTCTAATGACAGTGGAAAAAATTCAGCTTAAGTAAAAATAAATAAGTGATGAAGAAGTTTCAACTTTGAAATTGTCATCGCCTCAACGGCGTAATCGATAGCGTGTCTGCCCAAGGATTAGAGCCGGGCACGGGGCACGAGGTAGGTTCAAATCCTAACCGAAACACGAAAAATGTAAAGTGAACTTTTTTCTGAGAAACTTCAAACAATACCTTTGAATTGAAAAAATTCCAATTACTTCTTTACTTACTTGAGTTTAATTGATCTCAAAAATCAAAAATTAATTATCGTTATATTTGCATCATGGCATTTTTCCAAAAGGCAATGAGTTGTTAAGCTACGCAACAAAAATTTCTACAAAGTAGCTTGCTCATCAATTAATATTACGTCTATACGCAAATGAAAACAACATCAGAGTTGCAGATCAAAGCTCAAGCTCTTCTGATAGAGAGCGGGAACAAACATCAGTATATAATGAGCTACAGCATTGTCTTGCATCATATATAACTAAAACCAAAGACAAAAGCGAAAATTTAAATGTTGAGCAATCCCTTCGATTTATGGAGACAAATGGGGGGGTAAGCAAAACCAAATGTAAGATAATCTGTACGCTTCACTGCTTACTATAAATTCTACACATTAACGGCATGCGAACGGGTGTTTTCAGTAGCCTGTAATATATTAACCAAAATTCGCAGTTCGTTAGCTCCTTCCACACTCAACGGCTTAATATTTTTAAAATACTATTTTATAAACAAAAAGTTATAGTAAATGTTATATTATTATAAAATTTGATTTCATTTAACGTTTAACATATTTTTAAGAATTAAATTAATTAAATTAAATACATAAATATAAATAGTAATTGAATTAAATATGTGCAAATGAACTATTGAAATTCGTTTTGTTTTAATTATCCAAATACCCGGGTTACCCGGGTACCCGGGTATTTGAGTAAAATAACTACTCGATACCCGGGTACTTAATGTTCGAGTATTTTACGAGCCCTAAACTCGATTGAAAACTAATCAATTATGCGTTTGAGTTACATTTAAATTTAGCAATTTAAAAATTTACATATTAAGAATATCCATGTTAATGTTGATTGTGTCTCATTTGATGTCTTTTCAACTAATGGAGGAGTTCCTCAAGGTTTCATTTTGTCACCAGCTCTCTTTCTTATGATTAAATGGTTTATTAGATTCCACTGTTAATCCTAGCCATAGCTTTGCTGATGATAGCATACGCCATGCGTCACATAAAATATCAAATCTAAATTCACCTTCCGCGCTTAATAACTGTAGATTTAATTTGATAAATGGATTGGGGTTTCGTTAACAGTGTTAAATTCAATACGAGCAAAACACAGGTTTGCCATTTTTCTAGATTATTCTTACCTAGTCCGTTTCCATTAAAGATTGACTCCAAAGATCTTGGGGAGAAAGTATCTGTAAGACTTCTAGGAGTAGAAGTTGAAAACAATATTAAATGTTATCCTCATATTTTTAGCTTTGCTAAGAACGCTGTTCAAAAATTAGGCTTTTTGGAAAGATGCCGTAAGTTTTTTAATAGCAACAAAACAACTTCTTTTAATATACAAATCATTTATTCGTCTCTGCATGGAATATTGTTTTCACATATGGGGTGGAGTATATTTTAGTAGTTTAAAGTGTCTTGATTCTGTTCAGCGTAGAGCTGTTAAACTGATTGGCAACTCGACTCTTACTAACGAACTTGATTCCTTGCAGCACAGACGAAATGTTGCTGATCTGACAATTTTCTGCAAATACATTATGGATGAACGAACTTTCGCAGAGATAAAATCAATTTTACCTGAACCAGCAAACCTATCGCGTTACACCAGAGCAAGGGTTGTGGCCTTTCTAGAGGGCCACAGGCTAGGTTGTGGCCTAGCCCGAGAAGATATAAAGTTGGCTATTTTTGTGGCAAGGTTTATAATATCTTCCAGTGAAACCCCGGAATCGGCTTTCCAAAATGCTGGGCAAATAGAGTTACAAAACCATTTTCTAGTACTGCCATACTACAAGCACCTGCTGCCATACCACATGACATGAACAAAAATAGTTTTTTTCAAAACTTCTACCTTAAACCCTCCAATGAACATTTAAAATTATAACAACCAAAAAAAATTGAAGTTTCGATTTAGTAAAATTCCGACACCCGTGAATTTTGTTGTTTTTTTTCTTTTGTAATAATCGAAGTTAAGGGGGGGGGGGGACAGATAAAAATTTTACATTTTCGAAAATAAGTCGAAAACTGTGATTTCGAAAAATACAAAATAAACTGTTTTGCACCACAAAAAGAAATCACCTTTCGAAATCGGAATTTTTATGATATCTTTACGTTTCATGACCTCCTGAAGCTGTTTAGACTTCAGATTTTAGATTTTGAGCTGGCAGTTTATATGTGTATGTGTGTGTGTGTGTATGTGTGTGTATATCGCTGTGTGGAGAATTTTCGCCCCACCATTTTTTCAACAACGAATAAGTCGATTTTAATGAAAGTGGTGGGATTCGATGTATCTTGACGTAGCTTAGAGCCCAGTTTTTTTCTAGCGTAATTAAATCATTTGTTTTTTAGTGGTTTCCAAAAAACTGAAAATCATCTCTTGCAAATATCATGAGATTAAATAATGCTATCAAGGCCATGAAGCTTCCATACTGTTTGTCATCATGTCAGACATTTATAATGAGATTTGTATAAACAATTGCTATCTTAGTTTTTGAGATTTTTAAAAAAATGTGAAAAACTACGTGTTATTTTCTTTATGTAAACGCATGATATCTGGATGAAACTTTGGTATGTAAATGAGCTGCAAACGCATCCAGGTTTACTTGAATATCGAAACCCTAAGTTCTTTTCTAAATTAGACAAAAGGTCAGAGGTTCGAGAGTAGATTGCTTGGTCAACTGTTTATTAACTTCAAGATATAAGAAGTTATTGTTTTTGGGTCGGTTTTCAAAATCGAAATTTTTATAATATCTTTACGTTTCAAGACCTCCTGAAGCTGCTTAGGCTATTTTTAGCTGCCAGTATGTATGTGTGTGTGGGTATGTGCGTGTGTATCGTCGTATATGGACAAACATTTGTCCAACGCCTTCTCAACAACGCATGATCCGATTTCAACTTTAATGGTCACAATCGATATGTCCTGGCGTAACTTACAGCCCAGTCCTTTTCTTATGAAATCAGTTCATTTATTTTTTAGTGGTTTCTAAAAAACAAAAAATCATCTCCTGCAAATATTACGAGAATAAATAATGCTATCAAGACCATTTACCTCCCATTTTGTTTGTCATCATGTCAGACATTTATAATGACATTTTTATAAACAATTGTTATCTTACTTTTTGAGTTTTTTAAGAAAATTTGAAAAATAGGTGTTAATTTCATTACGCAAACGCATGAGAACTTGATGAAACTTTTGGATTAAAATGAGCTACAAACGCATCCAGGTTTATTTGAATATGGAAAATGTGCTATTTTGAATGAGCTATTTTCCAAATTTGCAAAGGAGTTGGGGAGGATGTCTGTGGTTCGTTGAACAACTGTTTTTTTAGACTTCAATAACACTCAATCCTGACGTTTAATTTTGTTGAAACTTGGAGCATAAGGTTTTTTTAATGTTTATAGTAGTTTTGCAACTTGTCACTTTCGGTTAAAAACTTTATCTTATTCTTTTAAATATATCACAACAACAGCCACAGTTATTAAGTGTTTTTGCCGAATGTTTGGTAAAACCTTTTAGTTAAAATGAGATAGAACAAATTTGCTTTTGAGGTGTCTTGTGTATAGTGGTCGCCGTTCATCAAACAAATGCTGACCTTTTATCTTAACATAAGGTTAGGTTGTTGTGTTGGAGATCACTTTTGGTATTGATCATTTTAATGATATCTTCACCTTTCAATACCTTCTGAATCGGTTTAGACAACTTATTTTAGTTTGCAGTTTGAGTGTTACCCGAGCAGAAATTTCTTAGGGCTCAAATACGGCCCTGATCAGGTAAACCCTAGATTGATAGGGCCCTGATCATGAGTGTAACGCTATTGCCCAACCAGGCCCTGATTGGGAAAAATGGATCAGTCACTGATCAAGTTTTCCATATAATATTAAATAGGGCAAACCCTAGTAAGTCATTTTGTATCGGGCCCTGATCATATTGCCCAACTAGGGGTCAGATACGAAAAATCGAATCAGGGCCGGATATATCAAAATAAGGTTAGCCCTAAAAGGGTATTCTAATTCAGGTCTGGAACAGGCCCACGTCAGATTGCCCTAATAGGGCTTTCCCTATCTGATCCTGATCACGCCTTGACTGTATTCAGGCTTTCCCTAACTAATTTCTGCTCGGGTAGTATGTTATTAAATTTAAATATGATTACAAACTGCACGCACACATTCAAATGCTATTTAAGAAATTATTACAATTGATGTGTCGTATGATAAATAAATCTTAATTTTGCGTATTTAAGGCTTTAAAAACCCTCATTGAGCTAATATTCACTTTTTGTGGACTTTTTTTCAAATTTGTTTTAATATTTATTTTGTAGTTTTCCGTTTTTTATTTGTATTTATTGCAGCTAAATTATATTGTATAATTTTTTTTATGTTTGGTACTTTAGTATACCTTATCCAGTAACTGGTTAGTTTTTAATCTTACGGGAAGTTCTTGGCGTGGCCCGTATGGTCACACCCCCTTCCCACTAATTTTCTTTTGTAATGTTCGAAGTTAAGGGGGGGGGGGGGGGGGCAGTTTAGAAATTCTTTAAATATTCCTTACAAAAAACTTTGGTTTTATTATCTCCTTATCTTTATAAGAAATATAAAAAAAATATAGATAAATAAATAAATATAGATGAAAACCAATGTTTTAAAATTTTTTTGTTATCAACAGGCGTGAAAAAACACATTTAATAACTGTAGAAAATTTCAAGTAGATAGCACTTATAGTTTGTGAGTAAATCGATTATGTAGAAATTGGGACAGACACCGAAGTCTCACCAATAAGGAACCTTTTTTACTTTTTCAAAGTACGGAGCCCTAAAAATGGTATAGTTCGAATTTTGACTTTTTCTCCTGTGTAAATCACATTTTTCATCAATAAGCAAATAAACTGCTAATGTGAAACATCAGGGTGTCTCGATTATATAAACAACATCGACTTGGATGTCGTTTTATATAAGGTTATTGCAAAACGGTTAAAACTGCAAAATCTTTAGATTTAAATTTGTGGGTTTAACTAATTCAGAACACAACGTTTAATGACTTTTTCTTTCTAAATCAAACCAGTAATGTTATCTATGTATATATTTTATCAAATAAAAAAAATCAGTATCAGTAAATTTTAACGAAATCAAAAATCTAAACTCCAGCTAATCTTTTATTCATGACTTATTTTAACAAATCAAAATTCATCGTTTATCTTTAAAAGAACCGTAAAATTTTATCTTACTATTATAACATAAAGATTATTGTTAATGAAAGAGAAACAAAACTCGATCAAATTCAATAATTAATTCATATTCGTCCAATCAACATATAATAATTATAAAAATTATAAGGCCAACAACTAACATCTGATGTAAGTTTTATGATAATTTTTTGTATTATTTTATGGTTTTGTCAGAATAATTTATTAAATTGAAATTGTTGGTTTTCCATTGTGGCACGTTTACAGGAGGTGTTTTGTGGTTATTAATTGAGTAGATACCGTTTTGATGAAAGTGAAACTCTTGTTTGGTTCAACCGATCTGGTTGGTAGAATAATATTGCAAGGTATTGAAGTTGTTTAGTTTTTAAATGTTGATACTGGTTTAGAGTTATATTTCAATAATAGATTTGAGATAATATTTCCATTAGTTTAAATTTTTGTAACATGTTTTAAAGGAACACCATTGAAAACGAAATTGATAAATTCAAGATAAGTAATAGATCTAATGATTGCATGCTTGATCTAAATGTGTTTAAATTGGTGAAAGGATTATAGAAAAATTCGTAAAAATACAATTTTTTACAAAATTTGAGAAATGAGATTCTTATTGATGATTCCTTTATTAAGAATTAATAATTAGCATATAAACAGTAAAATTTATAAGTTAAATTTATCATTTTGCGATTTTTAACGCGTGAGACCTTGATGAAACTTTGATATATGATCCGGGTTCACTTAAAAATAAAATTCATGGATTGGATTCAATTTTGTTCAAATTTGGTGCATAAGGTATTTTTTTATGATCTTTATCCTCACTAAATCCTACGATTATGAAGCGATTTTTATAAAATGTTGGCATAAGAGTTCAATCATTATAGATGAAATTTGTGATCAAGGCGACGAAGCTGAAGTGGACCATTTTTATTTCATTTCATACTTTGTATATTTCAATATTAGAAATAAATTTTATTTACACCTCCAGTAGGCAAAAATTCAAAATTTATAAAAAAAATTCAGATAAATTTCAATTTCAATTTTAATTTAATATTTTTGCCTAAGATGCACATTTTATAAAATTAATAAGATATTTAGATTCTTAGATTGAAGCATCAGCGTCAACTTAAAATATTTGATTTCTTAATATTTTTAAGTGTTGGCAAAAATATGCGTGTTTGTAGGTCAGTTACACTCACATAAAACCATTTATACCGAATGAGCTGTTTTCATGCAGTTTGAGATCATAATTACTCTAAGACTGAATTTCCAAAAATTTTTGAACCAATATAAAATTTACCCACTCTTACAAATTAAAATATTGTATAAATATTTAAAATACATAAATGCTGCTATTAGAAAATAGATGACGCATTATCATCTTACTTCCCTTTTGCAAAAATTGTCAGTCTAATAATAATTTGTGGCTGTCGCCTGTCAGTTTTAAAATTTCTGCCATATGTGTAAAGATTTTAAAAATAGTATTTTGTGCAAGCTTAAATAATTACAATACAATAAAAACAGGCATTCAGGGGATTTGTGCACCTACAAAATCCAATTAAAGAATTAATGAATTAGTGTTTTTGATTAAATTTTTTTATATGGCGTTTTATATTTCAAGGTGGCGTTAAACTTTTTTAAATTTCAAAATGACACTATAGGTACACGATTTTTTATGCGCTAAAAAACAATCAAGCTTACAATATCGAAAGTTATGAAAAATATAAATAACGACATCAGTGTTAATTTAGCTTCTGTATCAAGCGATATTTGTATTAAGGGCGTAAAGTATGTCTTTTCCGCTTGAGAGTTTCGAAATTGACAATCACTCGAAAGCAAAAAAGATACTTTATGCCCGAATTGCATACAAGATTTTTTGTACGAGTAAGATTCTGTATAATTTCCATAAATAAAAAAGTCGGACAAATGCGAATAAAATTCGCTTGCCAAGAGTTCCGTGAATGTAAAAGAACACAACATCAAAAATAAATGACATAAAGTTATGTTGTAAAGTTTTTATATCGCCAGACTATAAACGCATAACAGAATAAATGTTTAATCGTAAACGTCAATAGTAAATGTCAATCACATCTACATTGATCAAAAATGTTACTTGAGGTTAAATCCTATCCATAGCTGTTTATGTTAGCTAAAGAAAGATTTAACCAGTATTTTAATGATCTAAATTGGGAATATTTGTTCTATAAATCAGCGTCAAAATATAGGGTGGTATACATACACTTAAAATAGCACTTTTTTCATCAATAACTAAAAAACTATGCATCGCAGAATTCTAAAAATTGCAATGTTTCTTAAATTAAGTGTTCTTTCAAATGACACCCCACTCGTTTGGTTCCAAAAAGGTTTTTTTTTGCCCTCTCCACACCCATCCCCTAAACACACAAGAAATATAATTATTTGAGAGTTCGCTATAATTTTCGTTCAAAATATAGCAAACTTCCTGTCTCTATGAATTTTTTCAATTTTTTCTGTCTATCAGTGTCGAAACGTAGGGGAGGGGGGGACGGTCTGGAATTTGCACATTTTTAAGAATAACTCAAAAACTGTGTACCGCAAAATTCTAAAAACAATTGCAATGTTTTTTAAATTTGGTGCTCTTTCAAATGATCGCTTGGGTCAAAAAAAGTATTTTTTTACCCTCCTTACCTCCATCCCTTAAACACACAGAAATATAATTATTTGAGAGTTCGCTATAATTTTCGTTTAAAATATAGCAAACTTCCTGTCTTTATGAATTTTTTCAATTTTTTCTGTCTATCAGTGTCGAAACGTAAGGGGGGCTGGGGGGTAACGGTCTGGAATTTGCACATTTTTTAGAATAACTCAAAAACGGTGTAGCGGAAAGTTTTAAAAGAAATGATCGCTTGGGTCAAAAAAATTTTTGTTTACCCTCCTTACACCCATCCCCTAAACACACAGAAATATAATTATTTGAGAGTTCGCTATAACTTTCGTTCAAAACATATCAAATTTCCTGTCTCTATGAATTTTATCAATTTTTTCTGTCAATCAGTGTCGAAACGTAGGGGGGGGGAACGGTCTAGAATTTGCACATTTTTTAGAATAACTCAAAAACTGTGTACCACAAAATTCTAAAAGAAAATGTTAAGTTTCTATAATTCGGTGCTCTTTCAAATGACACCCCACTTGCTTGGGTCAAAAAAGTTTTTTTCACCCTTCCCCACCCCAATCCCTTAAAAACACAAAAATATAATTATTTGAGAGTTAGCTATATTTTTCGTTCAGAGTTTATCAAACTTCCTGTCTCTGTGAATTTTTTCAAATTTTTCTGTTGATTAGGCTCGAAATGCAAGGGGGGGACCAACTTTTTGTGTCACTTTATTGATCATAATTCAAAAACTATGCATTGCAAAATTCTAAAAAAATGGCAATATTTCTAAAATCAAGTGCTCTTTCAAATGACACCCCACATACCTGGTTTTAAATGATGTTTTTACCCCTTAACATTCCCACCCCTTTAATAAATATAGTTATGAGTGTCTGCCACTTTTCTATATTTTTCATTAAAAACCTACTCAATTTTCTATCATTCCAAATATATTTCAAGATTTTCGATGAAGTAGGGTCGGAGTTAATCGGGGCAATAAAACATCCCGAAAACGTCATTTTTCAAAATTATACAAAAAATGGTGAGGTGTAAAATTCCAAAATATATTTTTGAATAATGCTGAAATGAAGCCCTTTCATATGATACCCTACTCGTCTCGCTAAAAAAATGTATGTTTTCAAAGGCTTTACATCGTACCTCCTTAAAACAAACGAACACAACTTCATTTATTTTTTAACTCTTCATCTTGTGTGGATAGGTTAGTTTTATAAGCACCTCAAATTTTAAGTTCATCGGATTAATGGTTCACGAGATAATCGAAATATAGTGAAAAACACGTTGTACTCTCACCAATAGTGTTCCGTATAACAAACGGAACCCTAAAAATACAAATATTTAAACAAAATAGTAAAATATGTACATATATTTACACAAAATAGTAAAATGTTTGTTGAGAAAATGGTTTAATCCAAGTGGTTTTTCGTTTGATAATTATTTTCCTAAATTTCTATGGCAACCAACTTTTTTTAAATTTCTATATTATTTAATTTAAAACATTTTGGTTTTCAGTTTCATTTGATCTATCGTTAGATCTATCGAAAAATTAAAATTTAAAAATGGTTTTCTTATAAGAACATGTAAATCATTTAATAATATACAAGCTATACTGAGTTTATATAAAGCACTTGTACGAAATGTTTTGGAGTACTCATCAGTTGTGTGGTCACCTGTGTACACTACTTTTTCTACTAGTATTGAGAGGGTTCAGAGGAAATTTATGAAATATTTGTGTTATAGGAAACTGTTGGTCTGTGAAAATAGTATATTTAATTATGAACTTTGGTTCAGCTATGATAAACAAATTGTATACCATTCTCCATATACAATCGCAGTAACTTAGTTGCATTCATTAATCGGCAATCACTAGTCAGGATGAGATCTAAGGGGTGGTGGCGGATGAACTGTATTCAGTCAACGGTAGCACTCTCATTCTTAGGTGTGGAATATTCCTTGATGGTGAGACACTATTGCTTCCTCGAAGAAATAAGCCTTCGTATAACGCTGTGTGGGGGCTTTAATCATTAAGAAAGATAGTGCGTCATAGGATCAAGGAATATGCCACCGGTTGGATTATTGGAAACTACATTTTTGTTTTGTTACAGCAAATTTTTGTAAAAAATTTGTATTTTGCTTTTTATTTTACTTTCTCTATTCTATCATAAATTTTGAGCTATGTCATATTTTGTCAGTGATACGATTTATTGTTTAGTTATCCATTATTTAACAAAAAATATAACAAAAAACAAAAAACAAAAAAAGAAAGATGTACGTCCATCAACACCTGGAACGTATGTTGTTGTACCTTGGTCTTGAAAGGTTTTTATGTGTTATTGTGATACATATTGTAATTCATACTACACAACTCATTTTATTAAAAAACAAATTATAGAAAAATAGCATTTATTTAATTATTTCATTGGGGCAATTGAGCTGAAAAGATGAAAACCTTCGTGTAATTTATTTGGGTCATCAACATCACTCACCGCCCAGTAAATGTCTTTACACATTGTAGTGTCGTTTTGCTGCCTTTGGTGTTTGAAACTTTAAAACGGATTCTTTTTGCTGAATCAGTTAGAACTTCTTTTTTTAAATTCGTTCGTTGTGTAACCGGGTTTTTGTATAATTAAATACGTTTAAAGTCTCTTCAAAACTTTGAATGGTCCCTCTTATGGAGAAGTAAAGCCCATCTTAACTCTGTCATCTGTCCTAATAAATCAATTTTGATGAAACTTTAATTGAAGGTGTAGATATGAATGACAAGGAAAGGAACAGTTTCGGTTTTTGAACTAACTGCACTACTTACTGATTTTGATGACACTTGCTGTATGAGGCTTTTGCAACTCTCACAGTAGTAGTGTTTTCCAGCTTTTGGTTTGCTGTCAGTAAAATTTTATAGGTTGTTCTCTTATTGTAATAATTTTTTTTATAATTATAACAACGAAAAATCTATGGCAACATGTATGACATTAATTGAAGATTTTGATGCATATAAGCTCACGAGTTTTTCAGAACACTATGTTGCTAGACCCTAAGAAAAAGAATGTTTGAAAAGAATTTGCGGCGATCTTTCATATTTAGAATTTTAAATTCACTAGAATTGAATTTTGAATAGATATTGATTGATTAAGGATTTGCGTGCGTTTATCTCTAAGTAACTATAATGGAAATCATTTGAAGTTTTTAATTCGAAAGTATATTTTGGATGTTTCTCACAGAGAAAAACTCTCTCGTATAGTTGAAATTTGTAATCTCTAGATGGCCGACGCTGAACTTAGTTTAGCTTAGCTTAGTTTGCGAACAGGTCCGAAATATTTCTTTCTATGGTCTGAAATATTCCTGAAAATTCAAATTTAGAGTTACTTTGAAATTAAAGTGCAAAAGAACGGGCCTTGCCTGATATCAGAATAAAAAAGTAACTACCTTACCCTAAAACTTTCTAAAATTGAAATATGACGTTTAACTTTGTTCCACAGATATACATTTTTGTAGATGTTTACAAAAAAGTTTACAAAATGTTTACAAAAATCCCCAAAAAGCACTTAAATATAAGAACTGAATCTAAAAACTTATGGTGCAAATTATGAAACTTTTTGCAATCCATACAATTTTAGAGCGATCTAGTTTCGAACCAATGAGAAAATTTTAAACTTTAAAAAAGTTTATCATTCTCATCAGGGCTAGCCGACTAGATAAACTCTACCAAAAAATGTCAACGCTAATGTATATAAACCAAAAATTAGGTTACAACTCTAGCGAAGTGTAAAAACAAAAAATTTACATAAACATACATTTAATAAATTCAGGTTTAGTCAATTAATTTCTCTGGTGATCACTATTTTGTTATACTCTAGACATTCTAGTATTGAATAACAAACTTGTATCGGTGAGAGGAAGATGACTAGTCTTCACTTGTGTCTATTGACACATGATCAACAATTAATTCAGTAAATTATTTGTGATATAACATCACCCCGATGGAAAATCTCCCATCAAGAATAATATAAGAACTGAATCTAAAAACTTATGGTGCAAATTATGAAACTTTTTGCAATCCATACAATTTTAGAGCGATCTAGTTTCGAACCAATGAGAAAATTTTAAACTTTAAAAAAGTTTATCATTCTCATCAGGGCTAGCCGACTAGATAAACTCTACCAAAAAATGTCAACGCTAATGTATATAAACCAAAAATTAGGTTACAACTCTAGCGAAGTGTAAAAACAAAAAATTTACATAAACATACATTTAATAAATTCAGGTTTAGTCAATTAATTTCTCTGGTGATCACTATTTTGTTATACTCTAGACATTCAAGTATTGAATAACAAACTTGTATCGGTGAGAGGAAGATGACTAGTCTTCACTTGTGTCTATTGACACATGATCAACAATTAATTCAGTAAATTATTTGTGATATAACATCACCCCGATGGAAAATCTCCCATCAAGAATAATATAAGAACTGAATCTAAAAACTTATGGTGCAAATTATGAAACTTTTTGCAATCCATACAATTTTAGAGCGATCTAGTTTCGAACCAATGAGAAAATTTTAAACTTTAAAAAAGTTTATCATTCTCATCAGGGCTAGCCGACTAGATAAACTCTACCAAAAAATGTCAACGCTAATGTATATAAACCAAAAATTAGGTTACAACTCTAGCGAAGTGTAAAAACAAAAAATTTACATAAACATACATTTAATAAATTCAGGTTTAGTCAATTAATTTCTCTGGTGATCACTATTTTGTTATACTCTAGACATTCTAGTATTGAATAACAAACTTGTATCGGTGAGAGGAAGATGACTAGTCTTCACTTGTGTCTATTGACACATGATCAACAATTAATTCAGTAAATTATTTGTGATATAACATCACCCCGATGGAAAATCTCCCATCAAGAATAATATAAGAACTGAATCTAAAAACTTATGGTGCAAATTATGAAACTTTTTGCAATCCATACAATTTTAGAGCGATCTAGTTTCGAACCAATGAGAAAATTTTAAACTTTAAAAAAGTTTATCATTCTCATCAGGGCTAGCCGACTAGATAAACTCTACCAAAAAATGTCAACGCTAATGTATATAAAGAGTTTATCTAGTCGGCTAGCCCTGATGAGAATGATAAACTTTTTTAAAGTTTAAAATTTTCTCATTGGTTCGAAACTAGATCGCTCTAAAATTGTATGGATTGCAAAAAGTTTCATAATTTGCACCATAAGTTTTTAGATTCAGTTCTTATATTATTCTTGATGGGAGATTTTCCATCGGGGTGATGTTATATCACAAATAATTTACTGAATTAATTGTTGATCATGTGTCAATAGACACAAGTGAAGACTAGTCATCTTCCTCTCACCGATACAAGTTTGTTATTCAATACTAGAATGTCTAGAGTATAACAAAATAGTGATCACCAGAGAAATTAATTGACTAAACCTGAATTTATTAAATGTATGTTTATGTAAATTTTTTGTTTTTACACTTCGCTAGAGTTGTAACCTAATTTTTGGTTTATATACATTAGCGTTGACATTTTTTGGTAGAGTTTATCTAGTCGGCTAGCCCTGATGAGAATGATAAACTTTTTTAAAGTTTAAAATTTTCTCATTGGTTCGAAACTAGATCGCTCTAAAATTGTATGGATTGCAAAAAGTTTCATAATTTGCACCATAAGTTTTTAGATTCAGTTCTTATATTATTCTTGATGGGAGATTTTCCATCGGGGTGATGTTATATCACAAATAATTTACTGAATTAATTGTTGATCATGTGTCAATAGACACAAGTGAAGACTAGTCATCTTCCTCTCACCGATACAAGTTTGTTATTCAATACTAGAATGTCTAGAGTATAACAAAATAGTGATCACCAGAGAAATTAATTGACTAAACCTGAATTTATTAAATGTATGTTTATGTAAATTTTTTGTTTTTACACTTCGCTAGAGTTGTAACCTAATTTTTGGTTTATATACATTAGCGTTGACATTTTTTGGTAGAGTTTATCTAGTCGGCTAGCCCTGATGAGAATGATAAACTTCTTTAAAGTTTAAAATTTTCTCATTGGTTCGAAACTAGATCGCTCTAAAATTGTATGGATTGCAAAAAGTTTCATAATTTGCACCATAAGTTTTTAGATTCAGTTCTTATATTATTCTTGATGGGAGATTTTCCATCGGGGTGATGTTATATCACAAATAATTTACTGAAGCACTTAAAGTTTTAAAAGGAAAATATTTTGCGTTTGACCAGGATTTCTATCACTTTAACCTTAGAAATTCTACTCGATTTTGGAATAAGTGTGCAGATTTTCTAGTTTGGACCAACTATCAAACTATAGTAAAACATTTTTTGGTTATTGCTACTTCGGATGCCCTAAAATCATTATTTTTACCACTTAACAGTCTTTGTTGATTTTCAATGAAATTGATTCCTACGAATTGCAGAGAAAAATTTTACTATAAAGATTTCAAGAACATCTATACAGATTTCAGCTGGAAGGCCAAATTATTCCGGAACGCTCCAGGTAACCGGTTTTTAATAAACTTTTTAATAATATGTTTTATCCATAAACTGATTATTGAATCTCATTCTAAAATCCCTCAATGGAAAATATTTTTCATTGTCTTAACCCTCATTTTTGTAAACAAATTTAAAACCTTAAGCACAACAAATATTTATAAATAAATATTAATTTTAATTGAAAATTTAATTCAATTGAAATTTTATATAAAACAATTTCAGTTTTGAATTTCATGAGAAATTTATTGAAATAATAAATAATTTTTTTTCACCCAAAAATGGACAAGTAACTTGCAAGAAGTATAAAGAAAAAAACTAAAGTTTTCTTATTGTTTGTCAAACCAAAATTAGATAAATAATGAACTTCTTTAAATGATTTTATATTTTTGTTGTCAAGATAAAATAGGAAAACTTTATAACGATTATAATTTTATGGAGTTAGGTAATTAGCTAAAATCAGAAGAAATATTATTTTTAAAATTTATTTAAATTAAAGTCAATGTGTCATCTTTTGTTAGTCGATGTGTATAGAAATTTATAAAATTTATGGATTACGGAAAATATTCTACAGTTGGATCAATAAGGCTTTAAAAGAAACTAAATTTAAAAAGTTTTAGAATAAAGATGAAATTCGTAAAAATAATGCAAATAGACTTCCCCTAGAGATGTTAAAATACAGTATTTTATTTTTTTTTGTATAATACAGAGTATTACACATTGTATTATACAAAATAAAATACCGTAAATTCTGCACAAAACTCAAAAGTGGAATAGCCGGATAATATGTGGATGGTACAACAACAAAAAATGACTTCCATCATCATTTTGAATTACATCTAATTCATTTTCTTCTAAATATCTTATTGTTATTTTTATCTATATAATATTCCTTAAACGAATGCTAATACGATCTATTTAATCATTTGACTCTAAGTAAAGTGGATGGTCTGATCAGCAAAACTATATTGATGTTTGGTTTCAATTTGTTTCATCTTTATTCGCTGCCAACGTTGTATTTATGTTTTTTATTCAAATTAGATCCTTCCTATTTCCCATTGATAAACTGTTAGAGGTCTTAATAATGTTTGACATAAACGAGTTTGTCGTCTCGTTGATTTGCAAGACAATTACTTTTGGTATGATTTAGGTTATATTGGCTGCATATCGAAAATTATGTTTCCGTTACGGTGAAAGATGCAGGACAATGTAAAATAGCAGATTCTACATTCCGAAGAAGCCACCAAGTTATGCAATAAATACTACTGCTATCAGTTTCATAATGGGAATTTTGAGATATTTATGCTGGTAAATCTGAACGTATGAGAGAAACGGTCAACACGGCATCTTCTCAAAGCTATTAAATTGAGAGGAAAATCCATGTTTCAAAATTTTCCATAAAAAAATTCACTGTAACGGTTGCTTCTCAGAAACTATCAATTGTTGATATTTGTGTTCTGTTGATATTAGAACAGTTTTGGTACAACAAAAATTTAAAAATTATTTAGAAACACACACTAACAAGAAGTAAAAATAAATAAGCTCCTCGGCGTTTATAACTGATAGATGTAGCAGTATACATATTTAAACGCTATAAATTCTTTAAATAATCCACGGGCAATTTTAGTAAAAGGACTTTTTGCTACTTCACGTGCCATTAGAATAAAAACTATTTGTGCAATAAAAATACCTTCTATTTTACAACGTTTTGGACATTACGGTATTTTACGTATACCGCCACGTATTATACAATGGTATTAAACACTTTTACATCACCAACTTCACCTGATAATTTTGTGTATATTTCTAACAAACCAATGGTCGGTCATTATTCACTGGTTTCTGAAGCCAAAAGTCTCAATTTACATTTTTTGAAAGCTCATTCGACACTAATGACAATAATGAGATACGATTATATCCTTTGTTAGCAATTATATCCTTTGTATCACGTTATATCTCGTTCAAAAGTATCTGCTTACCTTCATTTTGATTTGTCACTCGCAATATTTGACCTCTAAACTCTATTTCCAATCCATCACAAAAACTTTGAAATATGATCAATCACATTCATCATCACCACAAATCATCAACTGTCAATTTCAAAAACAAATCGAAATATTTCAATAATTTCCTATTCATGTATCTATTCAAAACTGTTAGAAATCTTAAAATAACAAACTTCAAACAGCAAAAAAAATCCTTCAAAACTAACTTCGATGGTGCCATTTATAAGACAAAAATAATTAAAGAAATCATTCATTCAATAAGAATAAGATATCGATCTCCTCAATAATAAAACCAAAGCAACAACAACAATTACAAAAATCTTAGAAATATTTCTTTCACTTTCATTTTCGATTCATCTTAGTACTCGATTTTTTTTTATTTAATTAAAATTATGTTTGAATTCAGAGATAAAAAATATTTACCTTATGTTGTGCATAAGAAAACAGAATTGATTGGATGGATATTAAAAAAAAATTAAATTAATATTCGTGTTTGTATTAATTTTTAACTTTTGTTTTTATGTTGGTTATTGGATGCAAGTAACAGCTTTTAGTAAATGCACTTGAAAGCGTGGGAGAGTATGTTACGAGATTTACAGTTTATATTTTATTCTATCTAATCATCATCATTAATTTTATCGATCAATGTAATTTCGGTTTAATGGAATTATGTTAATAGGTACAATATGGGAACTAGCTGTTTATAAAAGTTTTAAGCAATACCACGAACTGTGAAATAATTTTATTTACCAAATAAATTTGTATTACGTTTCAAATAATTTGCTAACAAATCCAAATTAAAGTTTTTTGGTCATCTAAAAACACATTACTTTGCAGAAACCTCAGGAAACTTTTTGTATTTTTGGATTCTGTTAATGCATCTGCAATTAAAATCCATCTATAATTACCAAAGCATAATTTAATTGGATCGTTTTATAAGTACATATTTGGTTCTTTCTAAAGATTGACTTTTTTATAATCGTATTATATAACTAAAAATTAATTTTTACAATTACATTACAATATTACGGTCTGGACATCAAAATTTCGACCACTTTTACCCAATTTTTCTACAAATCCTATAAATCAAATGGGCAAATGTCAACACCGTCCTAAAAAATGGGCCAAAATGTGGTATTTCAAATTATAAACAAATAGTTTTACTCCTAGTCCTATAAAATGTATGAGTATTATATATTGTAACGTCTCTGGCCAAATTATTTAAATTCGGTTCGATCACTAGAAATTACAACTGAATTTTTTATTAGTTTTCATTTTTATTCGCTCAACACTTTACCATCTTATAAAATATTTCTTTTTTATTATTCCTCTTAATCGATCTGACATTCACTTATAATAATCCTCTATTTTTTTTTCACCTTATGACTAAATTGTATTATACCACTAATTTAGTCTTTCTTTCAATTTAAAACTAACTAAATAACCTCTTATATACTAGACGAAATAATAGAGATATCGTTTAAAAAATCTGGAACAAACAAACCGACCTTATGCTCAAAATACATGTGCAGAAATTCTGCACGCAGTGCTGCATGCATATCTGCATCTAAAATAGATGTGTAGAATTGTTTTATATTTGACGTGCAGAATTTTCGTAACAATGACAGTTCGTGTTCTTACGTATTATGAAATAGTTATAAGTGAAAGTTGTCGTAATATAAAGAAAAACTGTCTTTTTAATTAAAAGATAGAAGAAAATAATTGAATCGTTGTCTAAATTAAAATTTAAATTCAAATTACATATACCACTTTTTCCGATAATCCTTTCCCAAAAATTTATTTATTAACAATACTAGTTTTAATTATTTTATAATTTGGATTATTTAGAATATTTGAATATCTTTATAAACAAATAATCATTACAAAAATAATTTCATTTTCAAAAAAATGTCATCCCTTTTTATTTTAGTTATAAAAAAAATAATTCATTTCAAACAAAATGTCAAAATCATCCATTTTTATCTGAGTTTTCAAGTACTATTTTTTAAATTGAGGTAGCGCTGCCGCTGCGTAGCGAAATTAGAATTAGAGATATCTTGCAGAATTTTTCTGCATGCAGAATTTACATGTAATTGCTCTCATATAACTACACATGTTCTAATTTCGCTGCATGCAGAATTCTGCACATGTATTTTGAGCAAACGTTAAAAGTTCACAAATAGGTATGACCTTTTTCTATCAATTTTTTAAAATTTGTTTATTTACCTATTCTATCATGGACTGGGGTGTGTTTCGAAATTAACTATGGTTAACCGTGGTTAACTTTACTCTACCAAATGTCGTTTCAAAATTAACCATCAAAGTAAAAACATTACTGGATGACAGGTACATCTGTCATTCGTTCCAAAACTTTATAGTTAAACTATCATAGTAAAGTGTGACTATTTTAACTTTGTTTCCTCTACTAGATAGTAGAGTTTGTTAAGGTTCTAATGTCAAAACGTATAAACATTTAAAATGACATGTCAACCGGCTTATAAAACACATTATAATTTTTTATTATAAAAGAAAGTTTTAATTGTTGTGGAAAAAAGTGAGAAATTATATTGTTTTGTGAATATATGGTATATTTAATTATTATTAACGAAGTACATAGTTAATAATTTTTAGTGAAATGTGTTAGTTATTTTTATTTGATCCTGAAGACCGAAAAATAAATTATAGAAATTAAAAACAAACACTACATTTTGAGTTTTATTTATCGTAGTTAGCATTAGTTTTTATTCATTTTGAATATTTAGTGGTCTTTTTCTTTGACAAATTAACTTTGACAGCTTTACTATGTTAATTTTTATTTAATATTTCACGTCACTATTTAAACTATGACATTATTACCATGGTTAGCCGTGGTAAATTTCGAAACGAACTCGGGTGTTGTTTTATTTTATTTTTAAACTGAAATTTCCTGTTACATGTTATTTTGTTGTTGTTATATTAAAATATTTATTCAGGTGTTTTATTTTCTTTTAGTCGAACTACTTTTTCTAAAGAATACTTTTCAGCAAAATTATCGTTTTGTTACATCCTACTCCACCACAATATTAATACACACATATCGAAATTTTTGCAAGTCAACCATTTGGTTGGTTTGTGTTGTGTACGTATTTCGATTTTCTAGGTAGTTATTCTTTAAGCTTGTATGTTACTCTTGGTCATAAAATGCCGAAGAAAAATAAAAACAAAATAGAGTCCAGTCTTTCTAAGGATTTAAGAAAAGAATTAGAAGATTGATTTTCGGAGGTACTGCAAGTCTCATTGCTAAAGACACTCATAAAAAATAAACATGCACAAGAATCATAGATTCTTCTAGAAATTTTAGGCGAACAAATCTGACAAAGATTACTGCAAGAATGCTCAAATCAGACACAAAGTTCAGGTTACATCCACATCTTTTAAATGATACTGTACTATAGCATCTCCTTGTGGTTGTGGTAAAAGAGAGTAGGCTGATGTCAGCAACCTAACCACACACTGCAGGAAGGTGGTGACGGCAATGGTTTGAGGTATTGTTTTCGAATCAATATCATGTCAATTTACAACATGTGCGGATTGCCAAACTTTGATGTTGTATGGAATGGCGATCAGTCTACCTGGAGAGTTCTGGTGTGTAGCAAAACTGAAAGTGGTCAATGTAAACGATATCAAGTATACCAATAAATCAAATTCAGATCACATTTCATCATTATTATCAAGGAATTCCTTGCAAAGCTTGCTGAGAGTGACGAAATGATAAACTCCTTTGAAGCTGTTACACTGACAGTTGGGCGAAGGATGAGATGCTTGTTGAGCCAAGAAAACTAAGGTAAAGTATGTGAGACGAAAACTTTACATTTTTTTACTAACACGCCATAGCGATGCAGATCAAACAGTGGCGGATCTTTAGATCGACATCCAGAATTATTGATTCATGTTAGCTTGCTTAGTTGGAAGTTTTGAATGGGTACGTAAACTCTGTATGGGTGCTTAAGTCAAAATTATCCTTCGATACGATGCAAGTCACTTGACTTAGGGTAGAACTAACACAAATGAAAATTGTGAGGTTTTTCTTGGTTTAATTTTAGGTAATCAATAAATTATAAATTAGTTAGGGGTAACTTGAATACAGTCAGGGTGTGATCAGAGTCGGAAAGGGAAAGCCCTATCAGGGTAATCTGAGGTGGACCTATGTGTGGTTTGAATTAGAATTCCCTTTTAGAGTTAACCTTATCTGAGTATATCTAGCCCTGATTTTTTTTTTGTATTTGACCTAGTTAGGCAATCTGATCAGGGCCTGATATTGAAAACCTTACTAGGGTTTACACTCTTTAATTTTATATGACAAACTTGATCAAGACCTGATCCAACTATCCCAATCGGGGCCTGATTGTTGAAAAGCGTTACAATTATGATCATTGCCCATTCGAACTAGAGCAAACCTGATCAGGACCCTATTTGCCCCTAACAAGTTTCTGTTCTGGTTTATGTGCTATTTAGTGTGTCTTCAATTTCAGTTTCAATTCTTAAGGAATCACTGACGAAGGTCATGGAAGACTGTCTCGGTGTACACTTCACTAGCAAGTTTGTAAGAGAAGACACACTAAAAAGTGAAGAAGTGTCACCCCTTTTTTGGGATATGGTCTTAACTGTCCCTTAAAAAGGAAGTACGAAACTTCAAGTCTACATAGGATAAGGAACTTGTATTCGATTCTGTTGAGAATTTTGATAATATCTAAGCTTTCCATGGCCATTCCGCTAATTTTTACCGATCTAAAAAATTACTTAACCATCTAAAAAATTACTTCATGAATATTTTATTTCAAAATATATTCATGGAATGCATATATTGTGTTTCAAATTACATTTATGACAATTATGTCAATAATTTAAATTATTGAATTATTGTTAAAATAAATCCACAAAACAATCTTTTAATAGTTACATATATTTATTTGACGCGTTTCGAATGTTATACATTCATCATCGGCTACAAAAATATAAGACTTATAAAATAAGTAAAAATAATAATATTTATGAAACAAAAACATTGCCACATTTCATTGTTTTAAATTAAAAAAAAACTAACATCGAATGAATTAGTGAACCAAAAATTGAGCATGATCCAAGACTACCAACAAAAAGTTTTCTGAAAAATCGATTCCTGCAGTCATGGACAAAATTAACTATATATGTATGCTGTAAGTTTAACTGTTTTGTATTAAATTAATAATTATAAACTAAATAAGGTTTTAATGAGTACACGCGATGGTTTTAGTATTATTTCTGGGTTTGCTTAGAACTAAAAAGGGTTTGCTACGTATACATTAAGAAGCAAAAAAGGGCATTTATATTTCTTTGGGCATAGGTAACACATTTTATTTAATGTAATATAGATTGAAATTATCATATTTACTTTCAGTGTAATTGTTTTTAGCACCAATTTGGTTTTACCAAATGTTGGCACATTTTCAACTGTTGACATAACAATTCATGTTCAACATCATACTTCTAAATGGATGAGAGTGTTTCGTGAAAAGGAAAAATTTGGTACAAATATGTTTTAATTCATTTCGTTTGTTTTAATTTGACGTTGATGAGTTATTTTTCTTTTCTTAAATGCAGTACATAACCGAAAAGACATGCTATCTGACTTATGATTTATGATGTTGCAAAAGATAGTATTGTTAGTGACTAGGGAGACAACACAATTTACTCAATACCCCAAATTATAATTTATTACATTCTAGTTAAAACAATCAAACAAATTTCATTTCCTCATGTTAACTTTTTAATTTTTCAGTTCTTGCTTAAAACTCGAAATTATATGAAAAATATTTATCTAATCGACCATTTCTAATTACAACCTGTTCACATTTTAAGAGTTGTAATGAATAACGACATTACACAAAATAAAAATTGAAAATATAATTTGAAATAATCTCTGTCATCTTGGAAGTACAGTGGACTAAATATATTTAGAAATTTTTATACTAACAACAATCGTCGCATAAACTTAAAATAAAATAGTTCCCTTGTTGATTTGACCACATTTTTAAAATCTGTATTTATTGGTAGATCTTAATTGTAATTAAATGTTTATCAAATATCGCCCGCCCAAATCATCTTACTACTTCAAAGAAAACAAAATCGCATCTTGCTCCGTAAACACTACAACTCATCAATAAATATTAAAAAATCAAAAAGAATGTCAATTCAATCTTAAAAATTAATCACCAGCTTTCACAGTTGCAAAAATATGTTTCTCATTGCCAAAAAAACAACAACTAATTAATCCTTCAACCTTCCACTGTACATTACATTTCTTAAGATCTTCAAACAATTCAAAAAAGTTTAATTGTTTTTCTTCAGAATTAAACTTAAATAAAAAAAATCGTGAGGTATTTTTAACGGTATTTTATGTTTATTACATTTTAAAGCACTCCCTAGTCTATTATAATTTTTTTTCTATTCTTTAGTTTTAATTTTGTTAACTTTTTACCTTGTCTTCGATTTGCTGTCGTCGTTTTGTAGTTTACTATAATTTTTTTTTGTTATGTTAAATTTTCTATTTCTTAAGATATTTTTTTTTTGTATTAAAGAAAATAAATTACATGAAATAAAAATTATTATTAAATTCGATGAACATCATCTTCTATTTATTAACAGTAGCTGTCACCATGATTTAATAATACGACCACACTCGTATACCTATCTACGTATATTTATCTACTAGAGATACCTCAAATTCTTTTAAGTGCCTTATTTTAGTGTATCCATTGGTACTTCGCTCGGAAGAAGGTATCACGGTATCAACATCCAATAAAAACAAAGATCATCAATAAGATCATCTGCAGTGAACGTATTCATGTTTGACGATTCTCTAGATAATATGATCGTTTTAAGATGCTTACGATCCTCTCATAACTTACATTTGTTTATTCGTTTGAATCCTTGATAATTAAGAACTTTGGCATATATGATTTAATTACATCTAAATTAGGCGTAAGTCAAAAGGCTATGTGTACAATTTCATTTAAAAGCATAACATGAGGCAAATTAAACTGGACTGTTCCTTTCATTGCTTGCTGCATGGTATTTAATTTCCAAATAATTTTCTTACTTAGAATGGCATTAAGGTTTTTCCCCAACCTCGGCTAGTACCTATTAAACCCTATTCATAGCAAAGGTACCAATGTTTAATATTTTGCATTTTATCCGTAAATATTACGCGCCCTATTTTTAATTATGTAAATATTACCCACACATCTGTTAAATCATATTTTTGTTTTGTTTTACTCTCCGAAAAACCAAAATTTCTTCCCATAGACGTCCGTAACTTTCTCATTTGATTCAAAATTGTACAATTATTACGAGTTTTTGTTTTAAATCTACAAGAAAATAACCTTACCTCAAAAAAGTAATATAGTCTCTCCCTCCCTACGGTTGTGCAAAAATAAAATAAAAAAGGAAATTTTGGATTTTGTTATAACCGAAAATAGTTTTTTGAAATTTCATCGATGAAAAATAAATTTGTCAATAATGAAAAATGTTTGCCAGAAAACATTGTTGGTCCTTTAGTATTAAAATATTTATAGTTAAATAATCACTGGAAATAACTCTAAAAATCTAAATTACTCTTATAATTATTTCATTCATTTCAGACATTCATTTTGTAAAAATTAGCACACCTATGAAGAAAATATTTAATATTTTTCGTCATTTTAAATATAGAATTTTCTTTTAATTTATAATTTAATAAAAAAGTTTCTGGTAGTAAATATAAACATTTATGGAGGAAAGAGAAATTGAACGATTTTTTCCTCTCTCTTTATAAATTTTTGTAATTACGTTTACTCTTTATTTATGTCTACTCTAAGAGCACAAGCGTTCGCCTTTTTAGCCTAACCGACAATCTTCCGATACCTGTTTAACCTGTTTAAGTAAAACAATCCCTGATGATAAACCACATAGTTTTGAACTCATTAAGATTATCAGGTGGTCCAGTCGAAAAAGGCAGCAATGTTAGTACACATAATATAATGGTTGTTTCCACATATTAGATCAGATTTAATTGTTAAATTGAGATTATATTCCTTATTGGTCACACAAATAAAAGGTTCATTATTTTCATTATTTTACGATTTACTACTCTTTACTTCTACTGAGGTGAAAATGAAATTTCAATGAATTAGGACAATTGCCTCCTACGTGAACAACCTGATAACCTAAAAAATTAAAATTTGATTCTATAATAACTTTAATAATTAAAAAAATCTCTCTTTAACTCATAATTCAGAAGAAATAAAAATCCGTCTGGAAATTATTAAAAATATGATAAATTGTTTTGATAAGAAAACTACCTTAATCACGTATCTGACATTTAAGTAATCAAAAGTCCAATTTCTAAATGCTCTTATTAAAATTCAATGATAAAAATTATTAAAAAAATAAACCTTTTAACTCTTGATATCTTATAATATCACAATAAAAAAAATTAGCAGAATAGAATGATTGTTCTTAGCACTTTGATTCGAATAAAAGAAGAAGACAAGAAATAATAATTACAATAAACATAAATATTAGAGAAGTTTCTTAAGTTTTATTCTTCTGACTCCTTAATCATCGTCTTAAATCATTTTCAGACTACTTTGCATAATAAAATAATTTGATTGGTACGACACAGCAACAAAGTATTTTTTTTATTTTCAAAATGACATTGAATTTTTATTTCTTATTTATTTAATTTATTTATTTACAAAAACATATACTGAAGAAATAATTTTATTTTCTGTTTTATTACTTTTTTATGCGTTTTAACAATATTTTGTGTGTTTTGATTATCATGATATAGTTGGTCATTTTTTTATTCAATTAAAATTCTAGTCGATATACAAGAAATTGAAGACAGTCTTAAAAAAACTAATGGTTTAAAATCCAGATCAAATAGCTTAATCGGGCCAGATGGAACAAATCAAATAGTTTAATCGGGAATGCAATGCTTCAAACTATCAGTGTCTAATCATTGAATCAAGCAGACTTATCCAAGACAGATCAGACTTGTTTTTTTTTTCAAATATGGCATTTTACACTACGGTTTAAATAAAGTTTGCCTAAACAAAATGCTAGTCGAGTCCTTTGTAAACAAAAACCAATAAATACTAGAAAAAAATAATCATATATAATATCACGAGTCGTCGAATATTAGTCGATTATTTTTCATAACCATTATTACGAATGTCATTTGAGGTCCCGAGTGCGCTTAGCGCACGAGGGAAATTTTTCATCTCAAATGGCATGAGTGGTAATGTTAAAAAATAATCGACTATTAATTTGGTGACGAGTTGTATTCAGCAGACAATTTAACGAACAGAAATAGTAACATTATTTCATACAACATAATCATACATAATAAAATATTATTTCATCCTAGTAGGCGCATAAATGTTATAAATTTGTAATTTATTTTTGACAAATAAACATAAACATGCAATCATTTATGAATGAAAACGGACATTTTTACTATTTGCAAATTGCATTTTCACATAATTTTGTATGTGAATTTTTGTTTTAAACTAATATATTAAGTAGGCCGAAAATATTCGAAAATATTCGCTGTTCCTTCCCACCAGAGAAAAATAATCGAAACAATTCGTTTTGATTTGTTAAAAAATAGTAAATGAATCATTTTTATTGGACCTTATCGAAACTTTATTTAGTGAGTTGAATTGTCTAAAATATTTTATACTTTAGTGTAAATAAATAAAAGAAAAATATTCAATAAAAAGGCTTAAAAATATATACTGACGTACATGTAATGGTAAATTATACACTTTTATTATAATTTTTAAGCCGTGAACCGAGAACTTGATATTTTCCAAAACATGTATTTAAACTTTAAAATGAATATAACTGGAGTGAATTTCAACCAAATAAAATAAAATTCAAGAAGTGCATTCTCTAATCAGAAAACCAAATTTGACAGACACCCAATGTAAAAAACTCTATTAGGGATTTTCTTTTTATAAAGTGACTATATTTTAACATTGGAAAGGCCTCCCTCAGGGAGGAAGGGAATCTTAATTGAACATTTTGTCTATATAGAGCAACCAAAATTTTTATGTAACTCAAAAATTGTATTGTAATATATTTGTTTAAATTTCAACATAAGTACAATTTACAATTATAATAAATAAACGCAAATATAATAAAAAAAACGCTCAATTAAATTTTAGTATGTTTTAGAATAAGGTTGGTTTCATGTTGTGAAAAAAAATTATAAACATGCTTGATCTACGACATTAGTTCAATTTAAAAAAAAAATTATTTCTAAATATTTTTAACAGTGAAAGCAAAAACTTGACTGTGAATTTTTAGTACATTGGCCAGTCAAATACCTTGCCAACTCATATAGAACCGTTGATATCGGGTGAACCCTTCTCTTGTAATTTCATTTCAAATTCACACTATTCTCTCGACCACAGAGTTAGCAGCAAAAAGGTTTATGTTATCTCTTTATGTTTTATCTACGTGTTCAAAAGTTTTCAAATGTGAGCTTGGTCATTTTCATCTAGATCCAGGACAACAAAGTTTAGTAAATTTTTAAAACAGCTGATTTTTCAGGAACCCTAAACGCCAAGGTTGTCATCTGAAAAAAAAAATGATAAAAAAAAAATGAAGTGCGTAATCTTTACACGCTGTTGAAGTAAAACTTCTTTGGCCACTGCAGCTGGTATTACCAAAAATATTAAATATAAAATAAAATAGATATGTCATATTGAAATTTAGATTTTCTTTCTAATATTCTTGATAATATAACTTACAACAATGTGTAATAAAAAGCCATATTTACATTGGCATTTTTTGTATTAAATTTCTAGATATTACGATGTGTGAATTCATAGGATGAGAGAATATTTCGTCAACATCCAAGTCAACATTCTAATCAACATTATAAGTCACGAGTGTAAAGTCAGTATTGATTGTTGCCAATCAATGCGAAACTTAATATCTGACGTAAAGTCAATATGTTGTTATATTTTTGGTTAGGAAATATAGACAACTTTAGGGGAATTTTTAATTTCGGATGGGTTTTTGTGAATAATTAAGCTTAAGTATATATTGGAAATCACTTGAATTTTGCAATTCGAAATAACTTTTCATTTTCTCTAAAATTCCTTTAGAAAAAAATTTTTTTTTGTGTTTCGTGTCAGGATTCGAACTACATTCATCAGAGACACTTTGTTCAAATCCCGTGTGTCTTACACATCTTAGCCAAAGCGGCGATGACGAAACATATTTTATCAATTATTCACAAAAACCCATCCGCCATATTTACATGTTTTACAAACTCTTACAACGTATTACAAATTTCACGATGGATATTGGATACATGTCCACTTAATTTAACAATTGGTACAGCAATTGATGCATTTTTCAATCAATTTAGCAAATTTGTCATAAACCTCTAATTTCATATTTCAATTATGCTAATTATTGAATTGACTGTGTAATACATTATATAAATATTGCTTTTTATTACACAGTAAATTATATTATCAAGAAATGCAACTCTAAATTGCAATATGACATATTTATTTTATATTTCATCCTTTTATTACTACCTGACACAATAGTCAAAGAAATGTATTTCAACCGCGTGCAAAGATTACACGCACTCATTTTTCTATTTAACAAAACAAATTTAATCAACACAAATATTTTATCCCGCCCGGGAAAGCCCCGGATGCAACTCTAAACACCATGACCACCATGGCCACCATGACCACAATGAACACCATGACCACACCATGACCACCATCTACAATCGACACATCCAACTCATATGACATTTAGTACGAGACTGCATAAGTGAATAAAAAATATAATAACAAATGAACAAATGAATGACTTGACCATACAAACCAAAAAGATCCACCAAACATGCTTCCATTCCTGAACCAGTTATTCGATTTTGCTCAAATTTCAAAACGGTGCGATGCGGATCTTATATTTCATTATATATGCCATTTACCAAGATTTGCGACAACTTATTTCTCTGCTTTTAAAAAAGCCAAATTTGCTGCCATTTTTATTAATTTACGAGTCTAAGCATCCATTGTAAACAAAAATGGAGCAGACATATAATATTTTGAAAACTGATATTAAATTAAATGAAAATACTCCAAAAATTCAGATTGAAAATCATTAAATTTAATTCAAAATTATGTTTTTTTAATTACATTTCTGTTAAATTTTTAAGTATCGAAAAATATGAACTATTTCTATAATGCACCAAAAACCAGTGAATATTTAAAATATGTGTGTCATAATCGAATTGTATCGTATATTTTCCGAATATTATATTCGTTTTTGTAACTTCCGTTGCAAAATTCTCATAACGCGCCTAAAGAAGTTTTACTTCAAAAGGTTCAAATATTCAACATTTATAAATTTTATTTGAACATTATGTTTCAAACGGTCGTTATGTTTGATTATTCGACTTTTAAAGCTCTAGCCGCTTAGCTTAAATGGTACCCCTATATGTCCAGCTCGCGAACTTATCCAATAGATTATTTGCCCGCGTATGAAAATTTTTTGATGTAGGTCAAAAATTGTGACCGTAAGCCGTAAGGGTGCCGCTAAATTCCGTTATACCTTATATCGTTATATACTACTACGTTACTATATATCGTTATATATGTATATAATTTTTTTTCGTTTGTTTTTCTGTCTCCACTTATCATATATAGTCGTTTGGCACCAAAATTTTTCCGAAATTCCGAGATGACGGACATTGCAATAGGTAGATTTTTTTATGAAATCTATACCTAAAAACTTCAATATAAAATTAAAAAATTAATTAAATAACTACTTTTTCGTTTTTGGTTTTTATGTTTAATATTATATAATATAATATAATATTATAGAATTGAAAATAACGAGGAGAAGAAGAAATTTGTAAAAAAGTATGACAATACTTTTGTTTTTGGAGATTAAATTTTATAAATCGATTTTAGCCAAGCTTTACTTGACAGAAGTAAGATTGTGAGTTGTAGCCTTGGACACACTATTTCACTCTGAGTAGTAAGTACAGACTACAGTATATTAATAAAAATTCCAGCATTATGTTCGCAACGTATTAAATATTCAAACCCGAGAATTGAACAAAACTCATTAAGAATTGTTTGTCAGAGATGGTTTAATCCCACAAATCATATTCCAAGTCAAAACTTACGCAATTGACAGTTTTGTATCTGTACTGAAAAGAAATATATTAATGCAAATATAAATGTTAACTCTTCGAAATATCAGTTTTGACTAATTTGTTTTTAATCATGTTAAATTTTTAATTTGCATCTTCAAAAGCTTTTTTTTTTTTTTTTTAACGGCGTTCATGCTCCATGTAGGAGCGTTGCCAGGCTAATCAGCTTCGAATATTCACCACGGTCATTCGCAACAGCGACATAATTACCATGGCAGCCGATTTTTTTAAGGTCGTTTATTACGTCAGTCTCCCATTGTAGTCGTGGTCTACCTCGCGGTCGCCCACTCCCTGGGGTACTAACGTACATTTTTCTAATCATTCCAGACTGTGAATCGGCTCGTAGAACATGCCCAAACCAAGCAATCCTATTAGAACGGATACAACCTATTATATCAGGACCCTCAAGAAGGTCTCTGATCTCAAAGTTATATCGGGTTCTATACTCTCCATCGTCTGTCTTAAGTGAACCAAAAATGTAGCGTAGGATCTAACGCTCGAATACAGATAAATGCGATTCGTCATTTTGTGTAAGGGTCCACGTTTGTGACCCATACATCACAACCGGTCTAATCAATGTCTTGTATAACTTGAGCTTGGTGTTAGTTGATACATACGGAGATCCAAGGAGAGGTTTGATTGAGTAGAAAGTTCGATTACCTGCAGCGATTCGAGCTTTTATATCTGTAAGTATGCTGTTGTTTGAGTCAAGCATTGATCCCAAATATTTAAAGGATTCAACTCCCTCAATTTGTTCATCGCCGCACATCAAATCTTTCTTCTCAGCCTCTCTTGAAACATTCATATGTTTGGTTTTATTGTAGTTAATTTGAAGACCAATTTTTCTAGCTCCACTCTCAAGCGACTTGAAAGTCTCACTCATAACAGCTTCACTTCGGCCGAGGATGACAACATCATCAGCGTATGCTATCATCTGTACTGAGTTTATTGACAAGATATTGTTGTTAGTCGGTAGTTTCTTTTGACGGCACACATATTCCAAGGCTAAATTAAAAAGTATGGGAGAGATAGCATCACCTTGTCTTAACCCGGAGTCGATATTTCGTTCTCTACTCGTACACAGCATTGAGAGTTCTGTACTGTCATTTTGCATAGTGATACCAGATTATCAGGAATTCCCATTGACACCAGAGCAGACCATAGGGTCTCTCGTTCGAGGGAGTCGTAGGCCTGCCTGAAATCAAAAGCTTAAATACTCAATAAAACTGAAAGTCGTTTAAATATTTCTAATCAAAAATCTAAAAAAAAACACAAGAAACAAACATTTTAAAATTTTTCCAATCAGCGAACAAATAATTTTCCGTGTATTCATTCAATATTTTTGTTTGATTGATTGATTGATTTTTTTCACACAAAATCGTTATCTGCATTCTGAAATTTATTCAAATTATTTACAATAACAAAAAACTTAACAGCGTGCCAATCAAATTAGCATTACGTTTTCACCATCAATAATACAACTAACAAAGTTTTTGATGGAATCTATCATCGATTATGATACGTTTTCTTCTCTATCTTTCGTGTAATCCAACTCAATTTATCTTATTCTACTGTAACAGAGACAATTTTTTCGTGACTTTAATGACACACATTTTGGTACGATAATAATTTTTGATTATTTTTATATTATTTTTTTTTAAATTATATGTTGCCATTAACGTTTTTGTTGAGGGATTTGAAATGAGATTCGACTTGGATGAAACTTAAGTTGGATTGTTTTCTACACATATTGTATAGAAATTATATTGTGTTCAGTGCATTTTGTAATTAAATTCATTTTATTCAAGAAATTTTGAAAAATATTCACAATAAACTTGCCCGACCAAAACAAGTGCACACAAGAATATGCAATTAAAAAAATTCGTATATTCTTAACGAGTTCAAGTATTTACGTAAAAACATTCAAAAAAATTTAACAAATCATTAATTTGAATTGGATAAATTATCTTACTTAACTACTCCCATTGTGAAATTAATTTATTACGATTAAAAACCAATTAGGTTTCTCTTATAAGTTGTTTCAGTCTCTTTGGTTTCTTTAAAAATAAATAAAAATATAGGTTTTTGTTTTGGTTTTTCAAATCATTAAAAGAATCTTAAAGTTGGTTTTATTACTCAATAAATAATATCAATTTCCAACTGTGATCTGAAATTTTTTTTGTTTAAAATCAAACTATGATAGCGCTTGATGTTGTTATTGTTATTATTTGATTATGATTCCTGATTTATATTTAAATTTTTTAAATAAAAATACCAACAAATCCAATGAAAACGTTCAACATGCTTATGGCTGGTGACGGATACAAAGAAAACATTCTTGTTAATTGAATATAAATTAATATCAAAATAGAATTAATGGTTGTTAAACTGCGTGAAATAGTTGAATATGAGTTTAAAGTCAAATAGTTCTAGTCGCGGTGATTTAATTTATGTTAATTATAATTTTGTGGTAATTTGTTTTCTCAGTTGGTTTTGATCGATTATTCATTTTTATTAATTTTATAATATAACGACATTAGATTCAAACGTAAAATGAAAAGTTAAATTTTTCTTCGATCAAACTAAAATTTGTGGCTTATGCAATTTCTGGTTACTACTGTATAGTGGTTGCTATTGTTTCCTGCTACTGTACTGTAAATGTTACTCCTATTTTGTTACAGTAAAATGATGTTACGAATTTATTCTGTACTAATCACTAGCAAATTTTGAAGGGTGGTGAGTTTTAGAATATTTTTTTTTTTAATAAAAAGTGTTGTGTTATAGTAAATACAATATGTGTCACAACAACACATAAACACTTTTTAAGACTGTAGCCTGCGTAGCGCGAGTTAGCAGTATTTTTCACTCGTTGGCGTGGGAAGTAATCTTAGACTTGAACAAGTGTTTGTAGATCGCTGGAATCGGGATATGAAAAGGAAAATGCAGTGAAATGCGACAACACCCTGAAACAAAAATATCTTCTCTACGTCATCCTCTAAAAGAAAAAAAATTAATTATTCATTAGACAACATTAAGCTATTGTTTTATTTAATAGAACATAAATGTTCATAATTGTATATATATATCCAAATCAAACCAAAAACATAAAATATGTTTTTTTACGTTATTAAAATTTACTTTCTTGTTCTTTTCAAAAAAAAACTTACACCTATTCGGTTATCCAGAAGCGCTTGTGGAACCCAATGGAAATATCAAAACTGAAAACAATTATAAATTATATAAGAAGAGAAAGTAAAAATAAAAGAAAATCCAAAAGAAAATATTTTAATTTAAAAATGAAAATAAAGATAAACAAAAATTATAAAATTGAGGCGTTGTATTTATTTTTAAAAGCACCACTTTATTTCAGAATAGAAGATTGTATTACTAGTAGGAATGCGTTTTCCAAACAAGAGCTAGTTGCAATAACTCGCGTTTGGAAAACGCATTCACACTAGTAATACACACTATTTTTTGTAACAAATGCATACAATTTATAAATATTTATTTAATTGTTAATTTAATCATTTATTTAACAAAGTTAAAAACAAATTTGAGATATTTAAATAATTAAAGTGCGCCACCTTCGTTGTAATAGTTGTACATTATAAGAATCCAACTACCGGTAAAAAATAAACATAAGAATCCAACTACCGGTTTTATAAAAAAACATAGGAATCCAATAAGAGCTATCAAAATTGTAAACTTTGAAACCCAAATAAATTGTTTTTCTTGCAATTTCAAACGATGCAATGTGTTTAAGTTGTTTTTCCTACATGGTAAATTATTTAAATTATTATTTTGATATTTTAGTGGTATCAAAATATTATATATAGGATAGATTTAACTACAAATCTCACATGCAGGCGGCGTGGGTGCCAGGCATACAAAATATTTTGTGGTCATATGTGCGGAAAAGTAGTTTTTTCTTTTAGTCTATTCTAGTACAAAATTGAATATTTTTTATGCATGTGTTACAAAAATATATTTGTATAATTAAAAGTGATTAGCAGGAAATTTAGTTCATTTCACAAAAATAATAATCACATATAAACGAACGCATTATTCAATATTTATATATTTCCTTGATAATGAATTAGTTTTGATGATCTTTAATTATGAGACCTATGTGTTTGTTTAATTCACAAAATAATGCCGGTTGGGTATTTTAATAATTTCAACATAACAAACAGACATCTATTTTTTTATTTAAATTTATAAAAACATGTATGTATTCACAATTATTTTCAATTTAATCTTACGGCAATAGTTCCGTTAATTAATTTAAATCGTTTACAAACAAAATGTAAATTAGAGATCACTTTAAAGATTTTTCACGTTAACAGTATGCATATGTATGTAAAGACTTGTTAACGTTAACTTAAAACAATTATGTTTAACTTAAATGTATATGAAACTTTAAACTATCGGATTTTTCATTTCAATATTTTTATGATTTTTCACAGGAAACCTATATTTTTATTTAATATATATTAACACTTCAAAGTTTAAACAATGCAATAATTTGCAAAAAGCAACAATTTGTTTAACAAACACTTTTATAATTACTAGGAGGGCCCGGCGTGCTTCGCTACGCTTATAAATAAAGTTTTTGCGTAGACATTTTGTTGACGTAGAAGCAATGATTTCAAAAAGTGGTAATGAGAAATGCTACCATATAATTTTTAATTTTTCTTTTTAAATATATGAATGAAAAATAATCAGAACTCTAGCTGATCAGTTGGGATATATGAAAAATTAGCGATCAAATAAGTTTTCAAGTAAGCTTCGCTAATTTTTCATATATCCGAACTGATCAGCTAGAGTTCTGATTATTTTTCATTCATATATTTAAAAAGAAAAATTAAAAATTATATGGTAGCATTTCTCATTACCACTTTTTGAAATCATTGCTTCTACGTCAACAAAATGTCTACGCAAAAACTTTATTTATAAGCGTAGCGAAGCACGCCGGGCCCTCCTAGTTTTCAATTAAAATAGAACGTGAGCCATGCGGTATAACTGGAAGAATTTGGCGAAAGTCACCGCTCAGTAAAAGAGTTTTACCTGCAAACAGTTTATTTTTATTTTCTTCGTTTGGAGTCAAATCTCTTAACAAACGATCAATTAATTTTAAAGCATGAATAGAACACATAGAAATTTCATCTATAATAATGATTGATGCATTATTAATATATGTGCCATGTACACTGTTTGGAGTTATATTTGGCATTGAATTCTCTAATAATGGAATTGGTAATTTGAAAACATTATGCAAAGTTCGCCCCCCAATCAAAAGAGTTGATGCAATACCACTGAAGGCAGTTACAATACACGAAAGATTTAATGAATTAAATTTATGAATGATTGCCGTTTGAACAAAAGTTTTGCCACAACCTGCATGAGCTGTCAAGAAAAAAACATTACTTCCAGTATCATGGAATTGAGCTTCACGCAAAACAATATCAATCACACTACGTTGCTCATTATTTGCATTTTCATACATTCTATCGAAAACTATAGCTTCTTCTTCAATATCAAAATGACCTACATCGCCAATCTGTAAGTTATATTGTGGAATCGGAAGACCAAGATCACCACATGAAGTATTATGTGTAAGAAGAATTTCATTAATTTCAATCAAGGCTCGATTAATTGACACATCTTCATCGTAATTTCGTAAAAAGTCTTCAATCATACTATTTCTAAATTCAATCCATAAAGCTAAAGCATTCGGAGGAACATTCAAACCACAGATAAATGCAAATAATTGACGAAACTGTTTTGGTGATTGAATTTCTGAAGCTTCAAGTAAACATTCACGCCATTCATTATCATTTGTTGCAATACCTCGAGCTTCACATGCTGCAACAAAAGTAGGGTACTCAACACCTTCATACATACGTAGATCAGAAAAAGATTTTGGACCACGAACATGCAACAGAAGTAAACGCATATGAAACAATTCTATATCTTTTGGAGAAACCATATATAATCGAGCAACAACTTTATCAGCCCCACGTTGTCTTCTTTTCCACGATTTACTTTGATCATGCCAAACATAATGTAATGGTAATTCTGTATACAAAAACTCATTAGCTAAATTATCAATGGAATTCAAATGGAAAAATGCTAACAATTTTGTTCTTGATACATTTGCGACTGCACCAGCCACATTACCATTCCTGATATAAACATTTTGTCTATTAGGCAAATGACAATCAAGTCGAATAATTGTATGAGATTGAAAATGCATTGGAAATTCAAATATGCGCCAAGCAGCTTCAGTCGAACCAACATACCGTCCATTCAAAAAATCTTGAATTTCATTTCCCACAATCGCATCATCATTATTCACTGCATTCTCTCCATTCACTCTCAATTCAACATTGGCAGAATCATACCCTTTATATACATACTTGTAAACATATTTCACACTTTTAACAGTCGTACATATTTCAACGTTAATATGACAATTGAATTTTGCAAGAAGATAAGGATTATATGGAACAACATATCTATTATCAAGAGATGCACCACGTACATCAACACTCATACCATTATCACGTCGACGATACAAAGGATAACCATTCACAGATTCTTTAGTATTTTCAGAAAAAGGTTTTGGAAAATTCTTACTACATTTACCATCTCTCATACAAACAGAATTGGGATTTAGAGCACCACATGGTCCATGCATCATATGACGTTTCACATATTCATGTAATTTAGGAAAAAGAATGGGATCAGGGATTTCAGTACATACAAATTTATTAATCATTTCATTTCCATCAATTCTATCTTCATCTGATAAATTTAACAAAATATGGGCATGCGGAAGACCACGTTTTTGAAATTCAATGGTATATATAAGTGCTTTGACAGAACCGAAAATCTTCACAACAACATCAGCTTCAGCATTCATTCCATCATTATTACCATTCATTTCATCATTCATAAAATCAACATTATTACGCATATTACGCATATAATCTCTTTTATTCCGACGACTCGATGTACCACTCACATCCAAACGTTTACGACGTAGTCTTGGCATCGAAATAATCGAAAAATATCGAAAACCGTCCTTCTTGAAAGATAAAAGACGACTAAAATATAAAATAAATACGACGACTGAAATGAATATAAAATAAATATAAAAATTTTCGTTTTTGTTATTCGTTGTTCGGTTCGATAGCTAATATATAAAAAAGAAAAATTTTAAAGCATTGTTTTAAAGCAAAAAGAAAATTGTTTTTGCATGTATGTAAACTTATAATGCATATGTATAGAAAAAGTTTTCCGTATATAATAACTTTTTTATTTATGATCCGAAAAATCCCAAAAATCTTTAAAATCTAGGTTACACTAATATCAGTTAGCAGTGAAAATTTCAAATGAATCAAAATTCGAATAAAAAAGCCTCATGCTCCACAAAGTTTTAATCTAGCGTATTAATATATAAGAAGATCTCGATTAAAAAAAATGAGTAATCCTACTTGATCAAAATCTAGCAATCAATTAAATTTGCATATAAAAAATAACAGTTTTATTAATGTTGGATTTTTAATACTAGAGTTGTCTGATGAATGTAATTTTTAATTTCCCTAATTGTTAGACAATATTATTATCAATATTAATATTTTCTTCGGAGTGACGTGAAGAACTATACATTATAAAGTATTTGTTGAACTTGTATGTTTCACCAATAAGTATTCTTCACTTTAATAAAAAAAACTAAAACTTAGAATTAAATTTTTAAACTTTTTATTTTTTTTTTTGTACTACCGGTTTCAATCTTCTAAAGATCATCTACAGGTACTATACATCGCTGTATAGTACCTGTAGATGATCTTTAGAAGATTGAAACCGGTAGTACAAAAAATAAAAAATAAAAAGTTTTAAAATTTAATTCTAAGTTTCAGTTTTTTTTATTAAAGTGAAGAATACTTATTGGTAGAGATGGGCAAAACTGCTACTTTTCAGTCACTGTTACAAACTGTTACTGCTACTTTCAAATCACTGTGAAAAATAACAGCGACTTTAGTAACAGGTGTGATTTTTAAAAAATAAAGAAAAAAGTCCAAAGTCAAGTATGTAATATTATCAAATAACGTTTTTGTATGTATTAAATATCTTTAAAGAAAATAAAGTTCATTCAATGTATTTTTAATTTGATTATTCTATTAATTCAAATATAAACTAATTCAAATGCAATTTTTTCCTTTCAAATAAAAAAATATGAACAAAAACAAAAAATCACTGCTACTTAAATATCAATGTTTTTAGTGATATCAAAGAAATCACAGCGATTTTTTTATTTTCCTGTTCCTTGTTGGTATTTTTATTTTAAAAGAAAAAAATACTAAAGTAGCAGGTAGCAGTCTAAATCACAGCGACCAAATAAAAGGAACTGTTACTTTTAGAAATCACAGTGATTTTATTTTTCTGTTCTTTTCTTATTCGTATTTTTATTTTAAAAGAAAAAAATACTAAAGTAGCAGGTAGCAGTCTAAATCACAGCGACCAAATAATAGGAACTGTTACTTTTAGAAATCACAGTGATTTTATTTTCCTGTTCTTTTCTTGTTCGTATTTTTATTTTAAAAGAAAAAAATACTAAAGTAGCAGTCTGAATCACAGCGACCAAATAATAGGAACTGTTACTTTTAGAAATCAAAGTGATTTTATTTTCCTGTTCTTGTTGTATTTTTACTTTAAAATACTTTACTTTACTTTTAGTTTCAAAAATTCACAGCGAACAAAATAATAGGAGCTGCTACTTTAAATATTTAGTAACAGGCAGTGATTGCTACTTTTGAGTAACAGTGAAAAAGTAGCTGCTACCTAAATATCGTCACATCTCTACTTATTGGTGAAACATACAAGTTCAACAAATACTTTATAATATTATTATTAATATTATTATTATTTATTTTTCTTTATTTCATTACAATTTGTTATATTTTAATATAAAATTAAATTTGAATATGAAAATAAAGAAGCTCCTTTAGAAAATAATTTCTGTAGTGGAGCATGTTGCGTTTACATTTTAAACGATAATGCTTAAACAAATATGTGTTCAAACCAATATTAATAAATATAAAATAATTCCACAATCCTAGATAACATTTACAATTTCCGAGCTCATCATTTATTTTCCATATTAAAACAAATGAATCTAAGTACATTTAAACGAATCAACAGATTGAAAATGTTAAAATTAGTGACTAAATTCAGAAAACAAAAAACAAAAGGTATTAAAAAAATTCCTCTATATTATTCAAGCCAAGAACCCACGATCGAGTTTCACGTGCAAATTTTTGTTTCTGCCCAATAGCGACTGATTTAATGTTTCTTGGTAGCTTATGAAATAACTATGGAGCCATATAAAGATAAAATCTTCTAAATCTTTCAGTGTTGCAACGAATCATAGTTAAGACGTTTGGACTTATTGTATTGTATACATGTGTTATGCGGCTATGAAAACTGTTACTACGAATGAAAAACATTTTTAGAACCTTGTAGACATATAGATATCTTAATGGAAGTAAATTTAGTTGGCGAAACAGACGAAGTGTTGGTGTCTTTCTAGGGCAACGATAAATTAGCTTTATAATTCTTTTCTGTGCTAACAACAGAGGTTCAATGTTGGCAAAGTAAATGCCGCCCCAACAGCATATTCCATACATTATTATCGATTCAATTACGGCATGATACATTTTCCTTAGAATAGTGCTTAGACAACATTTTCTCAAACTGTAAAAATTGTAAATGGTCCAGATAACATTCTTCCTGATATTGCGGAGATGGCACTTCCAGTTAAGTTGAGAATCAACTATTAAGCCCAGATATTTGAATTCGTTAACGACCGTAAGCGTTAAACACTGTGGCGAGCATGGGATTCTGCTGCAGGGATACACATGATAGGTTAAAGCATTTTGAGGAGTCCATGTATTAGGGCGACCAAAATACATTAGTCTGGATTTATCACTTATCATAAGACGATTATAAAAAAAACCATTTACTGAGGCTGATTAAATCAGTTTTGATGACTGATATGTTATTCAAATCACAATCCTCCGCTTCAAAACTTAATGCCAAATCATCAGCAAAAGCGGTGGTATGTCCTAATAAATCAATTTCAAAGATAGAATTTATATTTATATTAAAAGAAACAATAGAGGCCCTAAAACCGAGCCCTGTGGAACCCCACAATTTATGTGACCCCGACTGCTTACAATATTATCGATTTGAACTACCTGCTGACGATTTAGGATATAACTTAAAAACCAGTCAAGAAGCATTCCTCGAAGGCCGATGTTGTAGAGTTTTAATATTAAAATTCCATGATCTACTGTATCAAAAGCCTTGGTAATGTCAATAAATAAGGCCATTGGTTTTGGTGAGCTATCAACAGTAGAGTAGATCTCACTTAAGAAATTTAAAAGAGCCTCTTCAGCAGATTTTCCGGCAGAGAAGCCATATTGATTACTATGGATTAATTTAATCTTATCAAGATAACTTAATAGCCGACTTTTAATTTCAATTTTTGATAGAGTACTTAGAAGAGAAAGTGGTCGGTAATTGTTCAGAATCAGCTCGTTACCCTTCTTAAATATAGGAATTGCAGTCGCTATTTTCAATATATCCGGTAAAACACCACTCTCCAAGCTCAAGTTTAAAAGAAACCACAGAACATCAATCAAAAACCAATTGCATAGGGCATGGTTAGATTAATTGATTGTTCGATTAATTGATCATTTCGCAAATTGTTCGATTAATCGAACAAAAAAAAAATTAATCGATTAATCTAAATTTACGAAAATGTTTAAAATTTACAAATTTATATAACGAATTTTGTACCAAATTGTGAAAAGGTTTATTGTCTAAAGATGTTTTCTCTTTTTCTTACGAATTACTTTTTTAGTTGTTATAGGTATAACACAAAGTACATTAATAACAATACAAAAATCTTTACTATGCCTTAAGTAATATTTTTATTATTAATCCAACCAGTAAACTATGATTTGAGGTATATTGAACTCCATTACTTTCCATTCTGAAGGAAACAGCTTGTTTCTTATCATTTTCAATATTTTCAAACACATAATTTTGTAAGGTCTGAAAACTTCAACGTCAGAGAGGTAGATACACATCCTAGGCTAACGCCTAGAGCAACAATTTCACTCTTATGCAAAAAAGACCGACTTTACGCCCTTAATACATAGATAGCTATTAAATTTTTGTTTATTCTTATGTCATTGTAAAGGTTGAACTTTTAAATATGATATAACGTGCGTATTTGTTTAAAAAAATTAATAAAAATATTAGAATTAGCAAAAAATTAATTCGATTAATCAATGTTAAAATTTTCATATTAATCGTTAATCGATATTTAGTCCCAATCGATTAATCGACCATACCCTAATTGCATCTCTTGAAAATAAAATTATCAATTCCATCATATCCCTTTGATCGTTTATTTTTTAAAAGCTTGATTTCATTCAAAACTTCAGAAGATGTTATAGGTTCAAAAAAACAAGAATAACTATAGTGTCTATATGTACCTAGAATAAACTTGTCTGCTTCAATATATACTGCATTCACAGCGGCATAGCAAATTAGTAGATGTAATTTAAATCTGTGCTGTAAACACTTTTTATTTTAAAATCTTGCAACTAATTTGATATCTAGGCTTACTACAATTACAAACGATTCAAATACTTACGATTCAAATTACAATCTACGTTTTAAACTCATATTAAATATGCCAAGATGCAAATTATAATTTACTATCTACTAATTTGCTATGTCGCTGTGAATGCGGTAATAGTTGGAGTTTGTTCCGTTTAAATTAGAAGTTAAATCTTTAGGAATATTAATGATTAATGAAAAATTTATTAAATTCCTCAGCAATGGATCGAGAACTAGTGAGAATATTTTCTGTTTGCAATTCATAAAATATGGAGGGGCTGAAATCTCACAGCTCTGAGATATCAAGACTTCGGTCTGGGTTAAGGATTTTGATATAGTTTTCGGCAAAAAACTTTTATGAGGACATGGTTTTTAGTTTTGGGCAGCGATGTATATCAAACATAACTCTTTGTTAAAGCACAAGTCTTTTTTATCTCTGTTTAAAAATTTATTACAAAACTAACACGAAACATCAATACGTTGCCGGAAAATTATAATCAAAATTCCAACAATATTGTTAAATTAAATAAAATCAAACTTTTTCAAAATTCCAAAAATATTCCAAAAACTAGAATGAAATCAAATATTTAAACTTTTTCTAAATTCCGATAATATTCCAAAAATTCTTAAAAATTCAAACTTTTCCAAAATTCTAAAAATATTGCAAAAATTATTACAAAATCAAAAATTAAAACTTTTTTCAAAATTATAATAAAATCAAAAATTTAAAATTTTTCAAAATTCTAAAAATATTCCAAAAATTCTTACAAAATCAAAAAATGAAACTTTTTTCAAAATTCTAAATACTTATATGAGCAATTTCACGCAAGTTCAGCAAATTTTTGGGAAATTTTGACTTGACCCCTTTTAATTTTGATTATTTTTTGTTTATGGATAGTCTTTCATAAATAAAAAATACAACTTCTCTTAGATTTTTTTTTTCGACCAGGGATCTTCAAAGGGTGCCCCTCAATTTTTTGTTATTTTGTGATGTGAGTGCATTTTGACGAGCGATTGTAGAAAAACTACTGAATCGATTTTCATAAATGTTATGTCGTTGAATAGGTATTAAAACAAAGTTTTTAAAAATGTACACTGTTAATTTTTTGAAATAATTTTTAACGGTGTAACATAAGAAAAAAATGGTGTAATTGAAAAAAAGATGGCATAGCGTTTTTTTTTTAACTAAATTGAAGCTTATTTTATATCTAACCACTTGTGAAAGCTTAGGAGATGCATTATTTTTTGTTTTAAAGATAAAATTCGTTGTGCATATGACTGTCGGGAATCAGTTTTTTTTGTTCTGAAGGAAAATTATAAAAATGGCGATCTTTAGATTCAGATTTTTTTTCTATGTTTTTAGTTTGGTTTATTTTTAGTTTATAGATAGCCTTTGATAAATGAAAAGTACGACTTCAAGTAGAATTTTTTATAAATATAATAATATAAATTATTATATTTTTATATATAATAATATAATTATAATAATAATATAAATGATATGTCGTAGAATAGGTGTTAAAAAGAAACTTTTGGTGTTAAAAAGAAACAATTGTGCATTGTTAGTTTTTTAATCCTATTCAACGGTGTTACATAAGAAAACAAGTTTAAAAGATGAAACTAGCATCTAATCCCACTTTTTTATTTTTTTTTTTAAATAAAATTGAATTTTGTTTTTATTTACCTGTGAATTTACATGTTAATCCGTTAATCCTTTAAAAGGAGGCTGTTTTTTTAGATATGCATGATTGAAAAATTTGAAAATCCTACTTTTAATTCTAAGTGAATATAGGCGTAAACTAATATGGATTAAAAATAAATAAAAACCATCTTAAGGATTTTAAATTATATATGGCTGTAATTAAGACAAAGATTTCAAAAGGTTGAATAGATGCTGTAGAGTAGTAAATGTAGAGTAATTATATTTGGTCATAAAAAATAGGCGTATATAATCTTTATTTGATGCCTGCATTACTATTTTTAATCCCATTTTTGTTATATAAATGAAGTTTTAAATTGGCCACTATCAGTTAATTTCTATTACTTTATCAAAAACTTTCAAAATTTAATTTTTCTAAAATGAGTGAATATAAATGCGTTAAACCATTTTCAAATTCTAAGTGTTTCAAATAAAAGGAAAATCACAGAGAATGTTCGACAACATTTAGAGGTTCTTGGGATTAGTGCAATGGAGAAAAAGCGAATATGTTCATCTTGTTATTTAAATTTAATCAATCAGTCAACACTACCTTCTGGTTCAGATTTATCAACATCACTAACAGTGGGTGACGATGCAGTATCCAATGACGCATCTCCAAATGTAAAAAATTACAAAATCGATATAAAAATGCGATTACTATAAGTGGAACACAAAAATTTCATTCTTTTGTACCAATAAATATTAAGACAATAAATGCAAAAATGTTTTCCAACTCAAAAGAAACTTTTGAATGTAAAATAAGTAAATAATTTTTAATAACTATATTTATTTTTACATATATAATTTGTATGATATTTTAAAAAGTATATTCAATAATAAAATATTTGTAATTAAATGTTGAAAAACAATCTTTTTCTTTATGATTCCATAATAACATGATACGAACATAATGCTTCTCCAGTTACAAGTTCCTAAATAGATTAAGTTATTTATACGGCTTTTTTGTTTGCAGTCGAGACTGTCAAATTATTTTTTATAAGAGTGACAAGTATATTATACTATTTGATATTTAACATAAATATTTGATATTTAACATAAAAAAATCATTTTGGATTTTTGAGATCAATTAAACTCAAGTAAGTAAAGAAGTAATTGGAATATTTTCAATTCCAAGGTATGGTTTGAAGTTTCTCAGAAAAAAACTACAATTCACATTTTACGTGTTTCGGATCGGATTCGAACCTACCCTCGTCAGTGCCCGGCTCGAATCCTTGGGCAGACACGCTATCGATTACGCCGTTGAGGCGATGACAATTTCAAAGTTGAAACTTCTTCATCACTTAATTATTTTTTTTTTTTTTTACTTAAGTTGAATTTTTCCACTGTCATTAGACTCCATATTATGGAAATCCTTTTACATAAAAAAATTAGTTTATAACGCCATTTTTATAATTTTCCTTCAGAACAAAAAAAACTGATTCCCGACAGTCATATGCACAACGAATTTTATCTCTAAAACATAAAATAATGCATCTCCTAAACTTTCACAAGTGGTTAGATATAAAATAAGCTTCAATTTAGTATAAAAAAAGGCTATGCCATCTTTTTTTCAATTACACCGTTTTTTTCTTATGCTACACCGTTAAAAATTATTTCAAAAAATTAACAGTGTACATTTTTAAAAACTGTTTTAATACCTATTCAACGACATATCATTTATGAAAATCGATTCAGTAGTTTTTCTACAATCGCTCGTCAAAATGCACTCACATCACAAAATAACAAAAAATTGAGGGGCACCCTGTGAAGACCCCTGGTCGAAAAAAAAATTCTAAGAGAACTTGTATTTTTATTTATCAAAGACTATCTATAAACAAAAAATAATCAAAATTAAAAGAGGTCAAGTCAAAACGTTGTTGAATCTTCGTGAAATTGCTCATATATATATATAAAATTCAAAAATTCTATTTTTTTCAAAATTCTAAAAATATTGCAAAAATTATAACAAAATCTAAAATTGAAACCTTTTCAAAATTCCAAAATATTCCAAAAAATAGATTGAAATCAAATATTGAAACTTTTTCTAAATTCCAATAATAATCCAAAAATTCTTAAAAATTCAAACTTTTTCCATAATTCTAAAGATATTGCAAAAATTATGACAAAATCAAAATTGAAAATTTTTCAAAATTCCAAAATTATAATAAAATCAAAAAATTTTCAAAATTCTAAAAATATTCCAAAAATTCTTACGAAATCAAAAATTAAAACTTTTTCCGAAATTCTAAAAATATTGCAAAAATTATTACAACATCAAAAATACAAACTTTTTTCAAAATTCCAAAAATATTTCAAAAACTATAACAAATTCAAAAATTTCCATGTTCAATTTCATTTTCAATTACATTTACGTCATAAAAACAGCTATATTTTTTTCCAAAAAATTTGCTAAAAAATAAATGAAATTATTTTTTGACACACTTGACAACATTTTTTTGACAAACGTATAATGCCATAATTCTCAATAATAATAATAAAATTTCAATTTCAAACAAACAATTTTATTTTTTCCAAAAAATTGGGTAAAAATAAAAAAAAATCTCTCTTTTGACACACTTGACAACATTTTTTTGACAAACTTATAATGCCATAATTCTCAATAATAATAATAAAATCTCATTTCAAACAAACAATTAATTTTATTTTTTTTTTCAAAAAATTAGGTAGAAAAATAAATAAAAATCTTTCTTTTGACACACTTGACAACATTTTTTTGACAAACTTATAATGCAATAATCTAGTTTTTGATCTGACATACCAATCCCTACCATCAAGATTTCTCCAAATTTAATGTTCCTACTCGTAATCACTTAAAATGAACGTTTTCTAAGCCAAAAATATGAAAATTTGCTATTTTTGACACACATAATGATTTTTTTGACACACTTCCGGTACAGTTACCAAACACAGCGTCCTTTCGGACCTGTCCCTTGAGTATACCTATTTTTAGAAAAAAAATTTTGGAAATCCCTCCTGCGGTTTTCCCTGCAGCGTAGGTAATGACGGCAGACAGACATACATTTTTTTTTTTGCTTTTTTAGAATCAGGAGGTCCTAAAACGTCGAGAAATGTCAAAAAAAGTGGGGGTAAGAATTTCACATTGAGCTCATGAATGTAATACTTAGGTCTTTCAGACCGAAGTAATTTGGGTAAGTTTCTTGTTACTTGAGTTCCGTCCCAACATGTCATCAATTACTTTCCATGTAGCCTATTATTGGCAGATTCAAATTTTTTTTTGTAAAATAAATTTTTGGCAGATTTAACATTTGCACTTAGTCTTTTTGAAATTATCTTTACATGTTTACGCAACACAATGTTATTAGGAGACAATTTTAACTTCTTGGAATATCTTTTAATCTATTAATCCTTCAAAGAAGGTTGCAACTCATCCACGGCTTAAGTATTTTCATTTTGGAAGTTTTGATTACAAAAGAAGAGAATTGAATGTGAGTTTTTAGAATTTTAAAAAAATTTCAAAAGCAGAGTTACAGTTAGTCGAACTATATACATCGTCCCAGTTATCAAACTTTAGAATATCATTCAAAATATCATAATTTACTTGTGGAACATTTGGTCTATTTTTCACTGGAAATGACCTCCTCGCAACTGTAGAGAGAACAACCTCAATTAGATTATGGTCAGAAAAATGAATAAGTAGGTTACTAATATTAATATCAGATGAAGATTTACTTTTAACAAAAGCATGGTCTAGACATGTTTGCATTCTAGTTGGAGCATTTAGGAGACTAGCAAAACCATATGATGATAGCATTGCTTGATAGCTAAACGATTCATCACTATCTAACAGATTTATATTAATATCACCTACTACAATAGTGTTAGGTTTTGTTGATACACGCAACAATGTTTCCAGGTCATTACAAAAATCTTTAACCGAGCCATTAAAAAACCGATAAATACAAATGAATCCAATATAAGAAGATCAGCTGAGGGCTAGTTGAAGAATTTAATTGAAAAGTTTACAAAACTATCCCGTATAAAAACACCAACACCACCAGCACGGTATCTATCTTTACAGCAGGCTCTAAAATTATAACCTGGTAGGCGATACTGCAAACATTCAGATGAGTATATCCAAGTTTCAGTAACAAAAATTAAGTCATGAATAGTTGGTAAACTTGCAATATAAAGATTTAACATATCAACGTTTGCTCTTAAGCTGCGAATATTTTGTAATAATAATGAAGACTTTTCAATTCCTTTATTCATCATAGAAAATATAAGTGACATAATAACATGCAAATGCAATTTTCATTAATAAAATTACATTAATGCATTGTAAATAACATAAAAAACAAATACTGAGCTTGTAGTAGAAAAATTGACGATCATTACTGAAATTATATAAATTAAATAAGCCTTATACATTCAACAAATTAAAACTGATATCACTAACGGGAGAGTTAATTCAGCTAACAAAAAAATATAAATTTTAACTTTAGATACAGAACTTATAAAAAACAACCAAATGAAAAGATCGAATATGAATTATTTTACTTCAATCATCTTTTCGCACGAGTACTTTGCCATCGGCAAACCGTATATAATTGTAAAACCATACTTAAATTTTTAGCCTTCCATAGGAGATCGGAATTGAAAGACGTCAAAAAACTGCGTAGATATATTTGATGTGAACTATCAGCATCAGGAAAGTATTTATTCGTATGAATTGAGCCCACCACTTTCTTTTTATCCAAAAAAACGATTTTTGAAACAAGAATGTACGAATTTCACTAAAATTGGTGCTGAATAGTTTTTATTGGAATTGTTAGGATTTGTTTTACCTCGTAATCTTCTGACTTCAATAATTTCACGATCCAAAACATCCACTTTCATATCTATAGCCAAAGATGTCACAAACTTTCTATTATTCTCGCCTGCGCGTTCAGGTATGCCAGTTATAATTAAGGAATCATCAAAACTTTGCTGTTTGAGTATATCCATATCTAATCGTAGTAAATCTACTTTAGCTTCAAGAAGGTGGAAATATAGCATAACTTTTTTCATTCTCTGTTTTCCAGAAGCAATTGATCAAGTTTTGCGGCGATAAACTTTTGTGATTTTATAACTTCCTCAATTGTTGCATTATCGTAATGAATGCCATCCTGAAGATGCTTATTATCGTAAATACATTCAAGATCCTTGTCATTACCTAAGACAGTTGATAAATCGGAATCGTTTTTGCATTGCTTGGTATACAATACCAATCATCATTAAGCAATGTTTTATATTTTAAGCGTGTAATACGCACACATTCAATGTGGAAACAACTAAAACATCCGGCACATTCAACTTTTTTTTCATGTTGAGATATTAGTTCATCACATGAAGGGCATTTTATTCCCGTTTGAATGCTTTGTTTTGATTTAGTGTTATTTTTCTTGGACATATTATATGTATTTATTTATTTATTTAATCGATAAATATTTATTTCACTATTTTTTATTTAAAATGTCAAACTTTTACTGACAGCCTTAAAATAATTGGGGGGCCGCGAAAAGTTTTCAGGGGGCCGCGAAACTTTTAGAATTGATTATGTTTTGATATTAAAATTTAAAATATTTTTTTTAAAATAAAAGTAGTTTAAGAAATCTAGGTTGACAATGTCTACACTATAGAAAAAATGTATTTTTTATTTATGAAAAAAAGCAGTGTAATGGAAAGTATAATATGTGTATACTTTTTAAGACCTATTTCCCACAACAACGTGCGCTCTGAAGTGGTGATGGAAGCAAATTTTGTTTCTTTAAGAATGAATAACTTTAGAATAAATCCTATCATATAATAAAATAAGATACATGCTAAATATCATATATATAGATGTAGCAAATAAAAACCAAATAGCAGGTAAAAAGCAAGCTTAAAATTTTACAATACAAAATTAACATGAGTTTGCCAATAATCCAGCTGGTAGCATATTCTTCTATCGTGTGACATATACTGCCTATCTAAGTTTATATAGAGAGAAGACGATAGTTTCTTCAAGCAAGCAAGTACTAAACAAACTATGCAGTGCTGCGGTTTGATTCCTTTTAGAACCCTTTGATGCTTTTTTTAACCTTGATACCCAAATTCTGTGTTTATCTGAGATACTAATTTTTCTTCGATAGCAGATGAGAAATCTTAATTTCAAACAGGTTTAATCCCCAGTGACAATGGTTTCTTTTCCCTTTATATGTAAAATCATTTTCGCTAAATAACAAATTGTACGTACAGTTGCTATGGTATTTTCATATAATTTTACAAAAATTTTAAAACAAAGCAACCATGAAAAAATAAAAATTGAATGTTATTGTGTCGAGTTTTAATTTAATAATTTCTAATAAATATTGTTTAAATATTTACTATCATAGAAAAAACTGCAGTTCTTACGCGAGATAAAACCATTTTACGTTCGTAAAATTGTCCCACTCGACGCTAACACGTCTCGTGAACAACTTTTCACTTACGAGAAAGCAGCGTTTTCATCTCTTGTAGCAAAGTGTACTTTTTTCATAGATTGAAAAACTGTTGTTTTAAAATTAAAATAATAGAAATAAAAGATTTCGTAAATACTTTTTACCACAACACTGTATAGAAAGCATGCATATATTCAAATATTCTTTGTAAATTTTGAATGCCCAAAAATCATGAAAAAAAACTCTCAGAAGGTATGTTGAAACTAATTGAAATTATTTTACAAAACACTCCATTTATTTTTTTTTTCAATTTTTTGAATTAGTGATGTCCTATTGTCGTGGGTTAAACTTGTTCGAATTTAATATTTCAATTATCTTGAATTAATTTGTTATTCTTATTTAATAAAATGAGCAAACAAGGAACATTAGAAAATTTTCTAAATAAAAATTTGCCTAGCACTTCAAAAGGGATGTGTGAAAATAGTTCTAATGATATTTTCACGGATTACGAAACCACAGCTGATGCAGAAAACATTTCTAATCCTAAATGTAAAAGAAAGAAATATGATACAGATTATATAAAATTTGGATTCATCTGCGTAGAAATGAATGAGATTCAAAAACCACAGTGTGTTATTTGCAACGTAGTCCTCTCAAATGAATGTCTCAAGCCAAACAAATTAAAACGGCATTTAGAAACAAAGCATCCACAATATAAAAATAATCCAGAAGATTTTTTTATAAGAAAGAAGACCGAACTAAAAAATCAGAAGTCCAGCATAAAAAAAAAACATTTGCAAAAAAATCGTTAGTAAAAGCTTCATTTATAACTGCTTTGCATATTGCAAAATCAATGAAACCCTTTACAATAGCCGAAGGTTTACTGAAGCCCTGCATGATTAATATTTGCGAAGAAATATTTGGGATTAACGAGGCTAATAAAATAAAATATATACCCGTGTCAAATGATATTATTGGTCATAGAACTACTCTTATTGCAAATGATATCCAAAAGCAATTAATGCAGCTTATTAAAAAGTCACCATGGTTTGCAATTCAAATTGATGAATCAACTGACATTTCAAACCAAAGCATATGTTGGGATATGTGCGGTTTATTGACCATGAGAAAGAAAATATTGTTGAAGAAATTTTATTCTGTTTAGTATTGGAACAACAAGTGAACATATATTCAACAAAATTAATTAATTTTTTATATCCAATGGTATACAATGGCAAAACTGTGAGGGGGTTTGCACAGATGGTGCAGCAGCTATGACAGGTCGTCATAACGGTGTTGTTTCCAGAATAAAACTAATTGCAAATCCCAATATGATTGCTCCTCATTGTTTTATACATAGGGAACAATTAGCTTGTAAAGAAATGAGTGCTGATTTACACGGAGTAATGATGGATTCTGTAAAAGTCATAAATTTAATAAAAACGAATGCTCTTAATTCAAGGCTATTTTCGGCTTTGTGTGAAGAAGTTGGCGCTGATCATGCTTCGCTCTTACTTCACACAGAAGTTAGGTGGTTGTCACGAGGGAGAACGTTAGCATGTTTATTAGAACCAAAAACAGAAGTGGAAATGTTTCTAAATGATAAAAAATCGAATTTGATCATATATTTCAAAGACAAAAATTGGATTGCAAAACTTTCCTATTTGGCAGACATCTTTTTCATTTTAAACCAACTAAATTTATCTATGCTAGGAAATCAACATAACATTTTTTCTATGCAAGATAAAATAGAAGCGATAAAAAATTAAACTTCATATATGGATTCAAAGAATAAAATCGAATATTTTTGAAATGTTTCCAAATTATTCTCAAATGATTTTAGATAATGTTGAATTTGATGAAGAACATACAAATTATTTAATTCAATGCCATCTTCAAAAATTAATTGAAAAATTTGACAAATATTTTCCATATAATGAACTTGAAAGCAGAAAATTGTGGATTCGAGATCCCTTTAATAATTGGGATAATACCAATTTATCTCCAACTGACGATGATGCTCTGCTGGAATTGACCAAGGATTTAATTTTGAATTCACTTTTCAAAAAACAAAGCTTAACACAATTTTGGATACATGTTCGGAAAGAATATCCGCAAATTTTCACCATCGCTATACAACATTTATTGCCGCTTGCTTCCACATATCTATGTTGGTCTAAATATCTAAATTGGTATATGGGTAGCGCGCTCGACTGATGATCTATAGATTGAAAGTTCGAAACCTGATTTGTTGCACATTTTTTTTTATTTTTTTTTTAAATAACATTAAAATTATTGTTTTTTTACACACTTTTATTTTATTCATATTCATACATACATTTCGTTTTACGACAATCCAATTTTTAAATTTTTATTTTAAATAACATTAAAATAGTTTTTTTTATTCATAAATTCATTATTTTCTTTAAATAACTTTAAAATTATTGTGCTTTTTTATTTTATTATTCATGAATGAATTCATATAAATAAATAATTCATATATAAATAAAACTTATATAAAATTTTGTTTTTGGATACTTAGAATTTTCGATAAAGTAGTTCCTTAAAGTTAAGTTGTCTTTTGCCATAATTTGTTCAAATTAAAATCATTAAAATCATTTCGATATTTACATTTCGATATTAAGAATAACAACAACTACTATAAATAACATTAAAATTATTGTTTTTTTACACACTTTTATTTTATTCATACATACATTTCGTTTTACGATAGCGCAATTTGATCGATAATGCAGTTTTTATAGCATTTTATTGCACTGTCATTTCCCGTTTCGTTCAAATTATTATAATTTCGATATTAACAAGAAAATTAATTAGTTTTTTGACAGGCAGTGCTAAAAATCATGGGGGGGCGGAGCCCGCGGGATACCCCCTAGTATATATATAAATATGAATTTATCTTTTATTTTTGAAATATTTTTGAATTGTTTTGTGTTTAAAGTTTTATGCAACTGTTATATGTAAATAAATCTACTATTTTAAATTAAAATTATTAATTACTATGCGTCCAGCCGCGAAAATAGTTAAAAAACTTTAAGGGGGCCGCGAAAATATTTTTGAATTTTAAGGGGCCGCGACTGCTAAAAGGTTAAGAACCGTTGCACAAAATTACCATTTTATGAACTCAGACGAAGCCAAAATTTGTTCACCGCTATTCAACATAACAAACCACCATAAATCATAAAGATATAAGATCCCTTTTGTTTTTGTTTTAGTTTTCTTTACCATATCCTTGCTTAAATAATTTTTTTTTTTTAATTTTTTAGTTTTTTTTGTCTTCCCTCCTCTTTACAACAAATTGTTTTATTATTTTATTACTCAAATAATTAGGTTTTTCCTCAAATTTGTATCCTTTAATTTATTTCATTATTAGTTTTTTTTCCCACTTTGTAAATTTTATCAATAACGCCTTTTAACAATTTTGTAAACCACTATAAATTAGATCATTTTTGTAGATTAATGTTAATTGCATATCAATACCTGTTGATGATCTCACAGAGATTGAAACTAGTTGTATGATAATAAATAATATATAATAAATAAAATTTTATTTAATTTCTTATTTAATTCAGTAAATTATTTGTGATATTACATCACCCCGATGGAAAATCTCCCATCAAGAATAATATAAGAACTGAATTTAAAAAATTATGGTGCAAATTATGAAACTTTTGCAATCCATACAATTTTCGAGCGATCTAGTTTCGAACCAATGAGAAAATTTTAAACTTTAAAAAAGTTTATCATTCTCATCAGGGCTAGCCGACTAGATAAACTCTACCAAAAAATGTCAACGCTAATTAATATAAACCAAAAATTAGGTTACAACTCTAGCGAAGTATAAAAACAAAAAATGTACATAAACATATATTTAATAGATTCAGGTTTAGTTAAATGTTATGGATTGAATATTACAAAATTTTTCTTTTTCGACAATCAATACGGCGATTATAATTTTTTCCAAGTTTGAAAGAATAAAACATAATACTGGAGGATAACAGTATTTTAATCAATAATTGTTTAATGATTTAGTACATTCTCATGCAAAAATTTTAAATTCAAGTGAGGGCACGAGTGAAATGTGCGAGATGATCTATTATAATAAAATAAAGTGTTTGTCTGTCTGCGTGCGCTCTCCAGCGAAATCTGTAGCACACAGGAGGCTGAAATTTTGTCAGGAGAAGGCCATTACCAGGTACTAATGCACCTCGGAGCTGAAATTTTAAAATTTAATTTAGATTTTTTATAATTAGTAATTTTAATTTTCCTAATGGTTAAATGTATGCCTAAATGTATATTATATTTTATACTTGAATTTTATTCAACTTTTACTCAGGCATCTTTGATCGATTTTTTTTTCGCAAAACAGAATTACCATTCAAATGGAAAATTAAAGTATAATGTGACAAACAAATTCATTTAGATGAAAATTATATACATTTATATATTTATTATATACATACATGATACAATTGTATGTATCCAACACATTACGTTGCAACAAATATTTCTAATATACAACAAACACGTTCTTGGTTTGGTGTATATACATATGTAATACATATTTTATTTGGTTTAAATATATGTGATACATGTTCAAAATATAGAAAATTGGAAAATTGAAAAATTCTTTTCCTCTTTTTAGAAACATTGATGCAGCAAGTTTTTGCAATGGAACCTTTGTAGTGAAGAAAAGGATTATGAACAATAATATCAAAGCTACAGGTTGAAAGTGTTTTACTTATTAAGAAAAATATGCGTCCCCATTAATTTCAAAAACAAACAAACAATGTAGGTTATTTGAAGAAATCGGTAAAATATATGCAAATATGTCAACAAATGAAGTGATTTGACTGGTTTTAGATAAGCATATAAGTCTGGATTTATAAATGATATTATTCTTATTATTATTTTTATATTATACTACAAATTAGTCTTATTATTATGTTTGTCCAAATTTTTTTTTTAAAACTCTGGCAGAAATGTCGAAATAAGACGATGGCCATAAATCGACAAAACCCAAAAAACGAAAACCTTCACTAAAAATGCTGTCATTCTTAGACCGGTTTTTCGATCAAAATCGTGTTTCGTATCAAACATCTGCGCTATGCATATTTAGTCTGCTCTTCAAAGTTTTCTTTCAGTGACATGCTCCATTACTAATAAAAGCACACAGAGCAGAGCGCATGTAGAGCATTGGAAATAGTTGGTAAAATATATTTGAAAATCTAAATTGACTTTATTTAAAATCAGCAAATAAACTGGATAGATTGATAAATGAAATTAGTCAACATGAAATGGTACGATAAAACAGTAAATTTTGGTGCGGTCTGCCTATTTTGTATCGCAAGTATGACGGTTCCAGAGTAAGTCATTGACAACTGTAACACCCAATAAACGAATGTTTTGACGTTCACCTAATTTTTCGCGACACATATTAAGCCAATTAACTCGAAAAATTGCAAGTGTTTAATTTAAACTCTCCGAAACTCTTTACCAATCACTTTCAAATGTTTACCTTCCTTTCAGTTTTCAAACTATCTGGATTGATCAGTTAGAGTGCTAATGATCTCTGTTATTCAAATTTCCCAAATGAAAAGCTTAAAATAGGATTCTTCTATTCTCATTACGACTCTTTGAAATTATTCTTACTAATTCAACAAAATCTACGCACACAAACTTTTTTATAGGCGTAGCAACGTACGCCGGGTCCTGCTAGTTTATAATATATAAAATGATGATAAAAGTACTTTATTATAAATAACGATAAAAAACAGGTTACTTAAAACATCCTCCACTGTCAGAGGATAAAGCATTGTAATCGATTTGTGTTTAATGAATTTTATTATCTCGCAAATGTTCAAGCAATACAGTCATTAAAGACTGATTGATTAAACTACTATTATGTTATAATAGAAACTATTAAGTGCAATGTTTATGTCTAACCTTTACTTCAGTCATATTGTCATATTGTCATATCAGTCATATTGTCATATCAGAGTCAATAGAGAGAAATGGTATGGAGTTAAGTCAGATGCAGATAAGTTTGGATGTGTTTGAGTGCGCAAAATGATCGTGATAACAGTAGTTGGATAAAGTTAATAACTAATTCAATGAAAAACATTTACTTTGGCATTACTTATATGAAGAATTTTTAAATTCAAAATTGAAGTATATATTTGAAATTTGTTGAACTGTATTTATTTTCACAGAAACATAACGAGCATTTGTCTCAACCACACCGTTCCTTACTTGTACAGCTGTTTAATCAATTTTAAACTTCGATTCGCCATATTCGTCTCCGCGATAAAGTTGACACAACCGCATTTCGATTGCAAATAGAATAACTTTGCTTGTGTGTATATTTTTCTTGTGTGTATATATTTCTAAACAAATATGTTTAGATCATAATTTAATAGAAATACCATGTCTTTATACAACGTGCACACGGCAATGTGTTCAAACACAATAAGGACTTGCGTTGTTTAATGTGCGCGGTCCAACTATATATCATGTTTGGTTCAATCCCAAAATAAAACACGGTTAAACTCGATTTATTTTGTTGGTATGACAAACACAGACTTAACTTTATCTGAAGTTTGGTAGCCATATGCAATCAAACAAAAATGTTAATATTAATGTAGTGAATACGGTAGTCGCATAGAAATAATAAATTATTATAAGAACGTATTGTGAGTTTTTAAGAAACATAGATACATTACAACTTTTTATAAGGTAAGAAGGGGCGGCAAATGTGATTTGGCCCAGGGCGGCCAATATTTTACATTCGACCCTGCTGCATAGCAGCAAGCAAAAATTGTTTCATCTTCAAATTTATTTATTTGTTCTTCAAATTAATTACTGCCTAGGAGACTTAATCTATGTACTGGTAATTTACATAGTTCAGTTTTGGCAAAAGTAGCGTAATAACAGGATTGTTATATTATTGGATACGCAATTACCCAAGCACCCTTTAAGGCTAAACAGATATTGAAAGTAATGGCAAAACCAACTAGCGTAGGAGGGCGTACTACCATTCATTCGTCAATTTATGCCTTTTTTGTGGAGTAGGTCAAAAATCATAAATTGAAAATAATTATGTTTTACCATAATAACATCTCAGTACATCATCAGCAAAACTAATCATCAGGGTAACTAGTAAAATAAATGAAAACTGTTTGTAATACATATTCAGTTTAATATTATTATTTAAAAATACGAAAATGTAATCTGTGTAAATAAATTAAGTAAGGAAATTGTTTTACAAATTATTCTGCTGGTTACATAATATTTATAAGAAAATAATTGTAAAGTTGAAGTAGTGTTTTTTAAACTAGATTCCCCTTAGCCCATTGAGCCATTCCGATATAAATGTTTCGTAAAAACTATGTTCGTTTATTTTTCATTAATCCAAATTACACTGCAGTAGACAAAACTTTAAAATTTATAAAACAAAATCCAATTAAATTTCGGAATATTAAAATTTTTAACCTGAGATTTAGATCTTCAAACATTCATATCTGTATCCGTACTAGCATGTTTTAGGGTAAGGTTGTACGGTTGCTTGATATATGAAACCAGTGCCATCTTTAAAAATATTATTTCTTAGTTTTGGTAAATTTGGTGAGTAATTAAAATCAAAATATTTATTGTAATAAACTTGAATTTTGTAAATCGAAATCATTTTTCCATTTTCTTCCACAAAAACTCCATTAGAAATTCTTTTGTGTGTTTTCTTTCGTGATTGAACTCACACTCACCAAATTTTTAATAACTTTAATAGCGTAGGCAACAAGTTTTCCGGTTTTTTCAATACCGTATGGAGTGATCAGTTTTTATTGATTTGTAATTTTTTTTAATTTTTGATCTACGGGTGCGATAGATCAACATACTTCAGTCCCTGCTATTGACATATGATCTAAAGTGCGATGTCACATACCACTGGTAATTGTAGTGATATATCACTAGCCAAGGTGAAATATTAGGGGTGCTGTAGGATGAACTGTAGTCAGTCAAAGGTAGCACCCTCAATTTCAATTGTTGCATATTTCACGCTTTGTTTGCTAAAGAAACTAGTCTTCATATAATTCTATACGTAGACTTTAATTATTAAAAAATACAATGTCCACAGGATCAACGAATAATACACAAGGTTTATTATTGGTAATCACATATAAGGTTTGTTACTGCAGCAAATTTTTAAAACAAATTTGCTTATTATTTATTATTTTATTTTTGTTTTCTCTATCTTTTCATGAAATATGTATTTCTTATATATTTCTTTATTTTTTGTTGAGAACTAGATATCTTATATAAAAATTATGGTGAGTTTGTGAAAACACTAAGTTTAGAAAATACCTTGAAAATGACAGCATAGCTGTTGAAATCGATAGGTAAAACAATAAATTCAATTAGTATCAAAAATTAGTTTTTTCATAAACTCACCATAAATATTAGCTTATTACATATTTTGTAAGGTAATAGGATTTATTGTTAGTTATCAATTCTTTAAAAAAAATATAATATAACACAAAAAAAAATTTGCTTCTATCATCATCTTCTGAACTGATGTTGTTGTGGGGACTTGCGCTTAAAAGTTTTTATAGATTGTTGTGAAACATATTGTAGTTTGTAATATACATATTGTGTTGTAATGTATTTGACATATAATACATAATATTTACTACACAACACATTACCGTCGATATCGGATGAGTCGTTCTCTTGCAATATAATTTCAAAATCATCCTAAGTTTGATTTTGCTGAAAATTATCGGACCACCCTTTTCTCAAACTAAGAATTTTAAATTTTTCTATTTTGTTATTTACGTGTATTAAATGTCTAAAAACTAATATTTCTAACATTTGGCCCTATTTTTGATAATTTACTGAACCTTAGACTAGTTGGCTACAGTCAATTCACTCAGCTTTTCACACTTATTGTAAAGCGGCTGTGGTAATAATTTCTTTTAATTGATTAAGAAACTGAAAAATAATTTAAATAAAAATTATATAACTGTATACCTTTGAATTGAAAAAATTCCAATTACTTCTTTACTTACCTGAGTTTATTTGATCTCAAAAATCCCCAATAAGTGTAAAATGTTATACTTTGCTTTTTATGTTTATTATTTATAATTTAATCCGATTTTTAGATATAAAAATAACAAAAATAATGATGGATATGATATACGGTTATATCCTCGATTATATCGGTCAATCGTCTCGAGTGCCATCAATCCACAAAGATCTAAAAAAAGCATCCACCAACACCTCAAGACGCATGTTGTTGTGGGACCTAGGTCTTACCTAGGTGGGACCTAGGCCGTTTTCGAGAAAAATCAACTTTTATGTTGAAAAACATGGTCAATTTTTTGAAATAAAATATTTTTTCTTCATGGACATTTCCAACTTTTAATTTAACTGTTTATGATTTGTTATTGTTTTTTTTTTTTCAATTTTAAAATTATGAAGTTAACGATTGGTTTTGTTACTTGTTCCAACGTTTAAATAAATTTTATTTAATTGGTAAGAAAAAAAATTTTATTTCAATAAATTGACCATGTTTTTCAACATAAAAGTTCATTTTTCTCGAAAACGGTCGACTTTAGAGCTTATGACCAGGAGTAGCTTTTTTGTGTAAAAAACAATGGCGGTCCAAATGAGCGTCTCAAAACCGTACTTTTTTTAGTAGCGTAGAAGTTGGGGAGAGAAACACCCACTTCCGCTTCAAAACCTTCACTAATTAAGGCTTAAAAAAAATTACCGCACAAAACATAGCTTATTATGAGTAGAACATGCTCACGAAAGTTGTTTTCTGTACAATAAATGTTCCGGAGATATTCGCAAAAATCGATTTTTTTTTCAATTTCAACACCCTGTATCTCAAAAATGGTGCATTTTAGAGGGTAAGTTACGTGAATCTTTTTTTCATATTTTTGAACGAGCTATCACTTCCTGAAGTCCTGCGCATATATTATGAAACACCCTGTGTATACAACTATGGACTCCGCACTGTCTTTCTTAATGATTAAAGCCCACACATAGTTATATGAAGGGTCATTTCTTCGAGGAAGCAAAAGCGTCTTATCATCAAGGATTATTTCACAGCTAAGATTGAGGGTGCTAACGTTAACTGAATACAGTTCACCCGCCACCACCCGTATGATGTAACCTTGGCTATTGATATATCACTGCTATTAACAGTGGTATGTGATATTTCATGTTAACTCGTATGTCAATAGCAGGGACTGGAGTACGCGGGTTTGTCACTCCCATAGATCAAAAATAAATAATATTTTACAAAACATTAAAAGCTGATCCCTCTCTGCGTGACACTTTGACAAAAGATGGAGATTTTAATAACAAATAACTGATGGACGTTTTTGAACGGGATAGATGCTCTCGAGTACCTGTTTAGTTGAAAGTGGAAACTTCAATAACATTAATTCCTGATAATTGATTTTGATTCAACTTGGTACATATACTTAGAGTATGATTTGTAACAGTTCCGCATTCCAACTTCTGGTTTGTCACTGCCAGTAGAAATGTTTTTGCTATTTCTATTCGTACAACAGAAGTTATCTCTACATTAGCCTGCACCATATGTGTGATAGCCAGTCAGATTTGAACTGAACTTAACCGTTTGAGATCTGATAAACTGATATCAGTAAATTCTAAAAATATTGGATGTATGTATCATTAGTCGATACGGCCTTTTAGGCCATAGGTCATGGAATAGTGCCATAGTTCTTTTCAGTTATTAGTACAAACTCTTTGTACATATTTCTCGTTATTGAATCTGTGATTTAAGCCTGACCAAACGTCACCTAACCTACTATCAGGAGAACTAGGGTGTTAAAAATATCCTGTTACATGCAAACAATATGCCTAAAAACTTTAAATATATAAGTAATAACATTTGTTCTATCTTCTTAACTAAACATTGTAAAATTATAAAACTAAATTAAATTAAATTAAATTAAATTAAATTAAATTAAATTAACTTAAATTAAATTAAATTAAATTAAATTAAATTAAATTAAATTAAATTAAATTAAATTAAATTAAATGAAATTAAATTAAATTAAATTAAATTAAATTAAATTAAATTAAATTAAATTAAATTAAATTAAATTAAATTAAATTAAATTAAATTAAATTAAATTAAATTAAATTAAATTAAATTAAATTAAATTAAATTAAATTAAATTAAATTAAATTAAATTAAATTAAATTAAATTAAATTAAATTAAATTAAATTAAATTAAATTAAATTAAATTAAATTAAATTAAATTAAATTAAATTAAATTAAATTAAATTAAATTAAATTAAATTAAATTAAATTAAATTAAATTAAATTAAATTAAATTAAATTAAATTAAATTAAATTAAATTAAATTAAATTAAATTAAATTAAATTAAATTAAATTAAATTAAATTAAATTAAATTAAATTAAATTAAATTAAATTAAATTAAATTAAATTAAATTAAATTAAATTAAATTAAATTAAATTAAATTAAATTAAATTAAATTAAATTAAATTAAATTAAATTAAATTAAATTAAATTAAATTAAATTAAATTAAATTAAATTAAATTAAATTAAATTAAATTAAATTAAATTAAATTAAATTAAATTAAATTAAATTAAATTAAATTAAATTAAATTAAATTAAATTAAATTAAATTAAATTAAATTAAATTAAATTAAATTAAATTAAATTAAATTAAATTAAATTAAATTAAATTAAATTAAATTAAATTAAATTAAATTAAATTAAATTAAATTAAATTAAATTAAATTAAATTAAATTAAATTAAATTAAATTAAATTAAATTAAATTAAATTAAATTAAATTAAATTAAATTAAATTAAATTAAATTAAATTAAATTAAATTAAATTAAATTAAATTAAATTAAATTAAATTAAATTAAATTAAATTAAATTAAATTAAATTAAATTAAATTAAATTAAATTAAATTAAATTAAATTAAATTAAATTAAATTAAATTAAATTAAATTAAATTAAATTAAATTAAATTAAATTAAATTAAATTAAATTAAATTAAATTAAATTAAATTAAATTAAATTAAATTAAATTAAATTAAATTAAATTAAATTAAATTAAATTAAATTAAATTAAATTAAATTAAATTAAATTAAATTAAATTAAATTAAATTAAATTAAATTAAATTAAATTAAATTAAATTAAATTAAATTAAATTAAATTAAATTAAATTAAATTAAATTAAATTAAATTAAATTAAATTAAATTAAATTAAATTAAATTAAATTAAATTAAATTAAATTAAATTAAATTAAATTAAATTAAATTAAATTAAATTAAATTAAATTAAATTAAATTAAATTAAATTAAATTAAATTAAATTAAATTAAATTAAATTAAATTAAATTAAATTAAATTAAATTAAATTAAATTAAATTAAATTAAATTAAATTAAATTAAATTAAATTAAATTAAATTAAATTAAATTAAATTAAATTAAATTAAATTAAATTAAATTAAATTAAATTAAATTAAATTAAATTAAATTAAATTAAATTAAATTAAATTAAATTAAATTAAATTAAATTAAATTAAATTAAATTAAATTAAATTAAATTAAATTAAATTAAATTAAATTAAATTAAATTAAATTAAATTAAATTAAATTAAATTAAATTAAATTAAATTAAATTAAATTAAATTAAATTAAATTAAATTAAATTAAATTAAATTAAATTAAATTAAATTAAATTAAATTAAATTAAATTAAATTAAATTAAATTAAATTAAATTTAAATTTAAATTTATTCCTCTTTAGAATCTCAGAATCTATATAAAAAATTCTAAGAAGTTTGATTAACGAATAAGTAATTTTACGGAAGTTGATGTTTGTTAAAAACTAATTCAGGTAAATTTTTATCGTTTTTTTGTTATTCTTTTATGTAAATCAATCAAAATAAAAAAATTAAACTTTAAATTTAAATCAAATAAGTGGTTGCGATCGTAACACTATTAATTTAAATTTTTGATTGGGCGTCAAACATTAAATTTTTATATTGTGTTAATTTAATTATATGGACAAGAATGTAAATAGAATTTGTAGGTAAAAATGTAAATATTTGATTTTAAAGTGATTAATTAAATTAATAAAAATAATAATAATAAATTAACAAGAAAACATTTTGTTTTGGATATTTGTTAACATAAACACATCAATTCATATGGATATTTTTGTTTTTCAAAAAATTGGGTCAAAATCATCATTGCTATAACATCTCTAGTAAAGATGAGATTACGAAATATTTAAATATTCCTTATACACCATTAATTGAAAGTTAAGTTATTTTGTTATATCTCTCACCAATTTAACAACAATAACCACTCATATAAAATCTTTAAACTTATTGAATAATTAGATTCATTAATTGAAGTGGTTGGATCAATTTTTTGTTAATAATAATAATTGTCATATCATGCATAAAAATATTAAGATAAATAAATTTGTTTAAGGTTCGTCGCTTAAACAAGTCTTTCGTATTGAATATCGCAAATGTTTAGATTTACAGTAAATTGCAGTAGCAATTTATTATCTGATGTATCTAGCAAAACTTCTAAAATACAAAGAAAATCCATCCAACTTTCATTTACATTTTAATTAATTCTTGCCTCATCTACAAAATCCATTTATTATTTCACACTTTTTCATTATATTTTTGATATCAATCATCAACTGGCGGCACTTACAACTGTTTTCTTTTTCACTTAAAGAACTAATAAAGTTTTTTAATGTCCGTAACAATTCCGTAAAGTTTTTGTTTAGCTTCGCATGCAATTTGTTGTGTTTCTTTTAAATTTTTGCAAAGAATCTATTTTACCATTTTTTGTTTTCTATGATTGATTGATGTAAGAAATTCATTTAAGATTAATTACTTATTTTCTTTACCTTTAAAGCTACTAATTATATCGATTATGATTTTTAAGGAAGTATCAATTGTTAATAATTATTTAATGAGTTTTTAGAATAAAAAAATCAAAATTGTTTTAATTATCCAATAGAATTTTTTCAATCAAATGTCAACGAAACTAGATGATTAATGAAAGAGAAATTACATCAATTGCATATTTTAAAAAATTTTATTTAGCCAAGGCTATCGTTTAGTTATAGACATTTACATATTCTATAAATAATTAAAACTTTCAATATAAATAAGTTATCATAGAAAAAAGCGTTTAAAATATATATCAAAATAAATATTCATCATATTTCGATTGATCAATGTAGTTTGATTCAATTTTATTTTGAAATTTTTATTCATTGTAAGATTAACACAATGAAAATCAATACTGAAAGATCAAGAATGACTCAACTTAAATCAAATTAGAATAATTTAAACAATATTTTTTCACATATATTCCAATAGTAGGTTATTATAACTTTATTAATAAAATTAAAATATATTTGGAAATAAAATAGAGACAAAAATTGCAAATTCATTTCAGTAACTTTTTTTTCTTTTACATAAAAATATTATGAAATATTTTCAATATTGTTACGTTGGTTTTAAAATTAACAAATACTTAAGGATTTGGATATATTTAATATAATGGAAAAGAATGGAATTAGATGAGTAAAATCAAGTATTTTAAAAAGTTTTATCACTATTGAGTATCACAGTTATTTATTGCTACCGTAGTTTATTTTTGATTTGATTAAATTTTGTTTGATTTTTAAAACATTGCTTTATTTTATTTCTATGATTTGTTTATTTTTTTTCAATATCATATCAGTGATCGATAAAAAATTAAATAAACCAGAACTCATTTCAGTTTTATTCTAAATATTCTTATTTCTGTCTATGTTATTGATCCTCTAAGCGGATTAGATTAAGAAAAATTCTATACTAATCAAAACAAAATTCAAAAAAACAATGATCACAAAACTAAAAATAAAATTATGAGACAATTGGAAAATCAAGTATGTTTACAAGTCAACAAACAAAATTTCAAATGCCGAAAAAATTTTAATCAAAACAATATAAAATAAATTGGATACCCCAAAATCATTATTAATTTAAAACATTTTGATTGAAACGATTGATTTAAAAACATTATAGTTTTAATTAATTTGTTCATAATTAAAAAACATTAGAATCTTAATTATATATTGATATAAAAAACATAAACAAAAAATCATAAAATTGATGAAACATCAACACAAATGAGATGTTTATGAGAAAAGAATTTATAAATTATAATGACCAAATAAATGGATAAATTCGGTTTGATTAGTTCCCCACAAACAACGCATTACATAATTTTTGTTTAACTACTAACTAGAATATTTTTGATGTAAAATAAAAACACAATATCGTTTGTTTTTACAATCGAAAAATTATTAGAGTCTTGTCAAGCAAATCAGCTTTTTAATTACTTTACATATTCGATTAATTATGTAAGCGAATCTTATCAAAAGTCATCTAAGTCATAACTTTTTGTTCATATTCAACGACTACTATATAATTACCGAAGTTTTGATTTTGTGTCAAATATACAAGTATAATGATTGATAAAAAGCAAATTAAATATTGACTTTTTTATCAATTTACATAAAGTTTTGTTTGGCTGCTAATCTGTTTTTTTGTGTAGAAAAATACGGATGTTGAAATAACTTGAATCCAATTAGGTTATTTAAAAAGATCTATGTGGTTCATGATTTTGAAGGAGATTATGTCAAAACAAACCCGCGAATTGTAAGAACGTGATGGCAAAATACAAATTCATAATCTACCTAGCTTATTCTGATTTGGCATAAATTAATTAAAAAATTTCAAAACTGGATTTACAAAATTTTGGTTATATTTGATTATTAAAAAATCAATATTTTGAATATTCATTTTAAGTAATCCAATACTTATTTTGAATTTAATAATGGTTTTTGTATAAGATTATATCAAAAGATTTATAGTTAAAAAATTATTATTATTAGGTGTTAATTGCAGATTTTATCTGAATTGATTTATTTTAAATGCCTTTATTGCCTATTTAATTTGATAATAGAAGAACTAGTTGCACTAAAGAATTTAAATGTTGCCATGATTCTTAAAATAATTAACGACTTCAGTTTTAAGTAAAATTCTGTTTTATATCATATAGTATAATGTTACTAAAACTTTTTACTATGTCCTATCCTACTGTTTTGATGTTTTTTTTTCTTCTAACCTATAACAAAAATCGATCACTGAATTGTATAACTGGATTGGAGTTTAAATACTTGAGCTAAGGTGACATTTCACTCCAAATAGAGAATCGACAATTATTTTTCATTTTGTTAATGTTAAATCAGAGTTAAAAACAAATCAAAGTCATATCATAATAATTATGAAGCAAAACAATTTATTAATATCCTTGGCAAAATTTTATATCGATTAAACTGAAGATATAATCACTCAATATGTTTTATCCATATTTAATTATTTAATCGAATAATGACTTTTTAGTTTTTAGTAATTTGTTGTTATAAAAACAAAATAACTGTCTGGATAAAATACAAAATAATTCTTTAAACTTTATTTTAACATTAAAAAATAAAATCATGAAATTTTTACCCTACTCAATTACTGAAGAAAAAACCATTCTTTAAATAAATTATTATTATAATTTATCTAAAACTATAAACTTATTTAATTAACTTATTTATATATTAACATTATTATTATTCATAAATTATTCATTTAAATAAATTTAAACCACAAAGATGAGAAAGGAAATTCCAAAAAATAATCATTTATAAATTATGAATAATTATTTGTTATTTAAGTTCAATGGATTTGTTACAAGTCAATTTACATAAGTTGTTTATGGTTTTAGTTCATTGTAACAACAATTACACGGAAAAAAACATTTTCTTCGATTAAAATTATTTGCATTGAATCAAGAATTTTTAATGTACAAATACTCGCCCGTGTTTTCTTAGCTACCAATTTAAGATTACGTATTTAAAATCAGTGTCTTGTTTGAAATCTTGTTTGAAAACTTTTTGTCTTGATTTTGAAATAATTTTAATTTCATTCAAAATCTAAACAAATATCACTATTTTGATTTAAATCATATAAGTTTGGAATTGAAATTTAACCAACTTTGGTTCGAACAATTAAAAGTTTGTTTCAAAATCCGAATAGTTTGATTTAAAATTTCAATATTTTGAAAATAAATTATACCTGTTTTGATTTTAAATCGGTTTGTTTTAAATCAAAATAATTAAATTTTATTTCAAAATAGAAGCTATTTTGATTTTATTGGGGCCTGGGGGTATATATTGAATTGAAACCCTTTAATTTTAAATATAGCATATTTTAAATTATTTATTACTTTATAACAACAATCAATACAAAGCAAAATGTTCGATGAGTCTTTAACAGGCTTCATAAATAAATCTTGAGCATCGGATGTACTGGACTTCCCAAATTTGTTGACACTTGTTAGTTTTTTTTCGGCAGCTTAGATAGAGTTCTTTTTTGATAAACCACGAATCAAAGGATCTATTGAAAGAGGAAATATAAATGTAAAAATTGTTTTATGTTATTATTCAATTATGTATTGACCTGAACTTCTATAATTTGGTGAAAAATGATGAATGAAATTTTCCGTCCATGGTTCCGTGAAGCAATTTGGTTTGTCAAGTAATATTGTGTTAAAATCAATCTTCCGATCTGAAAAATCTTGACCACGTCCTTTCACATTTCCATACATTCGTTCACATTTTAATGATTCAGAATTTCCAGACCTCATTGGATCCATATTTCGCAAATACTTGATCAATTTTTCAACGCAGTCACATTGCACACATAACACTGAAAATTTTTCATTTAAAAAATATTGAACATTATAATAGTTGAATTTGTTAAAGTTTCTACAATTTGATACTCACTTGCTTTTAATACATATTTATATAGATAATTTTAAAAACAATTTAATTATATTAAATGTTAAAATCGAATCACTAAAAACGCCTTGGTAATCGGTTTTCAGAAAACTATAAACTGTCAAAATTTTGTAAAAGATTTGCAAAAGAGTATTTAATAAGATTGAAAATATTTTGGCAATGATTTTATAAACATTAAACAAAAATGCTTGACTCAAAACGTAAAAAACGTAAAATAACATTTTGATTCAAATGTTTTCGCTTTTGAAATAAAATTTCATAAAACATTTTGAATTCAATCGAATTTGATTCGAATTAAATCTTTGTTTTCTTAAATTAAAGCATTTTTGTCTCAAAATAATATTATAATCTTGGTATTTTAAATCATACTTGATCGCCTAAATTATAATTACCGTAATCTGTTCAATTTTGTTTTCAAGGAAACACAGCTGTTCCTAATAATCAGAATGATATTATAATACGATAAAGGTATAACCTAACCATATGGACTTGGTTAAAAAACTTGCATCTGCCATCTAGTATCTGGTATCTAGTATCTGGTATCTGATATCTGGTATCTGGTATCTAGTGATTGTAAATTTGGGGTGATATTTAAAAACCGGGTTTTTGGTTTTTGCTACAAAAATAAACCGAGTTCCGGTTTCAAACCGGTTTTTTAAAAACAAAATGTATTAATTTATACAAAATGTTTACCAGAGTTTAAAAAACAACAATTTGAGCAAAGTCTATTCAAGTTTATTTCACGTTTGTTTCAAATGCAAATAATTAATAATTCAGTCAAAAATAAAATAATAACACAAAATAATAAGCAAAACAAAAATATTTTTATAAGAAATAATAGCTATTTATGTACTAAGGGCGAAAAGTATGTCTTTTCCGGCTAACGCCTCGAGCAACAATCACTCGAAAGCAAAAAAGATACTTTATGCCCGAATTGCATACAAGATTTTTTATACGAGTAAGATTCTGTATTATTTGCATAAATAAAAATACATATATTTACACAAAATAGTAAAATATTTGTTTAGAAAACTATTTTATTTTTCGAAATAATAGTAATAATAATAGTTATAGGCATTGTTATTTCAACAGGAAAAAGGCCTGCTTTACGCACATCTTTTGAATCGTAAAAGTTCATTTTACGGTTTACTCTTACAAAAAATAATAAATATAATTATTTATTTTTCTGTATTAAAAAGTGTTCTCATTAAACACAGCATGTCTATTGTGTTATCAGCTAGACGTGATCGAATTTTTGTGCATATTACGTCTGATGCCGAAAATACTCTTTCTGCTTCCACGCTTGTCAGTGGAATCGAAAACAGAAAATTGTACATCTGAACATCGAGTTCCGGGCCTTTGATCCTATTAGATTCAAACTGTGTCAACTCACGACGAACCTTTGTGTTTAGACTAATGTGAATACGTGATGTATAATTACTAATAAAGTAAATTTTTTGTTAATAATAAGACCGATTTTAAAGGTAATAAAAGCCGGTTTTTCGGTGATGTAAAATAATACAAAAACCGGGTTTTAGGATACCGGAAAAACCGGCTTGCAATCACTACTGGTATCTGGTATCTGTATAAATTATTATCTGGTATCTGGTGTCTGGTTTCTGGTATTTTTTATCTGGCATCTGGTATCTGGTATCTGGTATCTGGTATCCGGTATCTGGTATCTGGTATCTGGTATCTGGTATCTGGTATCTGGTATCTGGTATCTGGTATCTGGTATCTGGTATCTGGTAACTTGTATCTGGTATCTGGTATCTGGTATCTGGTATCTGGTATCTGGTATCTGGTATCTGGTATCTGGTATCTGGTATCTGGTAGCTGGTATCTGGTATCTGGTATCTGGTATCTGGTCTCTGGTATCTGGTATCTGGTATCCGGTATCTTGTATCTGGTATCTGGTATCTTGTATCTTCTATCTTGTATCTTATATCTGGTATCTGCTATCTGGAAAGAATCTCCTAAAACTTTAAAAAAAATTATTTTTAAGATCATTGGAAGGTTATGATAGACAGGTAACAAACATTAAGTAACATTAAGTAACATTAAGTACGATACGAAATAGTGAAGTGAAAAAGAAATTAATACCTTGTGTTTTTATGTTAGTTAGTTTGAAGTGTTAGTGCTTACGACTAATCCTGAAAACTAATTATAATTTTCCAACCACAACTTGTCAAAAATTTCAATAAACCTGCAAAAAGTCTTACTTTTCAAATAAGTATTTAAATATCTGTTAACCTTAATTATCAAATTGTGTAATACATAAAAGAAAATTCAAAATCAACCGTTTGGTTTGTACGAAAAAAAAAACATCTAAATCAAACTCAACATTAACATTAAGTTTCCAAGAAAACCTTTTCACCAAATTTAATTCAACTCGTAAACCCTGATTACATCAACATTCTATAAAACTACCATAAAAAAAATGTCAAAATAATCAATTTTCTTTATATAAAACATAAATTAAAAGTTAGACTTTAATTTATTTAAGAAATAATTTTTCTTCTTAACCAAAAAAAAAATTAAGAAAATACTAATTAAAAATATGTTTTTATTTTGTGTTGATTTCATTTTCATTTCAGATGACATAAACCCTTTGAAATTATGTTGTAATTATTTGTTCGTAATTAAATTAAATATTGTTTTTAATTATTTGTTTTCGATTTTTCAGTAACTTCCAGTAAAAAATAAAATTCGTAAGATAATAAAATTATGACAGGGCCAATAATCAATAATTCGATTCAATTTGTTTTTCGTTGTATGTCAAAAGCTCGTAATAAATTTAATTTGTTTATTTGCAATTTTTTGGTTTTGAAATTTTTTGGATGACAGTAAAAAATTAATAAGATCGTAAAAATGAGTAAAGTATTTATTAATAATTAAATTAAAATATTTCGTTTATTTTAATTGGAAATTTTAAATATTGATATTTGTAATGGACTATGATGGTCTTATACAGTTCGTCGGTTATTCTCAAAGAATTCATTTTGAATAAGTACAACTCCAGAATTATAACGGAAGAAAAATGCATAGATTCGACTTGTATATTTAATTAAATCCACAAGCAAAAATTTGGCAATTCTAGTCACATCTTTTGAACAACTTTGCATGCCTTTTTGAAATTGATGTTATAATTTGGTGATTTTATCTTAAAAATGTATAATAAAATGTGATTAACGTAAGCCGTTCCCATCCTCAAGCTGTTTTTTACCTCTAGATTTGGTATATGTTGCAAGATGATTTATTCAATTATTTAGATCAAAACTTGTTTCATGTCGTGATATGCGATTTTTGTTTTTGTTTTTGTTTGGTTGGTGAATTGAAATTGAAAATTTCGGGATCTATACGATAAATTACATAATTCGACTAATTTTTTACTCAAACTAAAATAAAATAATATGCAAAACGATGGCAATAAAAAATGCAAATTCAAAAAATTTTTTTTGCTAATTTACCATATTGGACGATTTTTAAATCATCTTAATTGGTATAATTAGATGTAGGACGTATTAGGATTATTAATAAAGTTTCTATGATTGATTGTGTTTGATGCGTTTATAGATAAAATCCAAAAAATTTATTATATTAATTTTATTGAATTAATTACTAAGCATCGATCAATATTGTAATCGTTTGAATATATTTTTATAAATATTTTGAAAGAAAACGAAATAAATTCAGATTATTTTATTGTAACAAAGCTTCTGGATTGCATCAGATTTGCATAGGCTACATAATTTGTTTAATTCAGATTATATGTTATTTGTTTTAAGAGTTTTCCAGCAATACTCAATTTAGGCGTATAGAGGGATAAGTTTTGTTGATTTGCAATTTTTTTCCTATATTTTGATCAACAGGTGTGAAATATACCTATTGTTTAACGAGTACACGTGAGATACCACATGCCAATGTCAATAGCTGTGATGTATCAGTATCACTAACCAAGATGGTATCTTTAGTTTTATTCCTACGAAATATTAAACAAATTTGTTTTGTATCGACCTGGGAGGGATGGAAAGATTTATAGAAAAATCGATTCTCGATTCCTACTTCGATTTTATACATTTTGATTCCTAGAACCGATTCTCCGGCTGCAAGAGTCGATTCTTTCGATTTCAATCGATTCCTATGTTAAGAAAACTAGCTTTAACTGAAAAAAATTTAAATTTATATTTCATTGATATACATTTATTCAAAATAAATTTTAGACAATAAAATTATGAAAACCACATATTTTCTGCAACTGATCTTAAGAAAAGTAGCATATTCAAATGATCAGACGTCAATCGACTTCGAATCTGATTTGCAATTAGACCATTATGTGAAAACAAACGCTTACATGGTGTTGATCTTGCTACTATGTATTGTTAAATATTTGCTATATTGTTGATAAATTTGAATGTTCATTTTCGAGGGTTTTTCATGTGATAATTAGATTTGGATTACTTTTTCTGTCGACTGTTGACCGATTAATGAATTCTCTTAATTCAATCAACACCTCGCCTACTTCATCCCTGTCATTATTTTGATGATTTTATTGCAAAGTGTTGTCTAAAAAATTACAAATACCATTATCATTTAAAGATCGTTGATGATCTGCAGTGTATTCACTTGCATGATCAACCGCAACACTTAGATAAAGTTTGAACAAATTAATTAAAAAACCCTGACGAAGAAATGTTTCTTTAAAATTAAAAATTCCTTGTGATGGACACATACCGACAATAATCACAGCACTCGCGGTGTTACAAATATTTTGTAATCCTAGTTTTTTACATCGGGAGTCAGGCAGCGTAGCAATAGAATATAACTTAACGGCTTCTAAAGCCAAAAAAATCGAATACTAAGAATCGATTCTTGATCGACTTTGGAAATTAAAAATCGATTCCTTATAATCGATTATTTTAACAGAAAAGTCGATTCTCGAGTAGAATCGGAATCGACTTTTCCATCCCTAGTATCTACTATTTTGTTTTTATTTTCTCCGCTTATCATAATAAGATTTACTGGTCAACCATCCCTTCTTAAAAGAAAAAAATCTGCATCCATTAACACTGCCGAATGAATGTTATTGTTGGCCCTAGGTAGGTCCTTAAAGGTTTGTATGTGTTGTGCCACATATTGGAATTCCTATTTTTTTTTTTAATAAAAAGTGTTGTGTAGTAGGAATTACAAAATGTGTCACAACAACACATAGATACATTTTAAAACCTAGGTCCCACAACAACATGCGTCTTGAGGTGTTGGTGGACGCTTTTTCAAATCTTTGTGGATTGAAGGCACTCCAGACTATTGATTCGGGCAAAGCATTCCATTTGTACGATGTACGCACAAAAAAAGCTCTTTGCATTTTATTACTATGACAGTGACGATACATTTATTAAAACAAATATGTTAATCAAATTTGTTTCAATTTTAGTTGGCCGATCATCTTTAGGCCGACCAGCTTTATAGTTTGTCAACTAGCTTTAGTTGACCAACTCGTTTTAGTTAGACCGTAGGCGACTTGCTTTAGTTAGCTTTCGAGTTTAGTTGCTCGACTAGTTTGGTTTACATACTAGCTCTAGCTGGCTAACTTGTTATTAAGTGATAATATTTAGTCGACAAACTAGCTTTAGACATTTATTAGACGTTACCATAACTTGTTTTACTATTCAATTTTAGTTTATTCACTTGTTTAAAACATCTTAAGAAAAGAAGAACAAGTCTAAGCTAGAGAAAGATGATTTATTACATAAGATACGTATTTTTACATGTTTATTTAATTCATTGGACTCTATATCTACTATTTACCAGCAACATTCTTTTGAACATTTGATTCATAGCATACATAGTATGTGAACAGCTAAAATAATTTACACCAATTGCAATAAATCAGTATTTATTCGATATTGCAAATGATTGTCAAAATATTAAAAGTCTCATAAAAATAAATTTTTATACATTTTTCTACAACTTTACCCAAATCATAATGCTTAAGATCCTCCATTCTATTTAGCTTATTTCAAAACACTCAATTAAAATACAACAAAATGCTCATAAAAACAAGAAATCGAAACAAAACGAGTTCTTCTTTAAGTCATAATATATGTCAGTAAGTTTTCTTAAACATGAAGCCCATTGACTTGGTTAGACAATTTAAAAAAAAATTTAAACTTCTTGTCTTGCCAATTTCAGTTTATTTATTTATATTTTAAAACACATCTGCTTTGTTCTTACCTTTCTTAATAATCAATCAATTTGCAATAGAAAAACTGTAAGGTGAATCATACGTTTGGTTTTGATTATGTTTAATATCTTGCACAGGTGATATGGATTCTCTTTTATCACATTTGGATTTTCTTTTTTTCAAATTACGCAATTCGATCGACTTTTATGGGAAACGGCATAAGAAAGTTGATTTTGAAAATAGTTATAATGCATAATTTAGAGTGAAGTTATGCCTTCCAACATTTTAGTTTTAAGAGCAGAATGAAGGTTTACACATTAGTCCATTTAAAACTTTGTAAACATTTTAATAATTATTATTTAATTTTGTTGATAAACTAAAATATAATGATGGTTTAGTCTCCAAGTTGTTTAAATTTGATTTAGAATAATTTATTTAATATCAATTTATTATTTTCCATAAACAACTTAATTTATAATATATGTTACGCGTTTCGAACATAAATGTTCATTTTCAAACGTTTCAAAATATTATTATTATTAACTTTTACTTCGGTCTGAAAGACCTAAGTATTACATTCATGAGCCAAAAGTGAAATTCTTACCCCCACTTTTTTGGCATTTCTCGACGTTTTAGGACCTACTGATTCATAAAAAATAAAAAAAAATGTGTGTCTGTTTGCCGACCGGCCGTCACAACCGATGAAATCTAGAAAACGGCTAAAGGGATTTGAAAAATTTTTTATTTTAAAATAGGTGCACTCAATTGTAAGAGCCGAAAGGGAGATGTAATAGATAACTGTACCGAAAGTGTGTCAAAAAAATCGTCAAGTGTGTCAAAACAAGGAAATATACATATATTTTGCTTAAAAAACGTTCATTTTAAGTGATAATGAGTAGGAACAAAGAATGTGGAGAAATCTGGATGGTCGGGATTGGCATGTGAGATCAAAAACTAGATTATTGCATTATAGTTTTGTCAAAAAAATGTGGTCAACTGTGTCAAAAGAAAGATTTTTATTTATTGTTTTACCCAATTTTTAATAAATAAAATTAATTTGTATGACATGAAATTTTATTATTATTATTGAGAATTATGGCATTATAAGTTTGTCAAAAAAATAATGTCAAGTGTATCAAAAAATGATTTCATTTATTTTTTCACCCCGTTTTTTGGAAAAAAATGTAGCTGTTTTTATGACGTAATTATGTAATTGAAAATGAAATTGGACATGGAAATTCTTTAATTTGTTATAGTTTTTGAAATATTTTTGGAATTTCGAAAAAAGTTTGTATATTTGATTTTGTAATAATTTTTGCAATATTTTTAGAATTTTGGAAAAAGTTTTAATTTTTGATTTTGTAATAATTTTTGGAATGTTTTTAGAATTTTGAAAGAAATATGAATTTGTGATTTTGTAATATTTTCTCGAAACGTAATCTCTAATCGAATCGTAATGGAAAGTTTTTGAGTAGTTTGCTGAAAATGTAAATGAAACTGAAATTGGACATGGAAACTTTGGAATTTGTTATAGTTTTTGAATTATTTTTGGAATTTTGAAAAAGTTTCGATTTTTGATTTTGTAAAAATTTTTGGAATATTTATAGAATATTAAAAAATTTAAAATTTTTGATTTTATTGTAATTTTTATAATTTTGGAAAAAGCTTCAATTTTTGATATTGTTATAATTTTTAGAGTTTTGGAAAAAATATGAATTTTTAAGTATTTTTGGAATATTTATTATTAGAATTTATAAGGTCGTTCAATAAGTCCGTAGGATAAGTAAGAAAAAAACAACATTTTGACAAAACTCGATTTTTTTATTCAACATAGTTGCCTTCGAGGGCGATACAACGAGTATAGCGATTTTCCAACTTTTCTATACCACTTTTATAGTACGATTTCTCTTTCTCGTCAAAATAGGCCTCAGTTTCAGCGATTACTTCATCATTGGACTTAAATTTCTTTCCAGCAAGCATTCTCTTGAGATCTGAAAACAGGAAAAAGTCGCTGGGGGCTAAATCTGGAGAATATGGTGGGTGGGTAAGCAATTCCAAGGCCAATTCATTCAATTTTGCCATCGTTTTCATCGATCTGTGACACGGTGCATTATCTTGGTGAAACAACACTTTTTTCTTTTGCAAATGTGGCCGTTTCTTTGCGATTTCAGCCTTCAATCGACCCAAAAGTTCACAGTAATACTCGCTGTTGATGGTGGTTCCTTTTTGGAGATAGTCGATGAATATTATTCCGTTCGTATCCCAAAATACAGACGCCATCACCTTACCGGCCGACTGTTGCGTCTTTGCTCGCTTTGGATTCGGTTCGTCGACTGCTGTCCACTCAGCTGACTGTCTTTTGGATTCTGGTGTGTAATTGTGAAGCCATGTCTCATCCATTGTCACATATCTACCATAGAATTCCCTTTTATTGCGGTTTAACAGTGCCAAAGACTCCTCCGAAGCATCGATTCGTTGTTGTTTTTGGTCGACTGTGAGCTCACGCGGCACCCAATTTGCACAGAGCTTTCGCATACCCAAATGTTCATGTAAAATGGTAAAAACACTACCATCTGCTACCTTTACAATGTCAGCTATTTCGTGCACCTTCAATTTGCGATCGTTCATAACCAATTTGTGGATTTTTTTATGTTTTCTGGAATAACAGCCTCATTTGGGCGTCCACTGCGCTCTGCATCTTTTGTGCTGGTACGACCACATTTAAATTCAGCCATCCACTTCTCTACCATTTGTCTCGATGGAGCAGAGTTTGGATAATGTTTATCAAGCCATTGTTTGGTTTCCACTGTATTTTTTTTCATCAAAAAGCAATGCTTTATTAAAATTCGAAATTCACTTTTTTCCATTTTTTTTCAAAAACAAAAGTTGCTTCACACAAAATGCTATAACTCACGAATAGATAGTCAGATTGCTGTCAAATTTATACACGTATCGTTTGAAGGTTAGTACTAAATAAAAATCATATGGAAAAAAATTCTAGTAACGCCATCTATGTGTCATCCTACGGACTTATTGAATGACCTAGTAGAAATAGGTTAAATATTTGATTTTATTTTAATTTTTGGAATATTTTTGGAATTTTGAAAAAAAAAAAATAGAACTTTTGAATTTTATATATATTTTTAGAATTTTGAAAAAAGTTTCAATTTTTGATTTTGTAAGAATTTTTGGAATATTTTTAAAATTTTAAACTTTTGATTTTATTATAATTTTTATAATTTTGAAAAAAGTTACAATTTTTGATTTTGTTATAATTTTGTTAGAATTTAGAAAAAGTTTAAATATTTGATTTTATTCTAATTTTTGGAATATTTTTAGAATTTTGAAAAAAAATAGAACTTTTGAATTTTATATATATTTTTAGAATTTTTGAAAAATGTTTTAATCTTTGATTTTGTAATAATTTTCGAAATATTTTTAGAATTTTGTTTGATAAAAGTTTGAATTTTTTATTTTATTTAATTTTTACAATATTTTTGAAATTTTGAAATAAATATGAATTTGTGATTTTGAAATATTTTCTCGAACCGCTATGGAGAGGTTTTTGAGTGTCTGCTGATTGTATAATCTTTTCACTAAATTATGTCAATATATGATCTGTTATAATTTCCCGACAACGTATTGATATTTCGTGTTAGTTTTGTAATACATATCTAAACAGTTATAAAAAATACATGTACTTTAACAAAAAGTTATGTTTGATATACATCGCTGCTCAAAACTAAAAACCATGTCCTCATAAAAGTTTTTTGCGAAAACTATATCAAAATTAACCCAGACCGAAGTCTTGATATCTCAGAGCCAGGAGATTTCAGTCCCTCCATATTTTATATTATTATGTCTTTGTTTCTTTTAATTTGTACGGTCTTAAATAAACGGTTATAAATAAGGCATTTTGTTGTCAAAAATTTATTTATTTCTAGGCAAATAAAATTAAATTTAGATAACTTTTAATTTAGAAAGCATTTCCAATGTTTTCTGGGCATGGTGTACATCCTATTGGAGCTACCACTATCATTATTTTCACACATTGGCTATACTTTTGAAAATGTGTATTTATTTCTCGATTTTTTAAAAATCTGAGAGTTTGGTATGTCATTGGTGTTGACAAATGACAAAAAATAATTCAGAAATTTTTAGTTTTTGCACTGAAATAGATTTATGCAAGTTTAATTATTTTTCACGATTTTTTTGTATATGTACCGGGGTTTTGTTAATAACTCTCACAAATTTCATTGAATTGATATACAAGTGGGTGTAGAAATAGTTATTTTATCTAAAAATGTTAGTTCAAAATTTATAATCTATTGCAACCCTATTACTGAAAAGCTCATATTTCAAAATATCAACATAATCTTTAGACTTTTTTTTCATAAATTTTACTGCTTATTTATTCAGCTTTCAAATTCTAAAGAGAAAATGTAAGGATGTTTTTAATATTTAAAATATTCAAAATATTCAAACATGAAGAAATCTTTTAAAATTCGTAAAAATATCTAAATGTGAAAAAATGATGCGTTTTATATTAACAATAAAAAACTATACACAATAACAATACAATAATATATAATATTCCCTTTATTATAACTATAATATACAACAATTTAATATAATAATATGTATGTAACAATAAAAAAATTTATTATAACGAAAAAATATATTCAAATATTTCAACATTTTAACGTTGTATTTTTCCTAATTCTAATCACGACACCACTAAACGCGCGCGTCATGGTAGAAATAACCGCATCTTATAATTTAACTGTTGATCAAATGACTATGACTTGTTATTTTTTGGTGCGAAAAAACCTAAATTTTTAATTAAACTTGGGCTAAACTTGAGTTAGGTTCAACCTTAGAGAATATGTAAATATAGAGAGAACATAACTATAAAATTTTATGAAGAGAGACATATGGTGATCGATGGTATGTTATATTCAATTTCTCTTTTCCCCATTTTGATTTGTTTTTTTCTTATAGATTTAAAAAAAACTCCCAATAATTGTACATTATTGAATCAAATGAAAAATTTACGCATGTTTATAGGAAGACATTACTGTTTTTCTCTGAGACAAAGAGAGGAAAACAAACAAACAAAAAACGATTTGACATAAAGGGAGTCACGCTAAATATTTGTTGTAGTGATCGGTTGGGTTTAACCTAGTTTTAACTTTGTGTGAAGAAATTGGGCATAAACGTATTTGAGTGCTAACGTCATATGCATTTTTAAATTTCTTGTAAAGAGGTTGGTCGAAAGAACCTTCGCTCAATCGAGCTAGCGACAGAGTGTATATTGCGCGCACGACCAACAGGTGCCCTACTACAAGATGGCGTCCAACGGGGCCTCTAAAGCGACAATGTTTGGGTCTTTGGCTCCAGACAGTGTTGTTCTCGTGACTACAATTTTTTTGATTAGAATTTTTTAAATTTAGTGTTTTGTGAAATTAAATTTGTTTTTAAATTGTGTTAGTGAATACCGCAGCAGTGAGTATTAGCCCTGCAGGTGAATGCTTATCGGGACGCTACGACCCCACGAACTCCTAGTTAAAGTAAATTTTTTGTTTCGTCGAGGAGGTCAGGAAAGAAAGGACAAGCAGGTGATGGACCTTGTTGGCTATTGGTGGTTTCCGCCAATACTATCCCTGCGAATGTTTTGTTAGACTCTAGGTCCTCTGCAGAATTTAAACTTTACAGTGCTATGCTCATTTAAATTTGTAATATTACCTTCGATTCTATTTTGTTAGGGCATAGCCTGTTAGGGTGTTCCTGGTGGATGTGATGTGCGTGGACGATAACAGAGATACATCTTCTGAACAGGGATTGTTTCAATGGTTGCCTGTAGATGATGTCGTCTGTACTTCATGCCACGGTTGTTGCATCCAGGGCAACACCAAGACTAACAACTTTTGTCTCCATTCAGGTTGTTTGAATGTTGGTATTGGCCTGTTAGGCAAACACATTAATGGAAAATGCTAGGATTTGGCTCTCTGAGCCATAGCTAGACCACATGTGTTGGCTTGTCAGACTGTCATCACCACAAAAACAACCTAATTAAAGCCTTTTTTTTAATTTTTTGTTGCAACCACCTATTTTTTTCGGAATGGTGAGCTGTCTGTCACAACTCTTCCCTAAATTTTCTTTTTAATTATATTTGTCAAATTTTTTTAATAGTTTTTGATATTTTTAGTATAATTGTTGTCAGTTTTTTTTTGGAAATAATTTTTTTAGATTTTTATTGTGGAATAAATTAAAAATTTATTTCATTTTTTGTTGGAAAATATTTGTTTGTTTTGTATATTTTAATTTGACTAAATTTTAGTGTTATGTAATTTTTTATAAATTTTTTTTATTAAATTAAAGTTTTATAAATGAAAAATAAGTTATTGAAAATATTGTTATTGTTTAAGAAAATTGTTGTTAGGTTTGAAAAAAATTGTAGGCTTAAGAATAATTTCTTTAGAATTATAGATACATACGTACATTTTTTTGTATCGTCTTTAGGCTAAATTGTTTTAAATGGATTTTTTTGTTGATGATTAATTTTATTAGTTTAGATAGTTCTTATAGGTAATTTTTAATATGTAATTCTTATAATTTTTTGTTAAATTTTCTTTGTGAACTTTTTGGGAATATTTCTTTACTTATTATATTTTTGGAAATTTTGTAGTTTTTTTTAGTATTTTTTAAAATATTACTTTTAAATAATTTTAATTTGGTTTTGATATGTTTTTATTTGAGTTATTGTAAGTGTTTCGGTTTTGTTTTGAAAAAATGGATTGAATTTTCTTTTGAATTTCGATGGTGTTTTAGTTTTAATTTTAAAATTTTGTTTGGTTTTTTGTAATTATTAAAATTTTTGGTAATTTTTAAATTTTTTGTAAATTTATAAAAAAAAATTTAGTTTTAATTTTTGGATATTATTGGAATTTTAATTTTTTTTAGTTTCTTACATGTCCTGTAATGGGCAAGATATTTTTTGTCAGTTGTACTTCGATTTTCTGTTCTTTTGACCTTTAGTAATTCACTATAGAATAGCTCGAAAATGTTATTATACATTTTCAAATGCTTTTTCACCTATTTAGTGCAACACACTTATTACTTACAAGTTCAACATTTCCAGGAAGACCGTCTCATATTCTTTTTATTTTACATTCATTTTTGCATCGTTACGGAAAAATAAAAAGAAGCAAATTTTTTGTAATGTTTTTATAGTGTTTTTTTAGATAAATTAGTTGGTGGTGGGTAATTGAGTTGGCCAGTTGAAAGTTCGTTTGGAATTCTTGGGCAGTTAATGAGGTGAGAATTGACTTGGACGGTCAGATAGAGGGTTTTGGATGACTGAGAGGTCGTAATTATGGTCTGAAATTTAATTTGAGTAATATGAAATAGTTTAGTTAACTTTAAACAAGATAAAAAAATTAATAGTACTCTGTGATTGCCAATAACTGAAAACCCAGTAGTGTAACTTTTTCGTTTTTTTTTTTAAATAAAATTATGTTTTTGTAACAATATTCATTATATTGGAGTATAATGCCTAAGTCATAAGAAATAGAAAGAAAAAGTTTGATTAAATCTGGGAATTAAATTTTGTTTTCATTGGAAAGTTTAAATGTGCTGTGTTTTTTTATTCTCCCCTACACACGCCTACTTCAAGAAATGATAATGATGAAGAAAAAGTAAAGTAAAATATTGAATTTACAATCAAATATTTGTGAGTACACTATATTTTTTGTTATTCCGTCTAGTGCGTGCACGAATAAATCAGAAGGTTTTCCTAACGCGTCAGCCACATACAGTTGTCCATGTGAGAAGCACGGATTCTCCAAATTTAGTCCACATACTTTTTTTTTTTTTTTTTTTAATAAAATGTGATGTGTAGTAGGCATTACAATATGTGTCACAACAACACATAAAAACCTTTTAAGACCAAGGTCCCACATACTTGCAGTAACTGTCCTTGTGCTTTGTTGATGGTCATTGTAAAAGCGAGTTGCACTGGAAACTACACGTTTGACTTCAAATGCTATATATGTTGGGATCATTTGAATACGTGGCAACACTACATCTTCCCCTTCGAATTTTCCATTTAAAATTGTAGCTTCAATGGCATTGTTCATCATCTTTTTCTCCGAACACTTAAAAAAAAATTGTGCAATTTCAAAATATTTGAAATATTTGGAATTACAATATGTGTGACAACAACACATAAAAACCTTTTAAGACCTAGGTTCCACAACATTATGCTTTTTAAGACTTTTTTGCTTTTTATATTCTTCTTAAAGAATGGAAAACTAAATAATAAATCCTTCCACATAATAATGTACGCCATAGGGCAATATTTCATAATATGAAAAACATATACCAAGATCATGTAACGCATTGTTTTCCTCAGTTAAGCATATATAATAGTTATATGGAAACCCATTTCTTCGAGCAAGCAAAGAAGTTAATTCTTTAAAAAAAATATAAAAAATAAAAAATTGTGTCCATCAACACCTTAGAAGCATGTTGTTGCGGGACCTTGTTCTTAAAAGGTTCTTATGTGTTGTTGTGCCAGTTCTTACTACCCAACACATTTCATTTAAAACCAATAGCGTGTCATCGTCAAAGAATATTCTAGGGGTACTATCGTGGATTGGAAAAAGTCCGTCCGCCAGCACCCCTTAAATATCACTTATCCCCTTATATCAGTGACATCTTACTGCCATTTCCAGTGGTATAAGATATCTCACGTTAACTGATTTATCAATAGCAAGTACTAAAGTACGCGGGGTTGCCGGAAAAGTGCCACCATTTTTAATTAGTTTGTTTATTATGATTGCCATCCGTGTTTGATTATACATAAACTATGCTTCTTTGTATAGTATTTGTGTGAATTCCATTTCGTAACTTTGAGCTTTAAATCGATATAATCAATATTATCAACTATATCTTCACTTAGTTTTAGAACTTGTATTACATACAATTGCAAACCAACAAATATTTGGTGAAGATGAAAAAAATTTTAAGATCATGATGTGTTAAATTTATATACACAGTTGAAAAAGTTACTGCAATTTTTAATACAAGCCTTGCAATATGGGTTATGTATAGCAAGTTATTATTAAATTCCAAAGCAAATGTTGCATTAAAACTAATTCTAATGCAAAACTACAAATTTTAGTACAACTCTACCATCATAATTTTACTTTTTATACTAATGGTAGAAGTTTAAAAACAACTTGCTACGCTGGAGTTTTGAAAACAACTTGTTAATGCAAAGAGCATTAAATTTATTTTTAAAGCAAGTTTTGCATTGTTTTATAATGAAGACTTCTGTAGGACCTATATGTGTAGCAATTTGCATTACATATTCAGCTTATTTTAAACTGTGTAATTTTGATAGATAAATGTAATTGTTTGTCAGATTAAACTTTCATTTTTCAATTATTTTTTTTATTAATTAGGTAGACTAAATATGAAATATTCATTATTCAGACTCTTTGAATATCCGAAGATACCATGTCGTCTATAAAGGAAGGAGATGAGGAAAATGGAAGGAATGGGGATATAGGGATAACTATACTAATTGTTTTAAATGACGATGAACATTTTCTTTAAATGGAAAATTCATCGGGAAATACAGAGGAGGTTATTGAGTTCCACAATTTGGCCACTCTATTAAAATAGTCGTTCTGGAAGGGCACAGTTCTACAACGAGGTATTTGTACAACAAATGGATGGGATAACTCAGAACTCAGCAGCTCTTGTTTGTCGATTATACTGCGCACACGATGGAAGGATATTTTGAATTTCCTTAGAGGAGAATTCGCTAAGGCTATATTTATAGTAGATTGACAGCTCAGCCTTATTTCTTCTGTGCTGGAGTGAATCAAGCTGGTCCATTAGTTTGGTATTACCAATCAACTGTATTGCTTTTCTCTGTACAGAGTCTTGACATTTTATTGTTGCCTGACAAGCACCTCCCCAAACATGACAGCAGTACTCCATACATGGACGAATAAAGGACTTGAAGATTAGCAAAATTTGCTCGGGATTGAAATACTTTTTACATCGACTCAAGAATCGTAATTTTTGCATTGCAGATTTAGCGAGGTTGAACACATGTTTATTCCATTTCAGGTTATTTTGAATATCCACTCCAAGAAGTCTAACTGATTCAACCTCACGCAATTCCTCATGGTTTATAACCATTTCATAAAATTAGGTTTATAATTTCATAAAATTATGTTCTATGTAAAAAACATTGATCATAGCAACCTAAGTGTATAAAACGATATATAAATAAAACCTAATTAAAATAATTATCAACATTTAGGCAAAACCGCTTAAGATAATTATAAGGGTCCTGCAGCCAAATTCTGTAATTTTCAATTTTTTATACATATAAAGATATCATTTATATATTTACTGTCATAGAGAAAAATTGTATTACCGACGCGAAAAAAAAACATTTTAAATTCGTAAAATTGCCCCACTCGACGCTAACGCGTTTCGTGAACAAATTTTCACTCACGTAAAAGCAGCTTTTTCATCTCTTGTAGCAAAATGTGCTTTTTTGTTGACAGCTGAAATCAAAAAGTGTTGAAATTTAAAATAAAGTAAAATATGTTTGTTTATGATATATGCGTGCGTTTAATACTATGAAACTGACATAAAATCATGATTTTTGGACTGAACACTAAGATTATACAGTTCATAAATCGTATTTAAAGAACCACTATTTATACTACTCGCAGTTACTAATTAAAATAATTTGTTCATAATAATCATTAATCATAATAAATTTGTATCCCTGTCTGAGGATTAAGTATTCACTATTCATATTGCTATTTGATTTCAACGGGTATCCGCCAAACAAATTGAATTATTAAATATATAATATGCATCAGATCAACTTGATTTTAAAAAGCTCAAACTCAATTTATTTAGCTTAGCCGATTCTCATAATCAATATTCATATAATTCCACTATAAATATTCTAGAAATTTCTGAATATACAATCAACTAAACAAAATTCTTTCACATCGATAGCAAATAGGAAATAATCATAAAAATTAATTGATTTATAATAAATTAAATTTAATAACAAGGGTTCAGTTATAAGTGTTAAATTTTTAGTTTAAATAAAAGATGACACAAGTTCACTTCTTGTTACTAATTAGATTTTCATAACGCTTGATAAATGGAACTTATATTTTGTTTAGTATATGGCATTTGATTAACGATCTTTCAAGTTACTTTTCAATTACAAACGACAAATTACTGTTAAATTCATAATCAATGAAATATTAGACATATTTTATATTACGTTCGATTTTCTGTAAAATTTATAGTAAATAATGTTGAATTCAAAGTTATTTCTATATTGAATCAACGGAATTAACAATAAATATTGCATTTTTCTATAATTTATTTCCAGACCAAGGGTTAACACATGTTCTTAGATAAAATTCAAGCAAATCAATGTTTTAATATTTTTTTATTACGTCATATAAAAATTATATACATATTTGTTAATTTACTATTTAAATTAAAGTTATAATTTTTTATTATTTGTCAAAACAAGTATAAAATCAAATAAATATCTTAAGAAATATTGGTCAGTAAAAGAAATTCTAGAAAAAGAAAAACTTGTAACAAAGGCTAATTAATAAGTGAGACAAAACGTGTAAAAGCGGGAACTGTAATTCTTTTTGTTATCGATAAAATTGTCATATACGTTTGTGTTAATTAATAAATCGATCGTCGTAAGATTGGTGTTTTTCTTTTCCTTTTTAACTTATTTATACTAACCAAGCTCCCTTTTGTACTAATCAAAATCTTATCTTATATTATACAGAAAATTCAAGACAAAATTTACAATAATAATGATAACCTTGCGAATACCTTTTAAAGAATTAAATTAAATTACAAATATAAAAAAATTAATTATTTGACCTCGTAAATTGGAAGTTATTTTTCTTTTATACATTTTAAGATTAAATTTAATTATCTGGAAACAGATATGCATTGTTGTTGGAATTTAAAGTATTGTCAAGAAGAAGAAAAAAATGCTACATATATTGACAGATTTACAATGTTGAAAATCTGTCGGTGACATGTAAAATGGAAGATTTGTTATGAATAAATACATATCAACTGGATGATCGATAACTCGGAATTAATTTTTTTGTATTCTCTAGTTGGAATGATGAATCAGAAAATTTAAACATTTATGATATAAAGATAAAAAAAATTGAAGGTTTTTCGAATTATTTAAAATTGATTGCTCTAGAATCAATATCTGTAGTAAAGAACAATAAAATGAATAATATTTTTAATAATCAAAATCCATTAAGTAGGATTATCATCATAACCAAATATTTCCATATAAATAGAGAAATAAAACTTCTAGTCCAATTTAATTTAAATTATCACAAAAACTTGTAAAACCATAAAAGAAATAGCTTCATAACGATTTCGTAGTTTGATTAGATGAAAGGTTTATTGGTGATAAAAATTTACATATAGAATAATAAAATTCACCGAAATTCTACAACATAGTCGATACTAAAAAGTGCAACAAGCTTTATAAAAGCACAGAAAAATAAAGCTGTGAATTTGAATAATTTTATATTAATATTAATTAATTCATAAGATAAAGTGATCTCTGTCCAAAAGAAAAAATAATATTTTATTAGATTTTTATTACGTTAAGTAATTTAATCGAATTATATCAAAATGCATTCTTTTCGAGTAGGATTCCAATTCATGACATCGTTAAACATAGTTAAACAAAATTTGCTTGATTGGCGATTTTAATAATTTCAAAGCAGGAGATGAAACGACCTTGAAAATATAAACTGTGGGTTTTAAATGTATTCACATTCATTTGTTGTATTGAACAAAGTGTGTTAAACATTCAAATTAAATTAAAATTAGATAATGTTTGTTCATCGATTTTTCCATTGTAAACACGTGTGGTCCTAAATAAATTACCAGTCCAAAACTTCAATATCTTCAAATTTAAAATGAACTGAAGCTCTAATCTTCCACTAAATTATTAAATATTATTACTCAAAAATATACAGTCAATAGTTTTCAAAACTATTATATCACCTGAAATACATTATTATTTCTTAATTTTGAAAGTGATAAATTTATGAATCCATCATTCAATTGTCAAAAACAAATAAAACCATTTACAAATAAAATTCAAGAAAATTCATTGAACTTCGACTTTGGTTAACAATCTATGAAATCGTTTTGAACCAAAATCAAACCAGAAATTTTTATTAGGAAAAGCGGGCTCTTTCGATTAGAATCATAAATATAACCCAACACAAAAACAAAACCAATGAGCACGAGTTTAGATTGAAATCGAAAGTTGTTTAAAACTTTTAAATGACACGGTCATTAATTTAAATTTGATTTTTCGAAAAAGTGAAATTTGTCAATGGGATTTATATATATTCGAAAATAATATTTTTTACAGAATAGCGACAACTTTTGGTTGGTTTGTACAAATTTCATTAAATGGTTTGCGGACTAATACTTTGATAGCTGACGACATTTTGATGCTGATGTTTTAATTTCGGTTAGATCGAATTTGTGAAATTAATCTGTGAACCGTGACATTTGTGTTTTTTATATGAAATTTACTTCGACTCCCTTTTTAAAGAACGGTTGAACAAGAAGATATTTGGCGATGGATTTTTAAAACGTCATTTTAATATTTTTTATTCCATTTGTAATTTTGGTTGACACACAAGGTTAATTGATCTTACTTTTAAGGACTGCTGGGTACGCAATCAAGTAATCCTCTTCGTTTTTAGATGTCCAAACTTCAAACATACAAGAATGTTTTTCTTTTATTTTATTTTATATTTTATTATTTTATCTTGCAGGTTTTCTAGCAAAAAACATGAGACTCAAACAAATATCTACATCTATTTACAGTATTACCTGTAAGGTAGTAGTTTTATCAGCCATCACAAGAGACAAAACCTTAACATCGCATAAAGAAGAGGCTGGTGCAGTTTTAAAAACTTGGCAGTGACCTGTTACCACCTGGTGTGAAGGTGTGAGAACTTTAAAATTGACTGATCTTTTGCGTTTTCAACGTAAACAACGGCCGACAGAAGACAAACATTTGTCTTTGCTTATTTAGAGAAATGTCAAAAAAATGTCAGAAAAAAAATTTACAACAATCAAAATTTTTGTGAGTTCCATAAAAAGAAATTAAATTGAAAAAAAATCATTTGAAAAAACCACAAATTTGTTTGGGATACAAATTATAAGGAATACAGGACTTTAAGTAGTTGTAAAATTCTTTAGCTAAATTCATTAATGAAAATTATTTTAAATCAAAATTTTGTTCTTTCAACAAACAATTTTTAATCAAGAAGAAGGACTTGCAATGGGTTCCCCATTAAGTGGATTATAAGCAATATATACCTTAACTATTATGAAAATAAAATTATTCTTTCTAATTCTAATGAATATCTAAATTTGGTTATTTCATATTCAAAGTATGTTGTTGACATATTTTTATTACTTATAATGGAAATTTTTTGGCAAATTGAAATTTTCAAAAATTATTTGAATTAAATTAACAAAAAGATACAATTTATTCAATTTATTCAATTTCAAAAATAGTAACATAAAATTTCTTTCAAAACAATTAACAATCTGTATAAAAATTAAAGAAAACCCTAAACCAAAAAAATGCTCTGGTATTTATCAAATATATTGTGACTATTGTGATAAATTTTATACTGACCAAACAGGTAGAAAGTTTATCAACAGATTTTTGAAATGCTTACCATTGAAAAAAACATTGGTAATATGAAATCAATTTTTGCTCTACACCTCTTGCTACACCTTTTGCAGAACTCCATAGTTGTTAATTCTAATATTTTATAGAATTTAAATATAACTTAATACTTTTCTTTACAATTTTTGTTCTTTTCGTATTTTGTAAATTTTAAGTCTTTTCATTTTGTTTAAATTTTTTATGATTGATTCAGTATGCATATTGTAAAGAAATTTGGACTTTATCAAAATAATTAAATTAATAAACGGTAAGGACGGAACTACAAAGAAATGCCTACTGATTATGCCTACTGGGAAATTTCTAATTTAACACAAATATTATTAAAAAAAACTCCATCATACAAAGGTGAATTAAGCAAAATGTAATTAACAAAAAAAATTATCTAGAAAAACAAACAATGTAAAAAAACAAAAAAATTATTTAAAGTAAATCAAAAGCTTACAAGTTATTATATATGGTGTTTATCCACTTCAAAACCCAGGTAAATTGTTTTGATATCCTTGTAATTTTATTAACAGTCCACTATATGAAACAATAGCAGATAAACGACTACAGTCTGTATGGATGCTGCATTTTATATGTAATTTCGAACATTACATACTACAAAACCACCAGTCATTGTTCCTCCCTTGTGAATTAAATTTACCACTTTTACATTTTGATGAAAAGTCAATTTGTATGTGGGAATTTACAAATTAAGCCCAACACACTACTTTTTACATAACTCCTCGTTTATTTCAACGTGAAAAAATTTGAAGAATTGCTTCCACCGATTTGAATATAGCTTTTTACATCCCATGCATTCTTGATACTTTCCTCAGCCGCCATCAATTCAATACACAATAAAATAGCACAAAGAATGTTATTTGCAACAATGATTAAAGTTGTGTTTTTATTTGTCTGCTTTTGAAAAATTGTTATCAGTAAAAATATTATTACACAAAATAATTTAATAAAAGGCCACAAAAGAAATAAATTACCTTTAAAAGAAAGTAAATTAATTTTATAAACGTGGTTTGAACAAAACAATATAATATGTATTAATATGGTTTTCCATATTTTTCACTTATTTTTTCCTTTGAAAATTAATTGTTACTATAAGTAAAAGAAAATTGTCACTATAAGGACTACCTAATTATCCCTAACAAATAAAATGTTTTACTTATAGTAAAACTTAAAAATAATAAAACAATATAAATACATTGAAATACTTGTGGCACCATACACTACTGATAACCAACCGTTTTAATTGAATCTAATTTATATAATTTCTCAATCAACTGATTGTTTTATAGTCAGAATGTCATACCTCTGGCTCTCTCTCCTACCAAATCCCTTTCGCGAACCAATCCATAATTTTAAAATATCATTTATTAAAAAAGAAATTTATTTTTTTTGTTCTTCCACTCAATATTATTAAACAAAAACATTCTCTAAACTAAAGGTAACGGCAATACAAATCAAATCAAATCCAAAATTATATAAAAGAAGATTACATTTAATTTTAATGATTTCGTTTTTCAAATTATGTCGACTTTAATTTATATCAGGCCGGAACCAAAATAAATTTGTAAATCATTTCTTTAATTATGAATATCTTACAGTAATTTTAGAAACAAACAATTTTTGAAATAATATTTTCAATATTATAAATTTTTTCATTAAAGATGCATAGTTATATCCGAATCACGTATGAGTTTATGTTTTAATATAAGTTGTATAAAAAAAAATTTAATTTTTCGTTTTTTATTCTCTATATTCTCAAGAAATTTGCTTTCATTTCGCGAGAATTTCATCAAATTACAATAACAAAATAAAAAACAAACGAAAATCATAAATTAAATTTTTTAAATTTTTGAAACTTTTCCACAATCAGCACAACTCTTTCACAATTAAATAAGCTTTGAAACGGTTGACGAATTATAAGTATATTCACAAAACTTTTGTCGAAACTATACTCCAATCAAAATTTTGTACAGCAACGTTATTTAAGAGGTCGCCCTTAGATTTCATGCGCATAATTTGTACTTAAATACGTGTACATATTATCAATATTCAAACTTTATGAATTTTTTCCTCGATAACGGTAAATCTTAAAAGAATTAATTCGTACATTGCGACTTAAAATTTTATGTAAAATACAATGGAATTTTTTAAATATCAAAACTGATAAACTTTTGAAAAGTTTACCGCCATTTTTTAGGATCCGTCCTTTTTTTTTTTGATGTTCATTTCGTAATCAACGTCCCCAAAAATCTTAGAATATACTATTCTTTTACTATTTATTATCTCACAGAATGAAAAAATACGCTAAAACCACGTTTTCCTTCCTTTGAATCTTTTTTTGGGCCAGTTTCTGGTCGATGCCCATTAAAAAACAAAAATTAATCGAAAGTAGAAAAAAATCAAAGAAATAAAAAACAAAATTGAAAAAAAATCGTGCCATATTACTCGAAATTTAGATATTATACTTTTAACCGTTAAAATAAGGATGAAAACCAACCATAAAATTTTTAAAAATATTTTCAGTTGTAATTTCCCAAGGGCGGTGATAATTCGAAATAATTTTTTGCCAAAAATTTTGAAAGCCTGTATATTGATAAAAGCACGAGGCAGTTGGCCGAGGGCTATTATCAATACCACTTGCTTGACCACTTGCTATATTTCTTTATATAATTTTTATGAATTATACGTTGGCCTACTGTGATATCAGTTAATTATTTCAAAATTAGACAGATAATTTTCAATATCCCAGTAGGCCGGACGTATAAATATTTGTTATTAGTATAATTCAAATGTTATTGGTGAAATTGAATGATGTCATTACATTTTAAAAAATTTCATTGGGTTAAATTAAAATAAAACTAAGGCAAAAAATTTTCGGTTGTAATTTCCAGTGGGCGGTGATAATTCGAAATAATTTTTTGCCAAACATTTCGAAAGCAAGTATTATTATCAATACCACTTGCTTGAGGAATTTTTCAAAAAATTATGAGAATTTATCAACGAACGAGGGGAATTCGTTTAGAAAATTTTTTGCCATTTTTCATTTCTTTATATATTTTTTATGAATTATACATTGGCTACTAGGATATCAGTAAATTATTTCAAAATTAGGCTGATAATTTTTAATATCCCAGTAGGCCAGACGTATAACTATTTGTTATTAGTATAATTCTAATGTTATTGGTGAAATTGAATGATGTCATTACATTTTAAAGAATTTCATTGGATTAAATTAAAATAAAACTAAGGCAAATAATTTTTATCATAATCTACGGAAACAATTCAAGCAAAATGATACTTTTTCGTTTTCTTTTTCAGCGACACCTATTTGTCTACAAGATTCGCAAGTTTGTGATCTAGGCAATAAATTATATTTTGTGAGCGCCGCTGACGGCCATGGTGTGACTCAAAAAATCTCAACAAATTTGATAATTGTTTTCTCATAAATGACTGATTTACAAAATTTGAGGAAAAAAATTGTTCCGTATATGTTCCATATAGGAACGTAGACTGTCAACAGACTGTCTTTTAATTTCATCAATTTGAAAATTTTATGACTGAGTTTCACTTGAAGGCCTAATTAAATTGATTAGTTTTAAATGGATGAAGCTCCCATATAGTTTTTCCATATGTCTATATGTATTGTATACATCTGTCAGTAGCTTTACGTAATCTCATTGCAATCATGCTTTTATCCATACATGCAACAATTCATACCTCTGTAGTGCATAATAAATTACAATTAATAACTAAGCCTGATATCTTTTGTCGACACTATATAGTTTTATGGATGACAGCTACATATAAAAATTACCTTATTTTACCGATGGCTCAGCAGCTAGCTCAATAAAAACGATGAATTTTAGGAATTATAAACAAAGTTATAATTTTAAAACGCATGGAGTGTGGCATCTTAATGATGCAATTATTAATCGCTTATGTAAAATATATTATTTGCAATGACAGAACTTATAAGTGAGTTCTAATAAATCATCGCTAGTTTTGATTGTTTAAAGATGTTAAATTGCATAACTAATGCAACAAAACTCTTTCAAATATAATTAAAAACTAACACGAAAAATATTTAAGTATGATTTGCTGCAACTGTTTTTCGTAATTTTGAGCTCTAAATATTTTTTCTTAAAACCGACAACGTATCAGAAACACAATCAAACTACTTTTTAAACTGATAGTTAAAACTGACCTTGATGTTTTAATCTACCAAATAAAAAAAAGTCCATCATCCAATTTTAACGATGTCTCGAAAATGCTGATTCCGGTTTCATCAATTTTATACAAATTGCATTTCTTAAGCGACAAACTACGAAAACATAATCTTTTATTAAGATCGTGAAGGAGTGTCAGGGATTGTTCCCATTTTGTTGAATATATTATATTCAACAAAATGGGAACAATCCCTGACCCTCCTTCACGATCATAATAAAACATTGTTTACTTATCCTTATGCAATTTGTTATTACAACTTTCAGTTATTTATAATATATTCATTAGGTATTGCAAAAAAAAATAGTTTCAACTAAATATCATCCAACGACCTCTACTTTTCAACAAGTCCTTTAACGTAACAAATTGAATAACGAAAATTTTATTCTATCATAACAAGAAATCTACAACTCGAACAAGAACTTAAAACTTTTCTTAGTTATAATACTTTCAATAAAAAAACTAATTAAAATCTCCTAATAAATTCAAGTAAGATCACAATCAATCGTATAAATTATAAACATTAAAATACTAATAATCTAATAATTACATTTTCAGAAAAAAAATAATACAATTCAACAATAATAGAAATAATAATAAAATATCAATAATTAAATAACAAATAACTATTTAAGACATTTTACTTCTTCTTTATTATCTTATTTTATTTTTTCTAATTTTCTTTTCTTATAATAACTAATTTCAAGAAACGAAATCCATTTCATGTTCAATAATATTTTAACAATTAATTCGTGACAAATCAATTCAATTGGAATATTGAAAATGAATTTCAATAAAATAATATTTATAAAAAAAGTAAATTAAAATCTTTTTGTAATTTAAATTATATAAGAAAATATTTTTTTTCTCGTAAAGAAAATGAGATAAATACAAATAGAGAGTCATAACGACAACGGCAGAGAATAAAAATGTTAGTTTTCATAATTCTTAGTAAACTAAAAAATCTTATGAAGCTCGATTTCAATAAAATATTACTGAAGCCGGACGGCAGGAGCACATTTACCTAAAAGCGGACTAGGCGCCGCCTTCGAACCCCACACTTGTAGGTGAGAAAAAGTTCTTTCTAATTAACTAATAAATACGTCTAAACTATACTGTTAAGTATAATTATAGTTTGTTGATAATTTTAATAACATGGTTTGTGTTCTTATACACACAGCAGCCACCTACCCTAGTAACGTATTTGATAGATATGAGTAAGCTACTTTTTCTTAATATAATGTGCTGTATAATAAGAATTACAAGTACAAATCACAACAGATCACAAGAATTTAAAGGTCCAACAACAACAACCGTTGTGAAAGGTTTAATGAACGCAAATCTTCTTTTTGCTTAGTTTTTATATTTTTTTTAAGAATGCATAACTAAATAAAAAACTATATCACATATAAAGTATGATACATTCCAATATTTCATGATCTACCGGTCATTGACCCTAAAGAAAAAGCCAACCTTCTGGGTAATTATTTCTCTAATAATCCTACACTAAGCGAACCCAATTTCTTAGCTAAGACGATTCATAGAGTTTTATACTTAATGGGGCGTATAATTTTCCGTAAAAACATCATTCGGAAAATGCTTTTACAATTTAATATTAACAAAGCATCTGGGCCTAATCGTATTCCTCCAACTATTCCTAAAACATTTGCTAGGGAGCTAGCACCAATCCTCACTAAAATCTTTTATTTGTCATATAAGAAATGGATTTTTTCTGAAATATGAAAAATGGCAAGCGAACAACCAGTTCCTAAAAAATGTAGCAAAACTGATCCTACAAATTACAGACCCATTTCAATTTTATCGGTTCTTTCTAAAATTTTTGAGAAATACATTAATTTTAATCTAATGAGCTTCTTAGAGTTCTCAAAACTACTCAATGAAAGAAAATACAGCTTTCGAATAGGAAAAGCGACGGAGATTTACGTTCCCTTCTCACTCATGTCTGGAACAAGTCACTTGAAAATCATCGTAAAACTTTCGGTGTTGCATTTGATATATCCAAATCATATTTGATAAAAGTTTGGCACAACAATCTTATTTGAGATGTTATGGTTTGGATGAGCAATTTGTTTCTTGGATACAAAGTTTTGTTTCCGAGCGTATATTTTGCTTTGTCACCAAGTCTCTTTCTTATTTATATAAATGATTTGTTGGATTCCACAGTTAGTCCTATTCAATGTTTTGCTGATGATAGCACGCTTCATGTGTCTCATGAAAACCCTAAATTATATTCACCGTTAGCGCTGAATAACTGTAGATCAAATATGATAGATTCTCTAAACAATGACCTTAACACTATTTTGAATTGGGGGTTTGCTAATGGTGTTGAATTCAATACGAATAAAACACAGTTTTTTTATATTTCTAGAATATCCACACCTAATCCGTTTCAATTAAAGTTCGGCTCTAAAGATCTTGTAGAGAAAGAATATGTTAGACTTCTAGGGGAGAAGTTGAAAATAATATGAAATAGAATTTACATATTTTTAACCTAGCTAAGAACGCTGTTCAAAAATTGTGCTTTTTGGGACGATGCCGTAAATTTTTCAATAGCGAAACAGCTTCTATTAATTTAAAAATCATTTAGACGTCCCTGCATGGAGCACTGTTCTCACATATGCGGTAGAGCTTATTATGGTAGTTTGAAATTCCTTGATTCTGTTCAGCGCAGAGCTGTTAAACTGATTTGCAACTCATCTACAAATACATTATGGATGAACAAAATTCCCCACAGATTAAATGAATCTTGCCTTAAATAGCAAACCAGAGCTACTACTGTGGCCCATCCTTTTATGGTTCATATAAAAGGGTGCAAAATTGTTGCTTTTCAGCGTGAATTTTTCAACAAACTCTCTCATCTCTGGAATGCTTTGCCTTCGTGGGTTTTCTCCGATAGCTTTAATCCTCAAAATTTAAAGTTATAGCATTCATAAGTTTCTTAAAGAAACTTAACTTATTTAAACAAAATCCTAATCCCTAATTGGTATGGTATCTTCGAATATTCGGAGACGTTAATTTATAATTTATTATAATTAACACTAAACATGCCTTACTTAATTTTAAAAAAAATTATAGGGTAGAGAAAACAAGAATAAAATACAAACGGTAAAACGCAATATGTTTTAAGAAATATGTTTACAATTTTGTAGGAACAAAACTAAAATTGGGTTGCCAAAAATCCAGCTAGAGGCGTATTTCTTGATCATGTGACACACTGTCTTAATCAATAAGGTCTCACATGGATTATATTTACACTGTTGTTTGAACTACCTTCGATGTCCTAATAAGACGAAAAACCTAATTCACATTTAAAATTAATTGTTTTATTTGATAAATTCAATTGTGTTGACTGTCGGCACTTGGCGAAACATTTTAATATAAATTAAAATGTTTAAAGGCAATCTTGTATAAAAGCGTAGGAAACAAAAGCTTTCAAAAATGTTATCCCTTACATAGAATTACATGAAGGCTCGTGTCTTCGGACAAGCAAAAACGTGTCATCATTAAGGAATATTCCACAGCTAAGGTTGAAGCTGGTATACATTCGACTGAAAACAGTTCATCCATCAGCACCGTTCCACCCCCTATGATATCACGTTGGCTAGTAATATCCGCTGCTATTGCCAGTGGTATGTGATATTGTGATATATCATGTCATTAGGAGGGACTTAAGTACGCGGACTCGTCACATCCGTAGATCAAAAATTAAAAATATAATTTACAAATCCACAAAAACTAATGCCTAGCGGAGACCGACTTAAAATAATGGTCAAACATTAAACAAAACATATCATAGGGCTAACAGATCAAACCCAGCAAATTTAATGAATTTTCAATTACAGAGCCGATTTTACTTTTATAGCTTTTATATGACCTACCAACGCCTGACAAAGATATTTGTATCCAAGTGTAGATTAGGTAACTCGCACTCTCAAATTTAAATATATATTGCAATAATATAAAATCCCAGCGGCAGGTATATCCGCTAGAAATAGGTAGATTTCGGGGTCAGACGGTTTTGTGTCCAAATAAAATTAGATAAGTCAGATTAGTTTAAATAAAAAATATAAGTAGAAACAGAATAATTCAAAAAAATTATCGAACCAAATTAAATACATTATCCGAACTAACGCCATCAATACAATTTCGGAACAGTTTTATTTAAGTTGGTTTAAACTACTTTTAATAACATATTAAATCCACCAAAGATCAAATGAACTACGTCACAACTACAATTATACCATCACACATAATTTATAATCAAACATTATCAAACAATTTTATTTCAAAATCATCTTTTGTTGTTGTGTTTTTTTGTTCTTATTTAATCTTTTTCGAAACGGTTACTTAGTAAAAAAAATAAAAACAAAAGAGATTTTGATAATTTTTCTATGGTATTAAATGGGTTGATATTTTTCTTGTAAGGGTTGCATTATAATGCTTATAAAAATGGAACCTTTTGGGTTAGAAAGCTGAAATTTTTTGAGGCTATAGTTGAAAAGTATGTTTAAAAGCTAAGATGAATTTAAATAACATAAACTGAAACATGATGAAAGCATTGCCTTTTGCGTTTGTTTTAATTTCAACAGCCGTAGGGTCTCAACCGTTAGACTTAAACTATTATTTTTGAAAATTTTGGAAAGATTTATATTTTAAGTACGTGAAAAAAAGTTTTCAACTATAAGCTTGGCCATTTCAGCTAGATCAAGGGCAGCAAAGTTTAGTAAATTTTTAAAACAGCTGATTTTTGAGGAACCTGAAACGCCAAAGTAGTCATCTGGATAAAAATGATAAAAAAAGGTTCAAATATTCAATATTTTTAAATTTTATTAAAATATTATTATTCAAACGGAAGTTATAGCGCCCTAGATTATTCGACTTTTTAGGCTCTAGCCGCTTAACCGGTACCCGGATATGGCCAGTTCACGAACTTGTCCAAGACATTATTTGCCAAAACATACACAGAAAATTATTTTGGTGTAGGTCGAAAAATGCGACCGTGAGAGTGCCGCTAAATTCCGTTATACCTCATATCGTTATATCTTATATATATAAAAATCACGTGTCACGATGTTTGTCCGCGATGAACTCCGCAACAATGTAACCAATCTTAATGAAATTTTGTACAATGTGTGTATGATGGTCCAGCTTGAGAGATAGGATAGTTATTATCTTGATTAAATCCCTAGATATTTTTTAATTGCGAATTAAATGTTCAATATGAATGGTTTATATGCCAACTTTCAGATGGCATCGTAAATCAATTTATTCAATTGATAGTAAACTTGAACTTCGTGTAAGGCCATTATTAGACTATCAAATATGTTTTAGTAAAGAAAGTTTTGTTTTATTTGATAATAAACGAAAAGCATATTATGCTAAGTCAAATACGTTACCAAAGGTTATTGATAATTTTTTGCACGATCAGGCGATTTTGCATGTTCGCTGATTCGTAAATAAACATAGTAAGTTTCGTTTACAAATCACTGGTCGGTAATTAATTACTTACCGATCATGCAAGTAAATAATTACTTACCAGTAAAGGAGACCTCAGGGTGTGAATAAAATCGATTATTAGTTAAATAATTGTGTACGTCTATTCACTAGCTTCAAATTTAAATAACATTCATTTAAAAATATTGCAGTTAAAAGATTTAAAAAAAGCAATTAATTTTGAAAATATATTCGATGGAATTTAGTTTTGCAACAAAAAAAGCTATAGTATTATGATGAAACGCAAAGCTTACTATTTTGAAATGACATTTTAAGAAATTTTCTTTAAAACATTCAAACTTGAATTTTGTGAATGAATTTTATTATTTAAATAGTTTTAATTGAATTTTTATTAATCGTGCAAAAAATGTAATAAGGATTTTGAGCATTAAGAGTATTACCGATTTCGGATATATTAGAGATCTCGACTTCGTCTCGATCTCAAAACATATATCCTGAATCGGTAAAACACTCTTACTGCTCTTAGTACTTAAATAACTATTGTGGAGGTTATATATTAATTATAGAAGTGTTAAAAAGTATCGGAATTCGGAACCTGTAAAAAATTTGTTGTATTGGTTTTTATAAAGTTGGAATAAATATAAGAGTAAAAATTAAAGAAAACAATAATTTAAATTTATTTATTTATTATTTTAAATTTTTCATTGATCTTCTATGTTAATTTACAAAAATCAATATCAAATTGAAAAATACTCTTATTTGTATTGCTAATTAAAATATAACGATTAGAGGTAAAAAAAATTGTCATCAAAACTGGATGAAAAACTAGGTAGACTTCGCTATTTTTTTACAACGTTTGCACTCTCCAATTTCATGTCATATTTTTTTTATTGATCAATATATTTGATAGTGTGATATACGCCTCATAAATTTGGGTTATCCAATAGATGGTGTTGTATTTGTATTTGGAACGTTGTTTTTAACGTCGAAGTTTGTGCAAATACACTACGATTTGCTTTTTCAAATTGTCGTGTATTATTTTTTGATTGGTGATTGGTGATAAATATTTTATTTGGTTTTTTGTTTAAATATCGGTTTATGAGCGTAGTTTGCTTTGATCAATGTTTTTATAGCTATAAATAAAGAATTCAATAACGAATTACATATATATTCCCGCAGGAAGATTTGTAAAATTTTAAATTTTTGATCTATGGGAGTGACAACCCAGCGTACTTAGATTTCTGCTTTTGCATATGAGTTAGCTTGAGTTATCGTTAACCACTGGCAATAGTAGTGAGATATCACTAGCCAAAGTGATATCTTAGGGATGTTGGCGGATGAACTTTTTTCAATCAACGATAGCACCCTTAGTCTTAGTTATAGAATATTCTTTGATGATGACACGCTATTTCTTTTAAAATAAAATGTGTTAGGTAGTACGAATTACAATGTGAGTAACAACAACTCATGACAACCTTTGAAGAATAAAGTCCACAACAACATGCTTTCTAAGGTGTTGATGGACGCAAATTTTTTATTTTTTTATATTTTTTTAAAAAAATGAACTTTTTCGTTTACTTGGAGAAATAAGCTTCCATATAACTATTAAATGTGCCGGGTTTAATCCTTCAGCAAAACAATGTTTACATGATCTTTGTATATGCTTCTAGCACTAGCAATTTGCGTCCATCATCTTAAAAAACATGATGGTGTGGAACCTAGGTCTTAAAGGATTTTATGTGTTGTTGTGAGACATATTGTAATTCCAACTACACAACAAATTTTATTAAAAAAATATTTCAAATATTTTGAAATAGCACAAATGTTTTTAAAAATTTTTGGTGAAAAAGATGATGAACAAAGTCATTGAAGCTACAATCAATTTTGAATGGAAAATTCAAAGTGGGAGATGTACTGTTGCTACGCATTTCAATGATCCCAACAGATATGGCATTTGAATTCAAACGTTTAGTTTCCAGTGCGACTCGCTTTTGCAATGACTGTCAACAAAGAACAAGGAAAATTGCTGCAAGTATGTGGTAGGTTTGGAGAATCCGTACTTCTCACATCTGGACAACTGTACGTGGTGGTCAGCTAACGTCGGAATACCTTCTGATTTATTCGTGTACGCATCTAGACGGAAAAACGCAAAATATAATGTGTGCCCACAAGCACGAGCAAAGAAATAAAATTAAAACGACATTTTGAAATTTTTTCCTTATTAAAATAAATAATTGTTGCAATAAAAATGATACAATGTAAATTGAATGTTTGGTACGTTTAGTGTGACTAAAACAATTGAAAAAACAACAACACCTATATTAAATTTTTCGTTGTTTCAAATGCTTCAGTCAAATCGAACACGGCTGTTATCAGAACGAGTTTTCTTGAATTTCCTTTCTTATGAAATACCGACAATATGCGACAGGTATAATGTTAAATAAACAAAAGTTTTACACTATTTGGTGTAAAATAAATAAAGTTTTGAGAGATTTTTAGAGTGATTAAGCTTAAAGTAATTATTTTAATTCACATGAATTTTGCAATTTTAAAGCATTTTTTATTTTCGCTCAGAAAAACTTCTTTAAAACAGTTTTTGTGTGTTTCGTATCGGGAACAAATACAATTTACAATAGTATAATCACAGATGAAGAATTCAATTTAAATAAATATGAGATAATGAAGTTTCAATTTAGAAATTATCTGAACATGAAAATTAAAATATGTTTTATTGTTGTTTCATCCACTGTGGCTGAGTCTGTATGATGGCTTTGAAGTTTGAACTATGATGTCTCTGATGAGTGTGAGGTTAATCTCGACAATAATTACTTATTATCGGGAATAATACTTTCAATAATTACTTTGAGCAATAATTGCTCACAAAATCGCCCAAAAATTAGTATTCCATTAATGTTGTCTATATATGGAACATATATGCCAATATATTGACCGTGTGTAAGATATTAGTTTCGCATTGATTTGCAACAATCAATAATGACTTTAAAATGACTTAGGATGTTGACTAAATAGAAATATTTCTCACCCTATGAATTCACATCCTATGAATTCTAATACAAAAACATCCAAATAATTTTGATTTTTTTGGCATCACTTCTTCTATTCCTTTTTTGCATCACTTCTTCTATACCTTCATCGAATATATTGTCACTATTCTTACTGCCCTTGCTGACCATTAAATGTTATAACGATCAAAATTGTTTGCAACGTTTTTAGTAACCTACCACAGGTAAAAAAAGCGTATATTAAACCGCATGAGCACTGTAAAAATTTGTGAATCCATTTTTGTTCCGTATGTTCTAATGTTCTATATAGAGACACACCTGAAAACTTATTTGATCGCGTATTTTTTTATATATCCTTTGTTGTATATATAATACTATTTTTTTTATATTTTACTGATCAACTAGAGTGCTGATCCTTTTACATTCATATTTAGAAAAAAAAATAGATCATTTCTCATTACAACTCTTTGAAATTATTGCTACTACGTCAACAAAATGTATACACACAAACTTTATTTATAGGCGTAGCAAAGCACGCCGGGTCCCGCTAGTATATATATATATATATATATATATATAATTTTTTTTTTTTTTTGTTTTTCCATCTCCGCTTATCACAAATAGTCGTTTGGCATCAAAATTTTTCCGAAATTCCGAGATGAAGCCCATTGCAATAGGTAGATTTTTATATGAAATCTACCTAATTACCAATTAGATAATTACCAATTATTTATAACCACCAATTAAAAAAATATATAAAGAATTGGACTTTAACGAAATCTTAGTTGTCCACCAATATCCCAAACTTTGATTGTTACATTCCTCTTTGTAATTTTCCTCATATCGAATCCAACACTTGGTAAAATATCTTCATTAAATTGTCCAGATGCCACAACATCAATAAAAGTTGTTTTTCCTGAATATGGATGACGAACTAAAGTGAACTCCATTTCTTCTTTCCAAAACAAACTCTTATTCCAATGCAAAATTTGATTTATCATAGCTAACATTTTGGGATATAACAATTACACACTTGGATAAAGATTTTAATTAAATCAATATATAATAAAAAGATGAATAGATGAGTGTATGATACAATTTTTAATATAAACAACGCCACAATGCACCACTTTTTGATTTTAATTTGCACAATGTTACTTATAATTACCATTTGATTAAAATTTACATGATTTGGGGAGGTAAATTTGTGAGTGATTAAAACACACAAAATTTATTTCCCCATATCATCTCAATATAAAATGCAAGTCAACTACTTCCATTTCGCATCTCAATAAACAATTCTATTCAATCGCGAAAATATTCTCCTCTACAACAACAGACAACCATTTTACTTTTAATAAATTGTACAACCGTATTATTTCTACATATATGTAATATTATGACTAAACTTTTTCACAACCAAAATTCTTGTTATAGATACAAACATGTATTATTAATTGACATTGAGTGACACAACAAAACAATTAACTGATAAAATGTGAAATATTGGTTGATTGACCTGTAGCACACATGTTTGTTCTAAAAGATGATTTTAATTTAAAGGCTGGAACTGAAATAAATACATTAGAGATTTTTTTTATATATGAACATTCTTATTTAAGAGTAAAATTTAAAATAGGCCCATCGTTACAAATACAGTACCTGTTTTAATACAGTGTTGTATAATAGAAATATTACAGCATATTTTAAGACTTAGGTCCCCAACAACATGCATTCTGAAGTGTTTGTGAATTGAATATTAAGACAATGGATGGTATGCATAAAAACTAATAACCACTAGTTAAACTTTACTACCTAGTTTAGTATACAATTCCTAGTATGGTAAGAAATTGGTTTGAGTATGAACTAAACTAGGAAGCTAGTATTAAAAAACATCGCACTAAGTTGTTGCTATGGCGTTTACTAGGAATATAAATAACAAACTTTTTTTGAGTTGTCAAATAAATAACTGATTTCGTATTATATTTCCTTATAACTTATTTATTTTAAAATAGTAAAATTGTAGGATTTTATTTTATGTTAATAATTATAAGAAGAAGTTCGATATTAAAATATTCATTTTATTTGTGTTACCGTAAAATTACATGGAAGTGAAATAAATTGTGCTGTGTTTTATTTAAGAAAACAACTGTTTATTTAGATCCGGTGTGTGGATAGACTCCTCGTGGTGGCCTCCTTTTTGGTGGCCAAATATTTCATTTCGAACTCTTGGCTGTGATACAAACAAATGAACATGAACCAAAATCAAAATCACAATAACAGCGGTACTTTTCAGCACCATAAAACAAAAAATATTGGACCCTCAGTCCGTATTTTGCAATTGAACATTGAAGGGATAAGCAAGTCAAAAACTGAACATTTACAAAGAGTATTAAAAGATTTTGACATCGACGTTGTAATTTTGCAAGAAACGCATGCAGCAGATGAAGCGAAACTTACCTCTACACTCAGAGAATTCTGTTGATAAAAACTATCAAAATAGCCATTAGATTAATAATTTAGTGATTATTATACAGCTAATCACAACTTGTGATTATTTCCACTAATTTCGTAATAACAGGCATTATTAAACTAATATTGTTTGTTCGTAATATTTACTAACAAAAAAAAATTTAAATTTTAAATCTAAAAACGATAGCTTTTATTTTTATAAAAATTCTTATTGAATTAGTAACATAGTGAATTAGATTCATATTAGGTATCCATTGGATAAATGACATATATTATTAGAACAATAAAGTTGTTTTTAAAATAATATTAGGTTATCAGATTAATAATACAATCTAATTAGATTAATAATAGGTTTATATTAAATTAATAATAAGATGTTATTAAAATAGTAATAGAACTTATTAAATTAATAATAAGATGTTATTAAATTAATAATGGAACTTATATTTTACACTTTTTAAATAAAAGAGAATATAAATTTTTTATTAACAATTTCATTTATTTCAAATATTTTCATTTAATTATAAAGTATTTTCATTTCACAGTTTTAATTTTAAAATAATACATAATTTTGTTTTAAAGTATTTTTAAATTTACATGTGTAAAATATATTATATTTTACTATATTTTTTATTAATTATTAATTAAAAAATAAATTTACATAGTTAAACTAATAATATATATTATTGATTTTTATATATTTCTTTTTTGCCTTTCAATGTATAAAAATACTTTTGGATAAAATTCCAAAATTGGTTGTTGATTGCGGATTTTTTAAGTTGAATAAATAAAATATTTTGAAGCACACATCAATTGCTTTTCATGTTGTATAAACTGCATACCGTACACTATCAAAACATACTAGTATTGACTTTGTTTTAGATCCAGTAATTAACAAAAGTGGCTGAATTGGTAATTCTTGATCCAAATACTTTTTAACGTCTCTTTAACATTTTGAACAGTTTCACCTATAATGGCAAAACTGTTTTGAGAATCTCGAACTGTGTATTTCTTATAAATTTAATGCTCCAAAGTTTTGTTGATTGGACGGAGTATCATGTGTTGAATTGAATAGGTTTAATTGTTTTCACTCAAAAATATTACAAATGACATGTCCAAAAACAACTTTTTAACTTACAGCCGGGTTTCAAATTCAAATACATCAGAAACAGACACAGAATTTCATACAAAAAATTCCGTTGCTGTAAAATTTGAATGGAGTTCTGTTTCTGTTGTATGTGATTTTCAAGTTTTTGGAGTCAAAAAAAAAACAAATTTAAAAATCATACTTTCTGTATTGCGAAGCTTTTCAACAATCTCTCTTAACTTTTCATCGTTAATTTGTTCTTCAAAAATGGGCTGAGTTTTCTGAATGAATGTTGGTAATTTACAACCAAAATCGGTGGTTTTCGTAAACATTGCTTTAAAATAAATGTCTATCTGAAAATTTCAAAAGGAATATTAATATAATTAAAATGTTATTGAAATATACTAATATTGAATTATTAATTACCAGTTTCTAGCCAAGCGGTAATTTAAATTGCTCCCATTATGTTGAAATTTCCGAAGTTGATTTTAATTTTGAAATGTCGCTGAGTCTCAGTTGTTTAGTCCTGTCCCATGCAGACTCAATTTCAGCCCAACTACTCTGTTCATCGACCAAAATTTCTACATGTTCTGATGAATCTGCTTCAGGAACTGAAAACCCAATATTTTTTTAACACGGCATAGACAGTACAAACATTTACAAAGTTTCACATACCAAACGTAAAATAAAATTTCATAAAATTTCATAATATTTCTTATCTAAAAGAATTTTAATTTTTCAATTTTCTTAACAACCCTTTTAGCTTTTCACAAAACTTTTAAATATTTTTTAAAGTTGTTGTTTATTTAGCGTCTGTATATAAACTGTGATTCTTACCAAGATTTTATTAATCGTTATTAAAAATAATAACCTAAAGTTAGATTAATGTATACTATTATTAATCTAATAACCTACGTTTTTAAAGTAAAAACGTCGATGATTAATCTAATAAAATGGTTATTAAAATTAACTACAAAAATAATAATTTATGTTTTTATTTTAATAGCTCTACGTTAATCACATGATTTTTTATTTGATTACATGAATTCATTATTTTAATAAAAATTGGTTATTAGTTTAATCAATCGTTGTGATTTTTTTAATAATATTGACCGTATTTTTATTTAAATAAACATTTTTATGAAAATAATAACAAAAAGTTTTAATCGAACGAATGTGGCAATTACTTTAATAAAAATCGTTATTAGAATGATAACTTATTACACATTTTTAAAACGGGCGGTTATTAAATTTACTAACAAAATTCTCTGAGTGTAGGGGTAGTATTGTTGGTTACAAATTAATTAGTGCTATTTACCATCAAGTATATGGATCTACTACGTATGTTAAGCCAGAAATCCTGAACTGCACGCACGTACTTGCACAGACGGACAACGATTTACATCTTATTGTTGTCAATATATCGGACACGAAGAAGGTAAACGTATACTAGCCTCCAAATACAGGATGGCCAGCTGCTATTTCTCCATTATTTCACCAACCAACAATATATGCTGGTGACTTCAATAGCCATCACACTCAGTGGTCCTATTCAAATAACAATCCCAATGGCATACAACTGACTGACTGGGCGGATGGTAACAACATGTTCCTGGTATATGATGCGAAAGACTTGAAAACCTTTAGATCTGCTAGATGGTGAAGTGATTACAATCTCGACCTCTGTTTTCCACAAAAAACGAACAACGTAACCCTATTCCAATATCTAGGGCTGTCTTACAAGGTTTGCCACGTTCTCAACATCGTCCAGTCATTCTTGAAATAGGTATCCAAATCCCACTTGTTAACTCTACTCCTCAACCTAAATGGAATCTTAACAAAGCTGATTGGGCGAAATATGGGTCGGAGTTGGATGCAGTGATTCGTTGGATCCAACCCATTCCTAAAAATTACGATAGGTTCGTTGGAGCCATCATCTCGACTGCTAAGAAATGCATCCCAAGAGGCTTTCGTGAAGAATGCATTCTTGGCTGGAGTAAAGAGAGCGATAAATTATATGAGGAGTACTTTAGTAGTGGTGAGGCAGACGTGGCTGATGACTTAACTTACTCACTGGACGCTGCGAAGAAACAAAAGTGGATTGAAACTGTTGAAAACATTGATTTTTCCCATTCAAGCAGGGAAGCTTGGAGTCTCCTTCGGAAACTGGGTGGCTCAAACTCAACTGCTCGTGCTAATAATGAATTAAATCCAGAGGACATTGCAAATCTTATCGTCAACATGTCTCGTTCTTCTATTAATCGTCTCCATAAGAGAACCATTAAACGTAAATTAAGAGAAATGAAGCGCAATTGCTCGTCTCCATTGAAGTATGCGAGCTCTTTTAATAGCGAAGAACTAGATTCAGCTCTGTCTCAAACAAAAAACGGAAACGCAGCTTGCTACGATGGTATTTTTCCAGAATTTCTTAGAAATGCTGGAAAAAATGTAAAACAATGGCCAACAAATTTTTTCTCCAATATCTTAGAATCTGGCAATCTTCCAAAACATTTTAAGACTACGAAAGTGATAGCGATACTAAAGCCAGGTAAACTATCCAATGATCCAGGAAGCTATCGCCCAAGTGCCCTTTTGAGCACCTGCCACAAATTGCTAAGACGACTCACATAAAACCGTATCGCACCGATATTGAATGACCAAATCCCAGTCGAATAAGCTGGTTTCCGTCCCAACCGCAGTTGCACTGATCATCTGCTCGCTTTAACATCCTATATCGAAGCTGGGTATCAAAAACAACTAAAAACAGGCGCAGTATTCATCGATCTCACTGCAACATATGATACGGTCTGGCGAATTGGGATTATATATAAGCTGTTCAATACAATACCTTGTAGCACCATCTCACGTTTAATTAACAACATACTGAGTAATCTTGTATTCAAAGTTCATCTAAATAATTCCTGTAGCAGGTCCAAAATGCTTAACAATGGTTTGCCACAGGGATCCGTCCTGGCACCATTACTTTTTAATTTGTCCATCCATGACATTCCTGACACAACATCAAAGAAATTTGGCTACGCTGATGATTGGACCCTGGCCACTCAAAACAAAGACATGGGTGTCTTGGAAGATTTGCTCTCAACTGACCTGGCGATAATGAATGACTATTTTCGAACGTGGAGCTTATTTCCTAATCTAAGTAAAACCAAGAGTTCTTGTTTCCACTTGAACAACAAACTGGCAAAACACGAACTATCAGTGTTATTTAACGGCACTTTAATTAAATACAATCAACAGCCTAAGTACCTGGGAATTACTCTCGAAAGAACACTTTCTTTTAGACTCCACCTAGTAAATACGTCCAAAAAACTTAAAACGAGGAACAATATATTGTACAAATTGGCAGGCTCGACATTAGGTGCTACTCCAGCCACCCTCCGCACAACTGCTCTAAGTCTGGTTTGCTCAGTGGCTGAATACGGCGCACCAGTCTGGTTGAATAGCACACATACTCAAAAAGTTGACTGCCAGCTGCATGCCGCGATTCGTACTATAAGTGGTACTATCAGGTCCACTCCTTTACCTTGGCTCCCTGTGTTAAGCAATATCGCTCCACCTGCACTCAGGCGCTTGCATGCGCTCATGCGTCAACATAAAAAGGTAACAAACAACATCACGTTACCCTTGCACGAATATTACGGTGACCACACTAGTTGCCGATCGAAGTCAAGAAAGCTTTCCCATAAAACTACCAGCAACCTGCTGGCAGCTAATTTTAATATCTTGGATGCCCGGGACACCTCCTGGAATCATTACAACACACTTGGACTTTCTATTACTAACCCGACTTCTGCTCAGCCCGGTTTCGATCTGCCACGTCATACCTGGACTACACTAAACCGAATAAGAACGAATTATGGACGTTGTGCTGATTCTTTCTACAAGTGAGGTATTTCAGAGTCCCCTCAATGTGACTACGGAGCTCCACAACAAACCATAAAACACATTGCAACTATGTGTCCGATTCGACGATACAATGGTGACATCTTAGACATCCACTTGGCAACTCCCGATGTAGTAGCCTGGATAAACTTATTCGATGTAAGCATCTAATGTTCAAATGTGCTGCCCAATGTTCAAATATTTTACTTTTTACTTTTTAACTAAAAGACGCGCAATCAAATTGATTGTAAGTTCATTTAATGTGTATTCATGTTTTGTTTTAGGTAGATTTCATAGTAAAATCTACCTATTTTAAGTTTTATTTTTATTCTTTTTAATGTGTCACATCACAACAAAAACCATACGCTAAATAAATAAAAATTCAGATCCCGTATTTAATTAACACTTTCTTCTAAAACCTCGAATCCTTTTACATTTGATCTTGGATTGATAAATCAGACGTGTGTATAAGATATTATAAATGCAGATGCAGCCCAATTTCTTGCACATAATTGGTAACAGATTATTTATCATAAGAGATTTGAAGGTTTTCATAGATTTGATACGTAATCTTTCATTGCTGTTAGCTATCAGATGGCAATTAGTGTATTGTTCTTGAGATTTTCCTAAACTTTTTTCCAATGTTTTGGGGTGTAAAATGAGCTGTGTATTAAATCCGCTGGTGCACCTCGATAGTTAGTCGATGGCATACTGTCGATCGTTATTATTACGTTTCCGGTTTGAAATTGCGGTTGACACAGTCCTTTATTTTTTACGATAAACCATTTGTTCCTCCGCTCAAGCGACATATTTTGTCTTATTTCATGGGCTTATTACAAATGTTTGATAGTCAAAGGCGCTCCTCGTACTAGTGGTGGTATGCCTTGGTGATGAGTCGAATTCTGCTAGAAACATTTGTTTTGTAAAAATGTGCTTCGTGGCTTGGTGCAACAGGTTTCCGGTGGTATAACCGAATGTGTGTTAATTAAATAAAAACTAAATGAAATCACTAATGACTGATGAATATAATACTTGCACCTCTGTTTTATTGTAATTCTCAGCATTAATATTTATATTTGGACTAATTTGCCTTCGTTGCAGTTAAACTGTAAGGAAATACTATTGTTAGTTTTTGTATTTTTACTGTTGTAAGTTGGTATCCGGCTTTTATTTCTGTTGCTATTGATTATATTAGAGAAACAAGGGGAGTTACAGCTTCAAAATCAGCGCAAAAAGTTTCCTTAGATTGGTAAGGTTAGAATGACCGTCCTGAAATCGATAAATGAAAAGGAATTTTGATGTTCAAGAACCACGCTTTCGAAAACAATCTAGAGCTTCTCAAGTGCGTAAACTTAAAAATTGAATCTGGTTTGGGCCAGACTAAGGTAGGAGAAAAGAAGATGATTTTAGGGGGTTCTTATATTAAAGTGATTCTTCGTTTGAAATTTATAGAATTTTTACGCTTGACTCAAGGGGTTTAAAATAAATTAAATTAAAAAATTAAAATTAAAATTAAATTAATACAAAAAATACCAATTAAATACTGTGTTCTCCGAGTTTCATATCTTTATCTTATGATGTTGAACGCGTCCATTCAAATGCTTTATCCTTTCTTCTAAGCTTATTAAGGCTCTTAGCAACATAAGCAAATCCTGGTATAAAACGTTGGTAGTATGTGTACAATCCTATAAAACTGCAAATATCTGGTAAATTTTGGGGTTTTGGCCTTTTTTTTACTGCTGTAATCTTTTCCCCATCTGTGGGTACAAAAGTTGTTGTCTCTTTGTCCCAAGTATGTCACTTCCTCTCTAAATAAGGTACATTTCATAGTGTAATTGGAGTCCTGCTGCTTCGATTGCCTCAACGATTTCCTCTATATTTTTCAAATGATCTTCGAAGTCCAAGTCCAAAAGGCGCGACCTCTTATCTAATCCTTTCACTTTAAAATGTTGCAAGATTTGATGTTAAATTTCGATCACCCACTATTTGTATTGCACGATTTTGATCCGAATCCAAAAGAGCGAGGACGAAAACAGATACAGTGCCCAAAACTTGACACCAATACTCCATATAGGGACGAATATAGGACCTATAAATGTGGCGAAAAATTGACACGAAGTGAAATATTTTTTAACATCTTTGGAGGACACCGAGCTTAGTTGTTGCGTTTTTTCCCATCGCCATTATATTGGATAGGACTTTAAGATAGGATTGGGAGTTCTCTTGTAGGCTAGTAGGCTATTGGTCTATAATTTGAAATATCACAATGTAGCTTTCTGACTTTTGTCAGTGACGATTGATTCACCGTCAATAATAGGAGGGAGAGAAGAAATGGTACCAGATTTTAATGAGATAATGGCACTGTAAAAACTTTTGTTAGAAAAGGACATAGTTCAAAGATTTGCCGCGTTCGCTTGGTCAATTTCTGCTTGCTCGTTTTCAATTGCTCGATAACACCAGCTATTTCATTTTCATATCTGTTACGTGTTACCGTTAAATCAGTTTCTTCCCCTTTTGCGAATCGAAATCTTTTTAGTACTTTGCGAATTGGCATCTCTGCTCCCGTGTTAATTTTGTGTTTTACCATATTAGTTCTTCCGTTGTCAGCTGAGTTGCTACAGAAAATAGACTTATAACGTTCGAGCAATTGCTTCTTTATTTTCTTCTTTAGTAAGCTCGGTTGTCCACTTCTGCTGCAGATTTTAAATTTATTTCCTCTCCGTTTGATCTTCTGTGTGCTGTTGTTTTCATTTCACAACAGTAGCTACTCTTCACATTTGCCGACGATTGTTACTTTCTTGAGAGTTTTTGTTTTGTCTGACAGATTCAGTTGATTTAGTGTTCTTATCGGTATTCTTAAGATTTTATCTGGCACCACTAACTTTTTCATTATTATGATTTCTTGATGTTGTAGACTATTTTTATTGACTTCCACCACCCAAAACTGCGGTGACCCAGAATCTTCCTCCAATATTTCCCATACGATTGTGTCGGTATTAGGTAGCAGCTTCTCTCGATGTTCCAATATTATTTGCCTCACGGCAGATTCTGCACCATTCGTCTGAAGAGCCTATATGCCTATATACTATAGGGGAATCGGAATCCTCTGCACAACAAATAAGATCTTTTCATTTATTCTGCTAACCAAAATCAATCCTTTTGCCAAAATAAATCCGTTTGGCGAATATCAGAGTGGTTTCCGACAAGGTCAAGGTTAAAGATCTAATGTCTGATGGCATCTCGATATTTACTCAAGTCTCCCAATTTCAAACGCATAGTTGAAGCCCTGCCATATTAGTCCTAGCACCAGGTGATTTTTGACCAAATTTACCGAAATTTCAAACAACGAATAATAGTGCTCCACCTTACCGTGTGTCTTTTCTAACAAACTTGCAAGTAGAGTATTCACAGAGATGCACAAATGACTCTACACCTAAGTATATCTGGCCAACTTTTTAGTACCACAATCGCAGTGGGACAAATGCAGGCTCCTTGGATATGAGAAAAAGTAATCATAAAGTTTTCCTTGCAGCCAAGAGATTTCCGAATCGGATGTATAGGGGAAGTAAACACTGCTTCTACAGACCTACCCTTGCAATATGCATGTTAGGATGCAACCTTACAGCAGTCATCCCAGAGCATACCGGGCAGTAATTCTTTAAGAGGAGCATTAAAGACTCTGTACAAGTGGTATTGCATTGACCGTTCGGTCGTTGAAGATTAATCGGGATGGTATTATTATTTATGATACTTTGCGAAGAATGAATTCCTCTGTTGTGTTTTGAGGAATCGTTTTTCGTATTTCTCAGCTCATATTTTTAATACAAAAGGCCTTTTTTGTTCAAAACTAATAGACGCAGCTAAGACTTAGCCTTAACCTCATCGTTTCTGAATTCGTTTATTTCAAAGTAACTGGCTTAACAGTTAACCTCGCAATTATATATCTAGTTATTTTCTCACGAATATCGCAGATCTGCGTTACACAGCCAAGATAAACTACACCAGTTCAGAAAAAACATCACCCGATGTTACGGGTCTCTATTTGCGACTGAGGTTTTGAATAAGTTCCTAGCCAAAATTTTATCAGCATGTAGGAAAATATCAGCATGTAGGCAAATTTTGTATGTGACAATTTTGACTTAAAATTTTTACGTAAATTACGAATATATTTTTTGATTTGCAAAAAAAACCATTTCGAATTTTAATAATTTGACACCAGATTTGGATTTAGTGGCTGTATGTGATTATCTTATAATACATTCTTTGAACTTTTATCTCCGTTTCGCAGCACAAGTAAAACGTGAAACTGGTTTTGGAGGTGGTTTTTAACCCTCAGCGCCCTCTATCATTCACATCGATATTGCTTTCATAATTACTTGAAATTACTTTCTCGAAATAATTATTTGAAAGTGCGTATTTCAAACCAAATTTTAAAAAAACGTTAACATTTCGAAAAATTGATTTTAAACTTTAAAACCTACAAATAAGGGTAGGATTTCAAAATTTTTTAAAATATTTTTAAAAAATATTTTACTAAAAGTCTTTCTTGTGACACTCTTAGTTCAAAACTGATAGAAGCACTTCTGAACTAGTCTCTACCTCATCGTCTCTGTATACTTTCACAGTGACTGACTTTCACAGTGACTTCGCAGTTAACTAGCTAATTATATTTTCACGACTATTGCAGATCCGCGATATATATAGATAAAAAACTGCACTTGAAGAGCACTCGGATCACCATTCATGCCTGAGGTCATTGTTTGCACCTGAGCATAGGTCTCTATTCAAACTTCTTATCTGCATGGGTCGCATTAAACCTTGATCCGTCTCATTTGCTAATCATTTTGCACAATCCGCCGAGTCTTGAACGATTATTTAAAAGTCAAAGTGTATAAGCACATAAAATTCAGAAAGAAACGTGCAAAGTACGTTGAACCAGAAGTAGGAAGCATTATGAACAAACAACAAGTCTGTAAGTAACAGCATTCGTTATAGGTGCATTGCATCTCATTGATTCCGAGTTGTTAATATTAATGTTTTCGAAGAATAAGCAGTAACCCATTTTTTTTGTGGAGATCGGGTTGATTCTGGGTCAGTTATTTCAAGAAGAGTAAATTACTATGTCGTAAAAGTTTACTATTTCTATAGGTATTTCCATATTTACTGTTCCTTCACCCGGTTTACGCAATTTGTAAACTTTACATATACACGAAAACATTTTATTTCATCTTCCAAATCTTTGTCTTGTTTTCGAATTCATATCACATATCTCAAAAAGAAAAAACTATAAATAAACAACCTAATAAAAGTTTTAGTATGGTAAATATGACACTAGGTTTGATTATAGTATATACTAGCATAACTCTAGCAAACTTTGGTTTTTATGCATACCAAACATAGCAAACGGGTAGCGAAAATCCGAAATTCTACGTTCAAGCCGTGCTACCTGGGTAACGCTAACAGAATTAGGTTGGTGTAGTTGAGAGGGGCAGAGTAAATACTGCTTATACTCAATGATTCTGCACCATGGCGAGTCATTGGCGCCATAAAACCAATGCAACTCAAGCATCTGTTCTCCATGCTAGGGGCGGCTTGGAGCGGGCGTCTGTCTTGGATCAAGCGGCTCGCTATATAAATGTGTAGAAAGCGTCTGTTCTCCAAGTTAGGGGCGGCTTTCAGCGAGCGTATCAAGCGGCTCGCTATATAAACGTGTAAAAAGGTTGTTTCTGGTGACCTTAAGATGCAGAACGAACCCATTCACGAAAATTTGGGTTGGGCGAAGGGCTAACACCCCATTTCCGTAAAAAAATTACTGTCATGAATTCTGTACACAGGCCTCGGAATATCTCGGATTCATTATTGGAACGACCTCGGAAACTGTACCCGGACTACGATTTAAAAATAGGAACCTGGAACGTGCTAAGCCTTAGAAGACCAGGAGATCTCCTAAAACTCACCCAACAAGTCGAGAGCTACACACTGGATATAGAGGCATTGCAAGAACTAAGATGGCCAGGCAGTGGAATCCATGAAACAGCGAAAAGATCCACTCTGTATTATTGCGGTCATCAAAACGGAGGAGAATTTGGAGTTGGCTTTCTTATACACCGTCGCGTGAATCAGCATGTTATCGACTTCTGCCCAATTAATATGCGGTTATGCACACTGAGAATCCGCACGCAAAAATTCAATGTAACGATCGTCAATGTTCATGCACCTACTGAAGATAAAGCAGATGATATTAAAGACCTGTTCTTCCTAGAACTCGAGGAAGTCATCAATAACATCCCGCGGCACGATATAAAAATCGTGGTAGGTGACTTTAATGCTCAAATCGGTAGGATTGCAGAACTTAAAACACATATCGGCCCTAAAAGCTTGCATCATACCAGCAACAATAACGGTTTTCGCGCAGCCGAGCTGGCTATGATGTATGATCTAGTAATTTCCAGCACTTTCTTTCCCCACAAGAGAATTCACAAGGCAACGTGGAAATCAAATGACAGAAGAACAGAAAATCAAATCGATCACGTCATGATCTCTACACTCAGAGAATTTTGTTAGTAAATTTAATAACCGCCCGTTTTAAAAATTGGTAATAAGTTATTTTATCATTCTAATAACGATTTTTCTTAAAGTAAAAGCCACATTCGTTCGATTAATACTTTTTGTTATTATTTTCATAAAAATGTTTATTAAAATAAAAAAACGGTCAATATTATTAAAAAAATCACAACGGTTGATTAAACTAATAACCAATTCTTATTAAAATAATGAATTCAGATATTCCAATAAAAAATCATGTGATTAACGTAGAGCTATTAAAATAAAAACATAAGTTATTATTTTTGTAGTTAAATGGTTATTATTTTATTAGATTAATCAACGACGTTTTTACTTTCAAAACGTAGGTTTTTAGATTAATAATTTTGTATACATTAATCTAACCTTAGGTAATTATTTTTAATAACGGTTAATAAAATCTTGGTAAGAATTATATTATAGAATTAATTACATTCAGTTTATATGCAGACGCTGAATAAATATACTTAAAAATTTTTTTCACAAATAAAAGTGTGACTAAACAGCTGAGACTCAGAGACTATTCCAAATTAAATCAACTTCAGAAACTTTAACCAAATGGAAGCAATTTAAATTACCGCTTGGTTATAATTATAAACTGGTAATTAATAATTCAATATTAGTATATTTCAATAAAATTTTAATTATAATAATATTCCTTTTAAAATTTTCAGATAGACATTGATTTTCAAGCAATGTTTTCGAAAGTCAGCGGTTTTGATTGTAAATTTTCAACATTCATTAAAAAAATTCAGCCCATTTTTGAAAAACAAGTTAAAGATAAAAAGTTAAGAGAGTTTGTTGAAAAGCTTTGCAATACGGAGAATATGACAGAAAGAAAGTTATTTAATTTTGTTTTTTTAGCTCCAAAAACTTGAAAATCACATACAACAGAAACAGAATTCCATTCAAATTTTACAGCAACAGAATTTTTTGCCAAATTTGTATGAAATTCTGTTTCTGTTTCTGTTGTATGTGAATACCCGGCTGTAGGTTAAAAAGTTGTTTTTGGACATTTCATTTGTAATTTTTTTGATTTAAAACAATTAAACCTATTCAATGTTTGATTCTGTAGTAATATAACATTTTTCTCTGTTATATTATTTAGATGGTATTCTGCTAACAATCATGTATTTACTGCACAGTATACTCCGTCCAACCAATAAAGCTTTGGAGCATAAAGTATATGAAGTTTATACAACTTGGAAAACGATTGATGTGTGCTTGAAATTTTTTTATTTATTTAACTTAAAATATACGAAATCAGCAACCAATTTTTGGAATTTTATCCATATTAACAGACGAAAAAGAAAAAGCACATTATTCGTACAATTTGTTGATTGATATGCTAAACTCAAATCAATAATATATGTATATTACTAAGTAGTTTAACTACGTAAATTCATTTTTTAATAATATTTTACTATATTTTTTATTTTGTCTAGGAACACAGACTGCTTTTAATTTTTGTCATATATAAATACTTTTAAACAAAATAAAATTAAAAATTATTTTAAAATTAAAACTATGAAATATAAATAACTTAAAATTAAATAAAAAATTGAAATAGATAAAACTATTAATAAAAAATTTATTTTCTTTAAAACAACTTTAAAACAAAATAAACATAGTTCAATATAGCTTTAAAACAAAATAAAATTATAAATTATTTTAAAATTAAAACTATGAAATGTAATGTAAATAAATGTAATGTAATGTCAATGTATGTAAAATCTATGTAAATAATAGTAAATAATTTAAACTTAAATAAAATTAATTGAAATAAATAAAAATATTAATAAAAAATATATTTTCTCTTTTATTTAAAAAGTGTAAAATATAAGTCCCATTATTAATTTAATAAGTTCCATTATTAATTTCATTACAGCTTATTATTAATTTAATAAGAACCTATTATTAATCTAATTAGATTGTATTATTAATCTGATAACTTAATATTATTTTAAAAACAACTTTACTATTCTAATAATATATGTTATATATCCAATGGATACCTAATATGAATCTAATCCATTATGTTATTAATTCAATAAGAATTTTTATAAATATAAAAGCTATCGTTTTTAGATTTAAAATTTAAATGTTTAATGTTAGTAAATATTACGAACAAATATTATTAGTTTAATAATGCCTGTTATTACGAAATTAGTGAAAATAATCACAAGTTGTGATTAGCTGTATAATAATCACCCAATTATTAATCTAATGGCTATTTTGATAGTTTTTAATAACAGAATTCTCTGAGTGTAAGAGACACTCTACAAGTATAACTGACGTTCGATCATACAGAGGTGCTGATATGGACACCGATCATATGCTTGTCATCTTTAAGTACAAGTGCAAATTATCATCTACATTTAACAGACAAGCAAAAAAGACCGTGCGCTGGAATGTCGAAGCATTTAAACATCCGGAAACGCTGAATAGATATCAGGAAATAATAACACAAAACATAGAAGAGCATGACATCTCTTCTGAGATGCCATTAAACATACAAGAAGAATGGCAAACGCTTCAATCATCCCTTATAGCCGCAGCACAAACTACAATCGGAAAACGACCACCGAAATCACACAACGAATGGTTTGACGACGAGTGCCGCCAATCCGTTGAAAATAAACAAAAACTGCGAGAAAAATGGTTAACAAGGAACACCCGAAGCTCCCAAGCTGATTATCTATGCGCCTGGAAAGCCTCAGCAAAACTTCTACGTAAAAAAAAACGCGAACACATGAAGAGCTGCATCGAACCAACATGCGGCCAACGGAAATTCAAAAGAGTGCTTTGCCAATGCACGGAATCTGACAAAAGATTTCCACCCAAGATCTACAGCCATCAAAAATGAAAATAATGAACTTACAACAAGTGAACGTGATGTGCTGGCAGTGTGGCGATCCCACTTTCAAGACCTACTGAATAGGACGAACGAAGTTCATCCTATTCGAGCTATTGCTCCATCAACTGAGGAGATTTTTGTCCCTTACCCAGCAATAGAAGAAGTGGAAGCTGCCATTAAAAAACTGAAAAATGGCAAATCACCAGGTTTCGATGGAATTCCCGCAGAACTTCTGAAAAATGGGGGAGCAGCTCTGGTCTCACGTATATACGATCTGATTCTTGCAATCTGGGACCAAGAAGAACTACCTGCTGAATGGAAAACAGCTCTCGTTGTTCCGCTACATAAAAAAGGTGACCGTCTAAAGTGTGAAAATTATCGTGGCATCGCACTGTTGAACACTGCATATAAAATACTAGCTAATGTTGTACTTGCTCGACTCATCCCGTTCGCCGAATCTATCATCGGTGACTATCAGTGTGGTTTTCGTCCCAACCGCTCAACCACAGATCAATGTTTTACATTAAGGATGATTCTGGAAAAATGTTGGGAGTACAACATCAGCATTCACCAGCTCTACGTTGATTTCAGGCAAGCATATGATAGTATCATCCGCGACAACCTCTGGTCCGCACTCATATGCCTTGGTATCCCAGAGAAACTTGTTTCTCTGTGCAAACTCACAACATCGGGATCAAATTGTAGAATAGTAATCGAAGGGTCTGTTTCTGATCCTTTCGGTATAACATCAGGTGTTCGACAAGGTGATGCACTCGCGCCCGTACTATTTAATTTGGCGCTGGAGTACGCGATAAGAAAAAGCCGAATTGAGACACAAAACTGCATATATAACAAATCTAGTCAAGTTCTTGGCTATGCAGATGATATTGTGCTTCTCGGACGTAGAACAAGCGATATCAAGGATAGTCTCTCTCAGCTTGAAAGAAATGCTAAACGACTTGGATTATGCATTAATACCGGCAAGACTAAACTTTTAACAACATCCAGGAATATATCTCCCGGCAATCTGAATACTGGCGACTATGAAGTGGAACGTGTAGAAAACTTCAAATACCTCGGGTCTGTAATAACATCGTCAAATGACATGCAGGCAGATATTAAAGCCCGTGTCTCAGCCGCATACAGAGTTTTCTACGCATACTCAAAACTTTTGCGATCCAAACATCTTTCGCAGTCGTGCAAACTCACACTTTACAAAGCATTAATCCGACCTGTGCTCACATTTGGAAGTGAAAGCTGGACACTGACTTCCTCCGATTGTAGAATTCTATCAACATTCGAGAGGAAAATCATACGAACAATTTATGGTCCATGTAAAGTTGCTGAAAATCAGTATAGAATCCGAATGTATCATGAAATCAGACAGCTTCTTGGAGGCTGCGATGTAATCGGATTCATTAAATCCAACCGGATTAGATGGTTTGGTCATGTAGAAAGGGCTCCATTGGATAGAATGATAAATAAAGCATCCCAACAACAACCAGCTGGTGTTCGTCGAAGAGGAAGACCTAGACAACGCTGGCGTGACGACATCATCCAAGACCTTCGTGATATAGGATGTCGAAACTGGGGTCAACTGGTCATGGAACGAGATGATTGGAAGCTGGTGGCACAGACGGCAAAATCCCTTCATGGGATGTAAACGCCAGAGAGAGAGAAACATAGCAAACACTAAAAAATAAAATAATTCGATGTTTTTTTAGTAAGCAAGTAAATTAAAGTCTCAAATATTATTTTATGCATACGAAAACTAGTAAACACTTAAAAAACCTATAGACTAAGAGCCCGCGACGGCCAGACCTACGTTATTTTATAAAAGCTGAAAGATTTTCTGCGCATACTCCCTACTCAGGTAGGAACGATTAGCGACATATGAAGTTTGGATCATGGTGGCTTTGGCAGGGAGCAGGTAACAAAGGGCTTCCAATGTTTCGTGAAAGTATAAAACGTAATTTTTTTATATATTCTTCGGAGTAGTATTAGAAGTTACGTCAGCCATCGCCAGATACTTACTATCGTGGTAATCCCCTGCCAGATGCCCTTAAACATTAGCAATCTGTTAAAGTTTAAGGGTGTCTGGCAGGGGGTTACCACGATAGTAAGGTTCTGGCAATGGGTGACGTGACTTCTAATACTATCCCGAAGAACATATAAAAAACCTATAAACCTATAAACCTATAAAATAACCTTTTATACTTTCACGAAACTTTGGAGGCCCCTTTGTTACCTGCTCCCTGCCAAAGCCACCATGATCCAAACTTCATATGTCGCTAATCGTTCCTACCTGAGTAGGGGGTATGCGCAGAAAAACTTTCAGCTGTTATAAAATAACGAAGGTCTGGCCGTCGCGGGCTCTCGGTCTACTAGTTACTAGGTTTTATACATACAACCCAATATATCATGATAAGATGGGGAAAACAGAAACAAAATAAGAGGTTTCTATTTCTTTAAAATTTTTAAAAACATAAATAAAATTGGGTTGCTTATAATCCAGCTAGCGACTGGATACTATATACAAATACTTCGTATTCATTCACACAGGAAAATTTCTTCATGCAAACAATGGGTCATATGTATAAAACCTAGTAACTAGGTTTTTAAAGTGATTACTAGTTTTCGTATGCATAAAAAAGTATTCGAAACTTTACTTCACTAGCTTGTTAAAAAAACATCGAATTGTTTTATTTTTAAGTGTTTTATTGTTAAGTGCTATGTTTGGTATGCATAAAAACCAAAGTATGCTGGATTTATGCTAGTATATACTATAATCAAACCTAGTGTCCTATTTACCACACTTAAACTATTACTAGGTTGTTTATTTATAGTTTTTTCTTTTTGAGATGTGATATGAATTCGAAAGCAAGACAAATGTATTGAACTTATCTAAAATTTATCTTCGACTCTAGCGTCTTTCTGGCTCATCATTTCAGAAACAAAATTAATTTTATAGGGAAGACTGTTTCACAAAACTAGATTGCAATAGGAGATTGTATTACTGGTGCGAACGCGTTTTCCAAACAAGAGTGTAGCAATCACTTGCGTTTGGAAACGCAGTTCGCGCTTGTAATACACACTAGTTTTTGTAACAAATGCACAAAATTTATTAAATATTTATTTAATTGTTGATTATATACTTTATTTAACAAATTTATAAACAAATTTAAGATATTTAAATATGAACTAAGTGCGCCATCTTCGATGTAATATTTGCATTCAAAAAGAGTATATAAATATAATATAAACATAGCAATCCGGTTAGAAACCAATTTCGAAATTTTAAAAAAATATTGGGCGATATGTATAAAACCTAGTAAACACTAGTTAAACTTTACTACCTAGTTTAATACAAAATTGCTAGTATAGTAAAAAATTGGTTTGAGTATGAACTAAACTAGGAGGATAGTATTAAAAAACATCGCACTAGGTTGTTGCTATGACGTTTACTAGGAATTTAAATAACAAACTTTTTTGAGTTGTGAAATAAATAGCTTATTTGTTATATATCTTCGTATATATTTCCAGTTTATCTATTTATTTAGTAAATTTGGAGAATTTTATGTTAATAATTATAAGAAGAAGTTCAATATTAAAATATTCATTTTATTTTATATTTTTGTGTTTGTTTACATGGAAGTGAAATAAGTTGTTTTATTGAAGAAAAAAAATCTTTATTCAGAACCCGTATTTAAGTAATAATTTCTTCTAAAACTTCGAAACCTTTTATGTTTGATCTTTCATTAGTCAGACATGCAAGAATGAAGATGCAGCCCAATTTCTTTTCAGAACAATTGGCGATAGACTATTTGTCATAAGTGCTTTGAAGGTTTTCGTAGATTTGATACGTAATCTTTCGTAGATTGCTTTCAGCTATCAGATGGCAATTTGTGTATTGTTTTTGAGATTTTCCTATACGTTTTTCCAATGTTTTTGGGGTGTAAAATGAACTGGTTGAATTCGTTGGCGTACCTCTTATTATTAGTCGTGGGCATGCCGTGAATCGGTTTTATTACGTTTCTGATTTGGAACTGCGGCTTACACAGTCTTTTATTTTTGCAATGAATCATTGGTTCTACCGCTCAAGCAACACTCTGTTTTGTCTTATTTAATGAGCTTATTACAAATGTGTGATAATCGAAGGCGCTCCTCTTACTAGCGATGGTATGCCTTGGCGATGGGTATATCGAATTATGCTAGAAATATTTGTTTTGATAAATTGACGCCTCGTGGCTTGGTGCAACAGGTTTCCGGGGGTATAACCAAATGTGTGTTAACTAAATCATTGAAATCACTAATAACTGTTGAATACAAGACTTGCTCCTGTGTTTTAGAACTACATATTATTCTTGCAAATAACATGTAGTTCTCAGCATTAATATTTATATCTGGATTAATTTGTCTTCATTACAATTAAGCTATAAGGAAATACTATTGTTAGTTTTTGTATTTTTACTGTTATAAGTTGGTATCCGGCTTTTATTTCTGTTGCTATAGATTATGTTAAAGACACAAGGGGATTTAAAGCTCTAAAATAAGCAAAAGACGTTTCTTTAGGCTGGTAAGGTTAGAATGACAGTCTTGAGAACGATAAACGGAAAGGACTTTTGCTGTTTAAGAGCTATGCTTTTGAAAAAAATCTAGAGCTTCTCAAGTGCGAAAACTTAAAAATTTGGATGACAGACTAGGATTGAATAATTCTAGTCAAAGTACGTTAGACGAGCCAATACCACCTACCCTTTCAATAACATTGACATGGGCCAAAAATGTGGGTTAGAAAATAATGCTGCAAAAATAGAAGTGATTCTTTTTACCAGGAAACTGGTAAAATATTGGCTCCATTGCTCTGGAGGGAAGTGATCTTGCACTTTCTGCAGAACTAGCAAAAAATATTACAAAATTGCTTTCTCCAAACTATGAGAATTACTCCATCAGAAAACAATTACGGTAGGTTTTATGAATAATTCTTGCTGTTAAGTCTGTCACAAATTTGAAATTTTTTCTTAGATGACAAACGTCTTCATTTTGCATATTTTTTATGTGACAATTTTGACTTAAAATTTTTACGTAAATCACTTCTTATTGGCATGGGTCGCGTTAAACCTTGATCCGTCTCATTTGCTAATCATTTCGCACGTTCTGCATTCCGCCGACACTGGAACGATTATTTAAAAGCCAAAGTGTATAGGCACATAAAATTTGGAAAAAAAACGTGCAAAGTACATTGAACCAAAAGTAAGAAGCATCATGAACGAACAACAAGTCTGTAAGTGAAACCATTCGTTATAGGTATTGCATCTCATTGATTCCGAGTTGTTAATATTAATTACTTTACTCTGAAGATTGGGTTGATTCTGCTTCAGTTATTTCAAGAAGAGTAAATTACTATGTCTTAAAAGTTTACTATTTCTAAAGGTGTCTAAAATTTACTGTTCCTTCACCCGGTTTACGCAATTTGTAAACTTTACATGCACGAAAACAAATTTCATCTTCCAAATCAGAATAAAAAAAACCAATAAATTCAATACATCTGTCTTGTTTTCGAATTCATATCACATCTCAAAAATAAAAAACTATAAATTAACAACCTAGTAATATTTTTAGTGTGGTAAATAAGACACTAGGTTTGATTATAGTATATACCAGCATAGATCCAGCAAACTTAGGTTTTTATGCATACCAAACATAGCAAACACTCAAAAACAAAACAATTCGATGTTTTTTTTTTAGCAAGCTAGTAAAGTAAAGTTTAGAATACTTTTTTATGCATACGAAAGCTAGTAAACACTTAAAAAACCTAGTTACTAGGTTTTATACATATGGCCCATTGTCATCAGTCAACTCATAAAATATTTTTTGTACGAGTAAACTTTAAAATGCACTTTTACAATTCAAAAATTGTGCGTAAGGCAGGCCTTTTTTCCTATTAATACTAAAGCCTAAAATTGAAATAACAATGCCTAAAATTTCTATTTTATGCCCTAAAGCGTTAATATTTTTGACAACATTAGGCGCGTTCCATTAAAAATCAAACTTACTCAAATTTGCTTTGATCTACTCGACCTCCAACAAGTTGTGTAGCTGAAAAGCAGTTTATTATTCGATTTTATGTAAATCAGTTATAAACTTGTTTTGGTATTTTTAATAATAAAATGGACCAGTCAGATCTAAATAGCAGCCCAAAATAAAAAATTTTGATAATAATAAAATTGTGTGGTTTCTTTTGAAAAATTTTCAAATTTTTGCCGTTCCATTGGTGATCTACTCAAAAACTGCTTTGAGCAGCTATTTTGTTCCAAAGGAACGCAAGTATTAGACGAGCTCAAAAGAACAAAATACATTATGGCTATTCCCAAAAAAACATACATATATATTTACAAATATATATGTTTTGTGAAATTTTATTTTGAGAAAATTGGGCGATATGTATAAAAACTAGTAAACACTAGTTAAACTTTACTACCTAGTTTAATACAAAATTACTAGTATAGTAAAAAATTGGTTTGAGTATGAAATAAACTAGGAGGATAGTATTAAAAAACATTGCACTAGATTGTTGCTATGGCGTTTACTAGGAATTTAAATAACAAACTTTTTTTGAGTTGTCAAATAAATAACTTTCTTCGTATTTTCTTATAGCTTATCTATTTATTTAGTAAATTTGTAGGATTTTATGTTAATAATTATAAGAAGAAGCTGAATATTAAAATATTCATTTTATTTTATATTTAATTTTTCGTAAACTTACATGGAAGTGAAATAAATTGTGTTGTGTTTTATTGAAGAAAAAAAATTTTTATTCAGATCCCGTATTTAAGTAATAATTTCTTCTAAAACTGCGGAACCATTAAAGTTTTATCTTTCATTAGTCAGACATGCAAGAATGAAGATGCAGCCCAATTTCTTTTCAGAACAATTGGCGATAGACTATTTGTCATAAGAGCTTTGAAGGTTTTCGTAGATTTGATACGTAATCTTTTGTAGATTGCTTTCAGCTATCAGATGGCAATTTGTGTATTGTTTTTAAAATTTTCCTATACGTTTTTCCAATGTTTTGGGGTGTAAAATGAACTGTGCATTGAATTTTTTGGCGTACCTCTTATTATTAGTCGTGGGCATGCGGCTTGGAATTGCGGCTTAGACAGTCTTTTGTTTTTGCGATAAATCATTGGTTCCACCGCTCAAGCAACACTCTGTTTTGTCTTATTTAATGAGTTTATTACAAATGTGTGATAATCGAAGGCGCTCCTCTTACTAGCGATGGTATGCCTTGACGATGAGTATACCGAATTATGCTAGAAACATTTGTTTTGATAAATTGATGCCTCGTGGCTTGTTGCAACAGTTGGGGTTGACATTGAATAATTAAGTGGCGATTCTAGTCAAAGTTCATTAGACGAGCCAGTCCCAACTACCCTTGCAATAACATTGACATGGGCCGAAAATGTGAGTTAGAAAATAATCCTGCAAAAACAGAAGTGATTCTTTTTACCAGGAAGCAGAGGATCCCTGATATTGGCTCCATTGCTCTGGAGGGAAGTGATCTTGCACTTGCAGAACTAGCAAAATACCTATGTGCCGCGCTGAAAACCTAGGTGGACTCACCTGGAAATCAAATATCACAGAAAGAGCCAAAAAAGTTACAGTAGCACTCTCTATACTCATGTAAAAAAGCCATGGAAAAAGATGGAATCTTGCACCTCACATATCCCAATGATTTTACATCTCGGTGATCAGACCAATCTTAATGTACGGTGTGATCATATGCTGGACTGCAATTTCCAATGCTTCAACCCAGTAATGGTTCTCCATCATCTACCCTTTAATGTGCTAGATCAACAGATAACATGAAAATCAACTCTGTGACTCAGAAATGGGGATATGAAGCAGTTGTTCTGGATTTAATTATTCTAAGCATCTGATAGATTTCTTGAAATATTGTAGATTCAAAATTCCTTTCTTGATCTGTATGAATCTAATTGCTTATTCCTGCTTCAGTTATTATGGTTCTTGATTCCTGATTGGTATTGGACACACACCTATGGCCACTTGATAAAATAATTCATAATGACTAGCACATATTTGTTGATGCTATCAGTAGCCGGTAATGGTTCAGCTACATTCATTGCAATTTTCTCAAATGGTGCTCCCATATTATACTGCCTCATATTACCATAACTTCTTTGTATAAGTCCTTCTGCAGTAGCTATTCCACGAGACCATTCCACTATTCCTATTCTACACCATTCCACTATTCCACTATTCCATTCCTATTCGAAATCTTTTATACCTACTACCTACTGCCGAGAGAGTTGTAGACCTGCTTGATGTCATCGAAAAGTTGGCAGACAGGTAAGTTTATAGACTTTGATCCTGACGGGCGCACGAAGAAAAAGTTTTAGGAGATTCAACGAATTTTTTTTTAATACAAAGTGTAGTATAATTACAATACGCGTCAAAACAATACATTATTGCCTTTTAAGACCTAAGTCCCACAACAACAAGCGTGTTGAGGTCTAGATTAACGCTTTTTTAAACCTTTGTAGATTGAATGGACTATTGATTCGGGCAAAGTTCTTTTTTGACGCACTTTTGTCATCCGTCTAATTGTTCGTCACACAAACTATAATTGAAACATCGTTGGGGAACTCGTTTTTTTAATGTGAAAATAATCGATGGCTTCTTGGTGGAATTAAAATTGACCAAATTTTTGTCATCTCAATCTGTGAATTTTCTAGGTCCTCGTTTATATTTATGGTGGGATTTATTCGATTCAACATTTTACCCTTTGAGTTTCAAGTTTTATATAGTTAATGGAGAAATGAGTTTTACTGTTACAAAAAAGTTAATTTTTTCAGCGCCGGCTGACAAAAATTTATTAAGTTATAGGTAGATTTCATATAAAAATCTACTATTGCAATGGGCTTCATCTCGGAATTTCGGAAAAATTTTTGTGCCAAACGACTATATATGATAAGCGGAGACGAAAAAACAAACAAAAAAAATTTATATATATATATATATATATATATATATATATATATATATATATATATATATATATATATATATATATATATATATATATATATATATATATACACGATATGAGATATAACGAAAACGACCGGCACTCTCACGGTCGCATTTGTTGAGGTAGATCAAAAAAATTTTCTGTACATGAGTGTTCTATTAATATCTCGGATGAGTTCGTGAATCAGCAAAATCCGACACGTGGTTAAGGAACTAGAGCATTTTTTCTAAAAAAATTGATTTTATAAAACCGTTATAACGGCCGTTTGGATACTAATATTTTTAAAACGTTAACAAATTAAAAATCCTTGAAATCTTTTTTATCAATTTGCTTTAAAAATAGACCTCTGCATTTAGAGGTTTCTGAGTGAGCGGCTCCAACAAAAAAGTTTGCAAAAAAAAATTTTTTTTTGAAACAACCGGCACTCTCACGGTCGCATTTGTGAAGCCAGATCAAAAAACCTTTTCTAAAAATGTGAGTTTTATTAATATCTTGCACAAGTTCGTAAATCAGCCAAATCCGACATATGGTTAAGAAACTAGAGGCTTTATACTAGAAAAAAACTCTGTTATTTAGATCCGTTATAACGGCCGTTTAGATTCTAATATTTTTAAAAACTTCATAAATTTAGAATCTTTGAGATCTTTTAAATCAGTTTCTTTCAAAAAAAAGACCTCTGCAGTTGGAGGTTTCTGAGTGAGCGGCTCCAACAAAAAAGCTTGTAAAACACAAAATGCGTTTGAATCAACCGGCACTCTCACGGTCGCATTTGTTGAGCCAGATCAAAAAACCTTGCGTAAACAAGTGTGTTTTATTAATATCTTGGACAAGTTCGTAAATCAGAAAAATCTGACACATGGTTAAATAACCAGAGGCTTTATACTAGAAAAAAAAGTAGTTTTTTTAATTCGTTATAACGGCCGTTTGGATACTAATATTTTTAAAAACTTCATAAATTTAGAATCTTTGGAAACATTTCAATCCGTTTCTTATAAATATAAACCTCTGCAGTTAAAGGTTTTTGACTTGCTGGCTTCAACAAAAAAGTTTGCAACACTCCATAACTACAATTTGCAAAAACCTTATAACAGTCAATGAAAAAAAAATAAAAAAGTTTGAATAGAAGAAATTAATTTTTTTCTTAGAAATAAACTATTTTGATATTTTGCAGTAATTGGACGACATATGATATAGCGTAGGTTTTGTCATAAATTGTCACACACATATTCTGTGGTAGATTGGATATTTGTTTGTTGCAAAATTGGATAGATATGGTTTTGCTTATACATATGTAGCTAATTTTCTTTTTAAAATTTGTTCGATATCTGTTTGGAATTAGTTTGTGTTGTTTAAACTAATCTGATACATCAGATTCTACTGGCACACAAAACTGTCTGATCTCGAAATCTACCTATTTCTAGCAGATATACGTGCCGCTTGGACTTTTTTGTTCCGCGCTCGATAAATTAGTTTATTTCTAACAGTAAAACTCATTTCTCCATTAATTAAATATATTTATTGAAAACACTCTTTATTTTTGTTAGATGATAACTAAAAATTGTTTTGAACATTTTATTTGTTTATAACAATAGGAATTTGTTAACATCTTTTTTTAATTTTAATTTTTTGTATAAACAAGCATCTATTAATATAGTTTACACATTTTGCCATAGGCTCTTGGCGTAATTCGTTGAATAACATATTTGTTTTGCACTTGTTTTATACGCACGTTAATATAAATTTTAAAAAAATAAAAGATTCAATTTTATTTCTATGATCACTCAATATATTTCGTCTTTTTCGGACATCCTCAGGAGTAATCATAGAAATAAAATTAAATCTTTTATTTTTTAAAAATTTATATTAACGTGCGTATAAAACAAGTGCAAAACAAATATGTTAAGCATCTATTAACTTTAAAAAACAACAAACTAGAAGTTTCTATCTTTAATAGAACCGAATTTATGAATATTTAAAAATAACTCGACTAGCCAAAAATCACAAAATTCTCGATATTTGGAACCGGTATATTTTCCAAAAACAAACCTCGAACACGTATATATCGAATAATCCTCGAATGCATATATCTTTTTATTCGTAATGCGCTAGAAATATTCACCATTTTCACATGACAAAAATATTTTTAAAAATTTTAAGGGTAGCTTTCTCCCTTAGTCTTAAGTTTTAAAAAATTTAAAATCGATCTTTTAAATTTATATCAATATATACACTTTCAATTAATTCTTACCGCGTGATGGAAGTAGTATCGATGTGAGTGCTAGAGGGCACTGTATGCAAAAAACACAGTTTTCACGCAGTTTTAAAACTTTATGATTTATATCAGCATGTAGGCAAATTTTGTATGTGACAATTTTAACTTAAAATTTTTCCGTAAATCACTTCTTATTGGCATGGGTCGCGTTAAACCTTGATCCGTCTCATTTGCTAATCATTTTGCACGTTCCGCATTCCGCATTGAATTCGGAAAAAATCGTGCAAAGTACGTTGAACCAGAAGTAAGAAGCCATGAACGAATAACAAGTCTATATGTGAACCTATTCGTTATAGGTATTGCATCTCATTGATTCCGAGTTGTTAATATTAATTACTTTACTCTGGAGATTGGGTCGATTCTGCTTCAGTTATTTCAAGAAGAGTAAATTACTATGTCTTAAAAGTTTACTATTTCTAAAGGTGTCTAAAATTTACTGTTCCTTCACCCGGTTTACGCAATTTGTAAAATTTACATGCACGAAAACATATTTCATCTTCCAAATCAGAATAAAAAACCAATAAATTCAATACATTTGTCTTGTTTTCGAATTCATATCACATCTCAAAAAGGAAAAACTATAAATTAACACCTAGTAATAGTTTTAGTGTGGTAAATAAGACACTAGGTTTGATTATAGTATATTCTAGCATAAATCCAGCAAACTTTGGTTTTTATGCATACCAAACATAGCAAACACTCAAAAACAAAACAATTCGATGTTTTTTTTTTAGCTAGCTAGTAAAGTAAAGTTTCGAATACTTTTTTATGCATACGAAAACTAGCAAACACTTAAAAAACCTAGTTATTAGGTTTTATACATATGGCCCATTGTTTAATCTAAGCATTTTTTGTTTGTTTATAGTTTTATATACATTTAAAATTAAATAAATTGGTTGCTAAAGAAATTTAGAAAAAATATTAACAAAATATTACGTGAATTTAACAATTTCTGAAAAAATATTTTACAATAAATATGCATACTTAGCAAAACGATAGATAGATCAAATAAAACTGAAATACAAAATAAATTAATATAGAAATTTAAAAAAAAATTTGTTTGCTATAGAAATTTACGAAAATAATTATCAAACGAAAAACTATTTGGATTAAACAATTTTCTCAACAAACATTTTACTATTTGATATAGATTAATATATGTATTTTAATATATGCAAATAATAAACGATACAGAATCTTACTCGTACAAAAAATCTTGTATGCAATTCAGGCATAAAGTATTTTTTTTTCTTTCGAGTGTTTGTTGCTCGGCTTAAGGCTTGAAACCACATACGACAGAAACAGAATTCCATACAAATTTTACAGAAACAGAATTTTCTTTTGCCAAATTTGTATGAAATTCGGTTTCTGTTGTATGTGGATGACCGGCTTAACGCCTCGAGCAACAATTCCACTCTCAAGAAAAAAACATCTACTTTTCCCCCCTTAATACATAAAAAGCTATTGCGTGCTTTGATGTGTGACATATTTTTTTCGCGTGCACAATAGATATTTATGTATTAAGGGCGCAAAGTAGATCTTTTTTGCTTGAGAGTGGAGTTGCTCGAGGCGTTTGCCGAGGGCAACAAACACTCGAAATCAAAAAAGATACTTTATGCCCGAATTACATACAAGATTTTTTGTACGAGTAAAATTCTGTATTATATGCATAAATTCAAATACATATATTTACACAAAATAGTAAAAAGTTTGTTGAGAAAATTGTTTAATCCAAGTAGTTTTTCGTTTGATAATTATTTTCCTAAATTTCTACAGCAACCAATTTTTTTTTTAAAGTTCTATATTAATTTAATTAATAGAACATTATGATGCAAGGACGTAAAGCTAAGGTTCTTAGTACAAAAGTAGTTAAGTCCAAAATGGCTTACGTCCGTGCATCATATACTATTTTTTATTCGCCGCACGCAAAATATTAAAAAAAATTGTTCAATCTAAATCAAAATTAAAAATTTTATAAATTTTGAAATCAAAATATGTTGAACAAGTAACCTTTGACCAATATATTTGTTATTTCTTTTCAAACAAATCGTATAATTATGACAACAAAGATTAAAAATAATTTAATTGGATTAGGAAATTTGGAATCGAAAGGTTGCTTTGATAAACATTTCTTTTTTTTTTATATAATTTAAACAAATACAAATGTTATTTACTTTTTTGGACGTAACTATGACAACAAAATATATGGTTAAAAAGTGACACTTTAAGGCCGCAAATCACAGTAATAAAGTAACACTTTAATATGTAGGCAAATAAAAAAGATTTTGTATTTCAGTTTCATTTGATCTATCGTATTGCTAAGTATGCATATTTATTGTAAAAAAATTTTTGAGAAAATTGTTAAATTCACGAAATATTTTGTTAATTTTTTTTTAAATTTCTTTAGCGACCAATTAATTTTGATTTTAATTGTATATAAAATTTTAAACAAACAAAAAATGCTTAGATTAAACAATTTTACGAAAATAAAATTTTTTTGGAAATAGCCATAATGTATTTTGTTCCTGTGAGTTCGTTTGGTGTTATCAAAAATACTTACGCTTTAGGGCGTAGAACGGTACTTTTAGGCATTGTTATTTCAATTTTAGGCATTGTTATTTCAATGGGAAAAAAGGCCTGCCTTACGCACAATTTTTGAATCGTAAAAGTGCATTTTACGGTTTACTCGTACAAAAAATATTTTCATGTCTACAATAGTTGTACATAAGCATTAAGGGAAGTAAGATTGTGCTACGGATTGAGGATATATGTTTTGAGATCGAGATGAAGTCAAGATCTCTAATATATCCAAAATCGGTAATACTCTTAATGCCCAAGATGCTTATTATATTTTTTGCACGGTCAATTAAAATTATTCAAATAAAATGAAATTCATTTTTAAGTTTTAATGATTTAATGATTAAAGAAATATCTTTAAATTTCATTTCAAAATAGTAAGCTCTTAGACCGGGAGGCAGCGTTGCAAATGAAAAAGTCATTTGATGCCGTTTGATTTTTATTTATTTTAATTAATTTAGTTAAGCTGATGATAAATCTGGCGGTCGGCTGCTAAAGTAGGGGGGGGGGGGGGGGTAATTGTGGGAGGCTTTTAAACTGGTAAAAAAACGAATTCCAAAAGTAATTTGATGCCGCTTCAAAATTTGTATGATGCATGCTTACACCATAACAATTGAAAAAAAAGTGATCAGCTGATTGGCGGATGGGGGATTATAGGTCAGCTCCTCGTATACATCATTATAAAAATGCGATATAGTCAAGACCTTTCTGCATAGGATTTTGATGAAACTTTGACAAATGATCCAGGCTCACTTGAAAATGGAAAATCTGAATTCGTTTTAAATTTGGACAAAATGGCGGGGGGTCTCCCGAACATCTCTAAATTTAAATCTTCAATAATTTCTAATCCCGACATATGATCTTATGGAAACTTGGTATATAAAATTTTAGTACTGTTTCCAATATTTCTTCTGCATACACACTTCCAGTTTGACACTTCCGGTTAAAAAGTTTTTTTTCCAGGTGTTTATCCCTACTGTAGCCTACAATTACCGATCGATTTTCATGAAACGTTGGTAAAAGTTTTCAAGTATCATGAGAAAGATTTTATCAGCTTTTGGAGTACATTGGATAAAGGGTTGGGGGGTCCTCCATACAAGAGGTGTGTTTTCCACTATGTTTATATGTTTGTGCATACAACATTCGTTTGTGAATGAATTTTGATCAAACTTTGGAAAAAGATGCAAATATGTATGGCAAAAAACTGATTGATTTTTAAGCGATAGTGAACAAAGTGATGGGGGGTCTCCAAAACATCTGTTTTTTTAAAGCTTAATAACATCTGTACCTGATAATCGAATTGAATGAAACTTGGTACATAAACATTTGGTACGGTCACAAAAGATCTGCATCCCAACTTCCGGTTTTTCATTTCCGGTAAAAAATGTTGGTACACCCAACAAATATTGAAAAAATGGTGACACAATAAGCAGGTGTTCGGGAGGCCCCCCACCACTTATCTCAATATTGTCCAAAAACTAATCAGTTTTTTGTCATTTAAGTCTCCATATTTTTGGAAAGTGTCACTAAAATTGATTAATGAATGAAGTCTGTATGCTCCCAACAAACTTTAAAAACCAAGTGCGAAAAGTCAGCCGTTGTATGTTAGACCCCCACCACTTTGATCAATGTGTCCCAAAAGAAGATAATTATTTTTCACTAATTGAAACTTTTTCCATAAGTTTCATCATAATCACTTCATTATTGTAGGCACTAAAAAAACTTCAAAATATTACAAGCCAAAATTTTTTACCGGAAATGAAAAACCGGAAGTTGGGATGCAGAACTTTTGTGACCGTACCAAATGTTTATGTACCAAGTTTCATCCAATTCGATTATCAGGTACAGATGTTATTAAGCTTTAAAAAAAAAGGCGTTTGGGGGACCCCCCACCAAACTGGTACGGTTCACTATCGCTCAAAAACTAATCAGTTTCTTGTCATACATATTTGCATCTTTTTCCAAAGTGTCGTCAAAATTCAATCCCGAACGAATGTTTAATGCTCCCAACAAACATATAAAAAACATTGTGGAAAAAAACCACCTCTTGTATAGTGGACCCCACAACCCTTTATCCAATGTACTGTAAAAGCTAATAAAATCTTTTTCATGTTACTTGAAAGCTTTTACCAACGTTTCATGAAAATCGATCGGTAATTGTAGGCTACAGTAGGGATAAACACCTGAAAAAAAACTTTTTAACCGGAAGTGCCAAATTGGAAGTTTGTATGCAGAAATATTGGAAACAGTACTAAAACTTTATATACCAAGTTTTCATAAGATCATATGGCGGGATTAGAAGTTATTGAAGATTTAAACTTTGAGGTGTTCCGGAGACCCCCGCCATTTTGTCCAAATTTAAAATGAATTCAGATCTTCCATTTTCAAGTGAACCTGGACAATTTGCCAAAGTTTCATCAAGATCCTATGCAGAAAGGTCTTGACTATATTGCATTTTTATACTGATGTATACGAGGAGCTGACCTATAATCCCCCATCCGCCAATAAGCTGATCACTTTTTTTTTCAATTGTTATGGTGTAAGCATGCATCATACAAACTTTGAAGCGGCATCAAATTACTTTTGGAATTCGTTTTTATACCAGTTTAAAACTCCCCCACAACCACACCCCCTGCAAGTCTGACGGCTGACTCTTATTTTCTACATCACAAATAATTAATCTATCTATAAAAATTAAATTCAATCGGCATCAAATCACTAACCAAAATGCAACGCTGCCTCCCGGTCTATCTGCGTTTTATCATAATTCTATAGGTTTTTTTTGTTGCAAAACTAGCTTACATCGAATATTTTTTCAAAATAAAATGCTTTTTAAATCTTTTTTATTCGCCTATGTATTAAAGTGTTATTTTATTACTGTGATTTGCGGCATTAAAGCGTAACTTTTTAACCATATATTTTGTTGTCATAGCTACATCCAAAAAAGTAAAAAACATTTGTATTTGTTTAAATTCTATAAAAAATAGAAATTTTTATCAAAGCAACCCTTAAATTCTAAATTTCATTATTCAATTAAAATAGTTGTTATCGTTTGTTGTCATAGTTATAATTGTATGAATTGAATTTGGAAAAAATAACAAATATTTTGTCATAGGTAACTTTTTCCACATATTTTCATTTCAAAATTTATGCAAATTTATAATTTTAATTTAGAATAAAAATTTTTTTTTTAAATATTTTGCTTGCGGCGAATAAAAAATAGTATATAACGCACGGACGTAAGCTATTTTGGTCTTAATGTGGGTACAAATCTCGGCTAGCGCCTCGATTTGCAAACTCCACATTCGTCCAAAATCTTTAGCTTTACGTCCTTGTATCATATGTACTATTAATTGCAATATTTTTAAAAGAATATTATTTAAACTTGAAGCTAGTAAATGGCCCTACATAATTATTTAAATAAAAACCTTGTTTGCACGATCAGGCGATTTTTCATGTTTACTGATTCGTAAATAAACATAGTAAGTTTTGTTTTTATACTCCTATCACAGTAAATTATAAATTACATCACACTATCCATGACATGTAAATTCAGAAAAAGTGTGCGGTAAGTAAAAACAAGCGTGCGGTAATGGATTTCCATATATATATATATTACGACACACTTTTAATAAATAGTATATTACATATCTAGAGTTGTAAATAGCATTTTACATGCGAGGGAAAATTTTGGGCACGAGACGCGTAGCGTCGGGTGCAGTATCTTCACGATCATGGAAAATGCTTTACAACTCGAGATTTGTTATATACTTTTTCTACGACTTTGTTTTAATGCCCAAACGCATATAATTACTTAAAAAAATGATCTACTAATTACAAATTAAATGCAAATAGTTTACAAATTGTGGTAGGCTTTGCATTATTCTGTGTCAAAATGTATTTAAATATTTAATTTTTAAAAATTAAATTTTTCTTTAAATAAAAATTTTTCTTTTTATTAAAGCGTGCGGTAATATATATATGAAAATCCATTACCGCACGCTTTTTTTACTTACCGCAAGCTGAAGGCAATTCTTCACGAGGATGAAGTTTCCCGAAACGAGCACATCGAGTGGAGGGAATCATCCGAGTGAAGAATTGCCATCATCCTAATCGAATACAAGATGCTATTTTATCCACGACTGTAAAATATTTCGTTTAATTTCAAGTTTTCATGCAAAAATTTGTTTTGTTGAAAACAAGTTTGTTGTTTAATTTGTTAGGGGAATATTTAATAAACTATAGAGCTGTTAAAGAATTTTAATCAAATTCACTAGTTGTGGAATGAATACAATTACAATGGAAGACATACGCATGGAAAGCATATATTCTTTAGTAGTCGTGGATAAATAATAATCTTTCAAAAATATTGCAATTAAAAGATTTAAAAGTAATTTATTTTGAAAAAATATTCATATATAATATCACGAGTCGTCAAATATTAGTCGATTATTTTTCATAATCATTATTACGAATGTCATTTGAGGTTTTTTTAACCTCAAATGGCATGAGTGGTAATGTTGAAAAATAATCGACTAATAATTTGGTGACGAGTTGTATTTAGCAGATAATTTTTTTTTGCTGTCAGATATTTTATTTTTGATTCATACAAACTATGGTATTCAAACAGTAGGCTTTGTTTTTGCTGTCGGCAATTCTTCTTGTCGTCGATAATTTTGCTTTGTCGTTATGAAAATTCTTTGTTGTCATATTTTTTTCTAACAAAATGAAATATAATTTTATCTTAGTAGGCGCATAAATGCTATAAATTTGTAATTTATGTTTGACAAATAAACATAAACAAGCAATCATTTATGAATGAAAACGGACATTTTTATTATTTGCAATTTTACATAATTTTTTATAAGCTGAATAATTTGTAGAAAAAACTTTATTTAGAAACTAATAATTATTATCTTTTAAATAAAATTATAATTTAAAAAAAATTATCTCATTAAATACCACTCTTCATTGAAATTTTTGTCTAAAATTTTTCAATTTTACTCATTAAATTATTTTTAAGCAACACTGCTCATTCAAACCACTACTTAAACCACTCGTCCTTCGGACTCGTGGTTTATTGTGCGCTTTGATTCGCAGTGTTGCTAAATAATTTAATTCGTAAAATCAAAAAATTTTCGAAAAAATTTCAATGACTCGTGGTATTACAACCGACAATTTAACGAACAGAAATAGTAACATTATTTCATACAACATAATCATACATAATAAAATATTATTTCATCCTAGTAGGCGCAAAAATGTTATAAATTTGTAATTTATTTTTGACAAATAAACATAAACATGCAATCATTTATGAATGAAAACGGACATTTTTACTATTTGCAAATTGCATTTTCACATAATTTTGTATGTGAATTTTGTTTTAAATTAATATATTAAGTAGGCCGAAAATATTCGCTGTTCCTTCCCACCAGAGAAAAATAATCGATACAATTCGTTTTGATTTGTTAAAAAATAGTAAATGAAGCGTTTTTATTGGACCTTATCGAAACATTATTTAGTGAGTTGAATTGTCTATGAAAGCTAGTTTTGCAACAAAAAAAAACCTATAGAATTATGATGAAACGCAGAGCTTACTATTTTGAAATGAAATTTTAAGAAATTTTCTTTAAAACATTAAACTTTAGTAATGAAAAACTTAGTAATGAATCTTATACTTCGCTAGAACACTAGACTAATTTTAGTTTATAAGCGTTCACTTTTTTTGGTAGTTTATCTAGTCGGCTAGCCTTGATGAGAATGGATAAACTTTTTATATTAAAAGTATTCTTATTGGGTTCGAAACTAGATCGATAAACAAATGTTTGGATAGCAAAAAAATTTCATAAATTGCACACCATATATTGTTAGATTCAGTCTTATTATTCATGATAGGATAACTTCCATCGGAGGAATGTTGTATCACAAATAATTCATTGAATTAATGAATTTTATTATTTAAATAATTTTAATTGAATGGTTTAATTTGATCGTGCAAAAAATATAATAAACATTTTGGGCATTAAGAGTATTATCGATTGCGAATACATTAGAGATCTCGACTTCGTCTCGATCTCAAAACATATATCCTCAATCGGTAAAATACTTTTACTGCCCTTAATACTTAAATAACTATTTTATTCATCCTTGGGATCTGTTTTACTGGTAACTAGGGTATCATATATGAAAGGGCTTGACTTCAGCATCCCTTAAAAATGTGTTTTTTCACCACAAAGTTGGTTGAATATCAGCGTTTTTTCATGTTTGCTTTCCTCAATTAGTTCTAAACCTATGTGATAGAAAAGCTTCAAAAGTTTTTGGAAAAATAGAAGAAGTTTAATAAAAAATTATAGCGAAGTGTAAAATATTTATAATCGAATTTATTAATGGGGTGGATTCATTAAAATTGAATTTAAGAAACAGTGCACAGTTTTTGAATTACTGTAAAAAAGAGCAACTTGAATGTGGTCTACCTTCT
>OY856186.1:177545975-177720693 GCA_963693315.1 Diogma glabrata
TTCTGATCAATTAATGCTAGAGAAAAAACTGAAATACTCTACCAATACAATACCAAACTCTACAATCATCCTACGAATCTTTGATTTTTGATAAAACAGCAATCAATCTGACGTTAATGTGTTTAACCTTTAATTCTTATTATACTTATTGACTATTACTTGAATTCATGTTGTTTATGGATTGAACTCAAATAAAAATTTGATAAACAAACAGTATAAAATTAATATAACCACTTCCGAGACAAGCCACAATAAAACTGTTTGATTGATTCATTATAATTTTAATCGTTGCATCTTGTCTCTTCTTTCTATTTTATAACCCGGATTTCCATTCTTCAAAATTATTATTTTTGTTTTATTTCGGCTATATATACAAAAAAAAATCCTTTTATATTTAAAAATTTTATTTATATCTAATTTATTAATATATTAATATTATGATAAAATTGCAATCAAATTATTTTTTATGCAAATTTTTGGTTTTGCATTTTTTGGTTTCGCAATTTAATCACGACAGACGGGTTTGTAAATTGACCTGCAATTTAATATCTTATGGGCTTTTGTTTAATTAATTTTATCAAATTTAATAATCTAATTTGTTTTAAATTCCATAAGCTGATAATCAAAATAAAAAGTTTTGATAGGAATAACGCAACTGATACACCTTATGTTACCATCAATTTGTTTATTTACGTTAGTTGTTCGATATTATGGTTTTGATCGTGAACAATGTTATAGCAAAGCCATAAGTTGTTGATTTTTTTTTTTGCAGATGATGATCTGTTGAATTAAAAATCTCAAACAAATGTTCTGCACATATTTTGACATTTGGCTGTTATAAAAAAAATCGATCAAACGCCTTTGAATTAATATGGCGCCAGAGACCCATTCAATCCTCGATTCACAACAAAAATGCAATCTGCAATTCATGTTTATATAACTAAATTAATTAACTTGTTAAACTGCTTAGAGCTTACAAATAAAAATTCATGCAAAAAAAATTAATTCAATTAATTTTATTACTCTTGATTCTCTTTGAACAACCATCGCAGGAAGTTGGAGCAGTTTTACTATCTTGTAGTATTTTTCCAAATTTTTTATCTTGTTTTGTTAATCTTGCAAGTACAGTTAAATAACACTTAAACTAATTGATGCATTCAACATACATTTTTTTTCATTATTTATCTTTTAAAACTCAGTTGGGTTGCAATTAGCAAAGGTCAAAAAGCATTTGAGAAGCTTTTAAATGTTTTGTTTGGGAAAAACATTGACGGTTTGAGAAATGCATCTAGGCATTGGGTATTGATTATTGAAGAACTGATAGATCATAGGTGATCTATGTGACCTAAATGTGGAGCTAAAAATCTTTTTTTATAAGCAAAAAAAATTCAAATGTAGACGTAAATGGGAAAACTTAATTACATACAATAAACAATCGAATAATGACAACATAATCGTAAATGTCGAACATAAAGATATTCAATTTTACACAAAACAATCTAATAACTACAATTTTTATTTTAACACTTTAAAGTTATAAGTAAGTAATCTAATATTACAATTTAAATAAGAAAAAAATTAAAGGTAACAATAATAACTGTTCTTGCCTTATTGGTAACGACATGAATGTAACAAAAAATACATATGTACGACTACGAGTACTCGTAATTTTTTCTGTGCAATGTAAACGAATAATGATTATATCAAATAGGAAAATTATATGAAAATCAAGTAATAGCACAACGCGACGGGTGGTTAAATATAATAAATTCTTATTATAGTTTACTTTAACTTTTAAGATTTCAATTTTTTATTTATATGATTTTATTAATTTATAATATTTAAATTCAATAATAAATGCATTATGATTTGAGAGATGAGAGATTTTGTCAATATCAAATATGTAGTTTAGTTGCAAAAACTTTGTTTGTCATTTAAATTACTACCAACTTCTCACAGATAAAGAAAAAATGATAAAGCGTACTGTATGGCAAATGTTATCCATTTCATATAGGAATTACGAGCCGATACTACTACTATTTATCAGTTTATCGCTAGCTTAAGGATAGTAAATGAACTGTTTTAACCTTAACGTGAACAGTATCTACCCGGGTAGATATCACGGTTTTTGTAATTCAATAACTTTAAGAGTTTTTAACCAATCATCATGCCTGTTCAGCTATGTGACTAATTTTTAAATTAATTTCGCAAAATCTGAGAAAAAAATATTTTGGACTTCCTTTTAACACTTCTTTTTGGATTTTTATGGTTTCTTTTACGCAAGAAAACAATATCTACCCGGGTAGATATTTTTTCCTTGGGTTTTATATGAATATTTTTACTGGTCAATGTGAAAAACAAATAACTTTATTTTTAAATATATGCTTTTATTGTATGCTTACACAAAAGCAAAATGATATTATGATATTAATACACGTTAGATATTATTACACGTTTGTTGATATTATGTAAGTTGATATTACGTAAGAAAACAATATCTACCCGGGTAGTTATTTTTTTCCTTTTTTTTATATGAAAATTTTTACTGGTCAATGTGAAAAACAAGTAACTTTATTTTTAAATATATGCTTTTATTGTATGCTTACACAAAAGTAAAATAAATACACAGTTACGTTTGTTGATATTATGATTTATGTAATATCTACCGGAGTAGATATTGTTCATATCAGTCGCTAAAAATTTCCGCTCACGGAAAAGGTTAAGCCGCCCAAGATTGTATATTCTAAAAGTTTGACGAAAAGGTTTTAACATAAAGTGCAATATATACCTTTATATCATATGTGTTGTTGTGACATTTACTGGTATGTCTTTTACAGAACATATTTATTGAAAAAAGCTATTTATTAACAATGACCGATAAAACATAAGCAAATGAGTTGACATCACAGTCACAGACCGAAAACGGTGCTATGAGTGGGGAACCGAGACCAGCGAAACGGGGGTAAGAATAAGTTTGAGGCATGATGCCGCTGATTTCATCTGAGCACTGTTGATGAAGGTATTTGTAAAAACCAACGAGGTCAGCAAAAGTGCAGCGATGTTGTAGGGAATCAAGTTTTGATGTCAAATCTCGATCACCCACAATTCGTATAGCCCGCTTTTGAACAGAGGCTAAGACAGCCAAGATGAAAACAGAACCAGCACCCCAATCTTGATAACAGTACTCTATACAGGGACGAATATAGGACTTACAAACATGGAGCAATTGGGATGGAGTAAAAGATTTGTTACATCTATTTTTGTCTAGACGCGCTTTTTGCCATCGCCATTACATGATCGTTCCAGAGTAGGTCATTTGAAACTGTGACACCCACTAAACGAATGTTTTTACATTCACTTATTGGTTCATCACACATACTGAATAAAATATCTTTGGAGAACTCGGTCTTTGATCTGGAAACAATTTACAGCTATGTTTCGGCGACTTTTTTAGGTCTCTATTCACGTTTATGGCAGCGTCTCTCCAGGCGGGATTAATTCGTTCGTGCATTTTACCTTTTAAAGGAAGGGGCTCGAACGACTTGTGCAGAGTACTATCATCTGCACTCACCCTAATCTCTTTCATTATCCCGAACAATATATAAATACTGTACCAAAATAGTTCATTTACAAGTTTAGAAATATAAATACTGGTTTTGATATTCGCTGCCTTTCTGCTTTACTTTCTTGACTAATTAAATCTGGTTGTTGCTAGTATGCTCCGAATAAATGTTTAGACTGTTCACCAAACGAGTGTTCACCAAATTGTTATTGGTTTCTTTTTCTTTTATTTTTTTTTTTTTAATTTGGATTGGCTTTCGTAATTAATTCCTGCTAATATGGTTGGGTTGGGGATCACTTAATAAAAAAAATTAAGAAAAAAAAAAATTATTAACGTTATAGCGGTGAAGTGATAAGTTTTTCAACACTTCACCGCAAAAATACGATTTCTCATCTGAGTGAATGAATTGTTAAAACTATATATAAAGCTTACACCGATTGTTTCTTCAATGTTAAAATTAAATAGTTCATTTTGTTGGTATTGAACATTATGTCAAAAACGACCATAACTTAACTTAACTTAACGTAACGTAATTCAAAAAAATTTATTTTTCAAATTTTATTTCTAAAATATTTAATATACAGTTAAATTTGTGCAAATGTACGTTTAAATTGTGTTGAAAGTTAAACCAAACTAGCTTTTTGTTTCACTAGGAGTTAGGACGCTATCGCGTGCGTCGCACCGCAACCGTTTTACTCATCCCAAAATCCATTTTTAGTACGAGCAAAACAATAAATCTTTCTCCAACCGTTATTTAATCTATTATTTAATAAAATTTGAAAAATATCAATATTGAAATTACATTTAATTTACATCTCAAACTAAATCCAAGCAACCTTTTCAATTTATTGTCATATAATTATAAATTTCCTATTCAAACTTTGATTTTTGTTTTGCATAGAAATATAGATTTGTTTATTTTTTGCCCTAGGACAAAAAATATAGTTTTTGGGACTGCTACCATGACAACTAGATGCAATACACAAATGACATATTTTTTGTTAAATATATTCACACAAAAAGTTTTATTTTAAAAGCTAAATTTTTGGTCCGGTTAAAGAAGAATTTAATTTTATAATACTGGTAATTGCCAGTGCACCCGCTTGCTATTAGATTTTTTATGCGTCACAATGATACAAAGTTGTTATAATGTCTAGGATACGCTATAATAAATACATTCATAAAAACCGGGGCGTTATGAGAGGGCATTATGAATTCATAACGCCCGCAATTAAGACGCTAAAAACTAAATAAAATTATTTTTACTGTAGTTTTGTCTACAAAATGTAAATAATTCTTTTTCAATTTAAGCTAGTAAAAGATTTTTACATTTGTTTAACAATGTTTGCAACATTTTAGTTATTAAATGTTCATATAGTTTTTCAAAACTATCAATTATTTTAAACGTCATACAATGTTTTTGTTATACGCTACAAAATTTAGGAAAGTTTGTTTACATAGCAACATGCAAACAACAAATATTTATTTTAAACTTCAAAATAGTTATTTTCTTGGCATACTAGGATACATTTGCATTTTATTTGCATATCAATATAGACTAACAAATTAAATTCTTTCGTAGTTTTTAGCTTATTAATACCAAGTTTATATCACCGATAGTTTAATAGAATAATAGTTTTTTGCTATTAAACTATCGATACATTGGGCGTTTATACCACAAAATAGTATTATTCTATCTGCTCAGAATAATATTGACAGATAGAATACGGCTAACGTATTTCAAATTTGAAAATCTTATCAATCGAAAAGTATTTCAACAAAAAATTATAAACTAATATTAATTTAAAATTAAAACTAAATTTTGAGAGATTTTGATGTTGCACATTTTTACAATCGCATGAAATTGTCTTTTACATTTATCGTTTTGACCGTTACAATTTTTTTGAATATACTATTATACTATCGATCAAAAGCAAAATATCAAATAACTATCTGTCAAAGAAAAAAGGTATTATTCTATCCGTTTACACCATAATAGTTTAATAGCTATTTGCTATTATTCTATTATACTACCATGGTGTAAACTTAGTGTAAGTGAAGCATAAAATCTTCTATGTACCACTGGCGTTACTGGGTATTACGCCCATCAAGCGAAATTCATCCCTCGTGTTAGAGGCCCTCGGGCTAGATTATGTCGCTTTCCGGGCGCAATAACCTACATAACGCCCTTGGTACATAAATAGCTACTATAAATTAATTAATAAATTAATACATCAAACTTTTTATATATATGAATTTTTATCGTCATAATTACTTCCAAAAAAGAGAAAAAGACATTTAAATTTGTATGAATAAAATTTTTTATCAAAGCAGTCTTTTCCAAATTTAATAATTCAATTGAAATAGTTGTTATTTTGTTGTCATAGTTATCCAATAATTCAAAATTTCATTATCTAATGAAATTATTTGTTATGCTTTGTTGTCATAGTAACATACAATAATTCAAAATATTATAATCGAATGAGAATCAACTTATTTTTTGTTGTCATAGTTATAGAATTTGTTTGAAAAAATAACAAAATAACAAATGCTACTTTATAGCCGCAGTCAAAAAAGAAAGACTTTAACTAACTCCCTAGCGGCAGTAAAGTTAAACTTTACAGCCTTTTGCCGAAAAATTTATTTTTACTTTTACTTAATTATTTACATTTTGTCTACAAAATGTAAATAATTCTTATTCATTCTAGTAAAAAGTTTTTAAAATTTATTTGAACAATTTTAGCAATACTTTAGTTATTAAAAGCTCGTTCTTATTAAAAGCTGGTTTTCCAAAACTATCAAATTATTTAAAACGTCATACAATGTTTTTGTCATACGCTACAAAATTTAGGAGAATTTGTTTACAAAGCAACGTACAAACAACAAATAATTATGTATTGTAAACTTCAAAATATATATTTTCTTGGCATACTAGGATACATTTGTATTTTTTTGCATATCAATCTATACTAATAAATTAATTTTTTTTCTTAGTTTTTAGCTTATTAATTGAAACATTAAATCTTGTATGCACCACTGGCATTAATGGGTATTACGCCCATCAAGCTATATCCATTCCTCGGGTTAGAGGCCCTCGGCTAGATTACGTCGCTTTCAGGCCGCAATAACCTACTTAACGCCCTTGGTACATAAATAGCTATTAACATCACATATAATTTGCATATAGCATCGCAAAAATGTTATAATGATAAAAAATGAGTAATAAAATCCAAATGACGAGATCTTTAACACTTCGTCTCTTCACAGATTTACGGACGTATATTTTTCTTAATAAGTAAAACACTTTCAACCTGTAGCTTTGATATTATTGTTCATAATCCTATTCTTCAATACAAAGTTTCCATTGCAAAAACTTGCTGCATCAATGTTTCTAAAAAGAGGAAAAGAAACGCCCATTTTCTATATTTTGAACATGTATAACATATATTATATAAACCAAATGAAATATGTATTACATATGTAAATACACCAAGCCAAGAACATGCTTATTGTAAATTAGAAATATTTGCTGCAACGTAATGTGTTGGATGCATATAATTGTATGTATATAATAAATATATAAATGTATATAATTTTCATCTAAATGAATTTGTTTGTCAACTTTAATTTTCCATTTGAATGGTAATTCTGTTTTGCGGAAAAAAAATCGATCAAAGATAACTTAGTGTAAGTTGAATAAAGCCAAGTATAAAATATAATAGACATTTAGGCAAACATTTAACCATTAGGAAAATTAAAATTATTAATTAAAAAAAACTAAATTAAATTTTAAAATTTCGGCTCCGAGATGCATTAGTACCTGTTAATGGCCTTCTCTTGGCAAATTTTCAGACTCCTGTGTTCTACAGATTTCAATAAGTTCAGGAAAGCAAAAACGTTTTTACCACGCGTAGAAAACGCTATTTTTTCTACGCTTGTAAATATAAATGATAATATTTACAATTCATCTACTAAAAACTTACAAGACGACATATCTAAATTTGACTGTTTAAAAAATAAACAAGATTACAGATGGAATAATAACAGGTGAACACAATAATAACATTATTTTACACTGGTAAAAATGCTATAAATAAATACAATCTTGTTTATTTTTTAGACTGTCAAATTTAGCTTTGTCGTGTTGTAAGTTTTTAGTAGATGAATTTAACAATATGAATAGTTTTTTTTTTGTTTTTAGGAAGATTATTAAATATTGTTTTATATTTAATAAAGACGAAATTACTAAATCAATCATTTTCTATAATAATAAAACATTATTCGCTTAGCTATCTTTGATCAATTTTTTTTTTCACTTATCGGAATTATCATTAAAATGAATAGTTAATGTTTAATGTGACAAACAAATATGTACATTTATATGAAAATTATGTTAAATTATTTTTTAACAAATACATATTTCTAATTTCCCAGGAAAAAATAGAGAGATCTAAAAAGATCTGATTAGATCTCTTTTGATCAAATTAGATCTAATGAGATCTTTGTTTTGAGTCAAATGTTTGAAAGTTTGATCTTTGCAGATCTGAAGAGATATCTTTAGATCAAGGTAGATCTTCAAAGATTAAAGAAAAAAATTAACGTTTGATCTTTGAAGATCTACAAATATCTGAAAAGATCTCTTCAGATCTTAATAGATCTTCAACGATCAATGTAACAACTTGCGTTTGATCTTTGATGTTCTACCACGATTTACAGAGATCTCTTCAGATCTGCAAAATGTGAAAATAGAAAAAAAAGTTTACAAGAATATTGTTCAGATCTAATGAGATCTCTGCCAATTTTCTAACAATTAACAGTATTTATTTGCATGTGACGATTATATATCTTTGCATATTTACGTAATTAATTAATATTTAATTAATAATTGTAATAATACGGAATCAATTAAGAAACATATAACAATAATAATTTTTTGTAAAAATGTATTTCATGTATTACAATTTAAAGTACCACACGTTGTTATTATTAAACGAAACTCGTGAATTAACGAAGGGAAAACGACAGGAAAAAAAGGAATTGGAATGGACGTAATTTTAGATCGTTTTTAATTTTCAAGTTGAATTTTGATCATGTATCCATGGTTGTTAAAACAAAAAGTTTGTAAAAGAAAAATTAATTAACTGTCCAATATTTTTCTTGTGATAAATCCGCCATCCGCCACGTAGTTAAGAACAATTATTGCATTTATTAAAATTGGTATTCCGTATTAATCTAATGGTGCTCTTAAGAATTAATTGATTTTGTTTGAGAAAGGGAATTTGAGAAGAAAGAATTGATTTGGATAAGGAATTAAGGAATAACTGGTTTGGTACAAAAGGATTTTGTTCGAGAAAGGGAATCTAAATATTGAGAATTCGGGAATTGGCCGGAGAAAGAGCTGTATTAGTGACTGAAAATTCTGATTTAATTTTATATTATTTGCTTCTATTTTTATATTCTAAGCGATTAGTCGGTAGGCTCTCGCCGGTTTTAATTTAATGATTACCTCATATTTTATACTTCGTGAGGCGCCTGTCCTTGACGAGTCCACCTACTTGAGTTCCAGTCCGACAACTAACATTTTGGCATGTTTGGGTTGTAGGACTCGACATTCGACAATAGGAGAATTTTTATCGGATAAGGTTACCCTTGTTTTCTAAAACAAATTTCCACCCCCCATTTTAAGAATCAAAATGGGGGTAGTAAATATGTGAGAAAACACAAAAACTATAGTAATTACTATATTGTTTCTAGTTTCATTATTACTTCAAATTATATCAAGAAATAATTTTTAAAAAAATATTGGTACGTGTATTTTATTAACCGACTTCAAAAGGTTCTGTATTTCCTTGTGGGTTTTTTTTTGTATATTCACCGATTTCTCAAAAACGGCTGGTTCGATTTGGATGATCTAAATTGTATTCTATTTGGGTTTATTCCGAGAGGTTATTTGTATTATATTTGAAAGTTATTTGTAGTACAAAACTGTTGGAAGTCGGTGCCATATTGACGCATAACCGACTAATATGTTTCCGACGTGGCACCGATTACCAACAATTTTGTACTACAAGTAACTTTCAAAATATAAAAACTACCATAACAACTATAATAATTATAATAAAATATACTTTTATAATATACTAATATTGTTTAAAACTGTTATTTTTTTGTCTCTAGTAAGGAGTAATCGAACTAATTAAACCTCTCCTTGGATCAGCGTATGTATCAACTAGCACCAAACTCAAGTTATATACAAGACATTGATTAGACCGGTTGTGATGTATGGGTCACAAACGTGGACCCTTACACAAAATGACGAATCGCGTTTATCTGTATTTGAGCGTAAGATTTTACGCTAAATTTTTGGTCCACTTAAGACAAGCGATGGAGAGAATAGAACCCGATATAACTTTGAGATCAGAGACCTTCTTGAGGGTTCTGATATAATAGGTTGTTTCCGTTCTAATATAATTGCTTGGTTTGGACATGTTCTACGGGCCGATTCACAGTCTGGAATGATTAGAAAAATGTACGTTAGTAACCTAGGGAGTGGGCGACTGTGAGGTAAGCCTGAGGTTATTACAAGGTTATTACTGACGTAATAAACGACCTTAAAAAAATCGAGTGCCATGGTAATTATGTCGCTGTTGCGAATGACCGCGGTGAATATTCAAAGCTGATTAGCCTGGAAACGCTGCTACATGGAGCATGAACACCGTTAAAAAAAAGTAGTAATTAAATTAAATTAATCAAAAGTTAGCTCTATTTTTGTCTCTAATAGCTATAATTGAGTTATTTTCTACTTTTTTGTGCCTCTTTTGTTTTTTCTGAAGTCGGTTCTATGTTTTTTAAAAAGTTTATTTTAATAAATGGGATCTTGTTAGATCAAATAAGATCTTGATAGATCAAAGCAGATCTAAATGTATCAAAGAAGATCTATGTAGATCAAAGAAGATCTGCATTTTGGAACATATCTATACAGATCTGTTTTGATCAAAGAAGATCTGCGCAGATCGTTGTAGATATGTTCCAAAATGCAGATCTACGCAGATCTGATAACGCAGATCTGATAAGATCTCTTCAGATCTCTGTATTTTTCCCCGGGTTACAACAAATATATTCTTATGGTTTGCCATTCTATAAAAAAATGTACATATTTCTATGCATTAGCACCAATACGATACATATAAGCATTGCTTATATATGATTAAACAAACCTGCTTGCATTAGCAGAACTGCCCTCACATGTTCCAAAAATGGGAAATTAACGTTTCTTTTCCTCTTTTTAGAAACATTGATGAACCAAGAATTTGCATTAGAACCTTAGTACCGAAGAAAAAGATTATGAACAATATCAAAGCTACAGGTTTAAAGTGTTTTACTTATTGAATGAAATATGCTTCTCCATTACATTATCTATAAAATATATGCAAATATGTTAACAACTGTTGTGATTTGACTGTTTTAATAATAATATATAAGTCTGAATTTACAAATGAAATTAGTCTTATTATTATTTTTTCCAATTTTTGTTTTGAGTTGTGGGAAGGAATGTCGAAATAAGACGATGACCATAAAGCGATAAAACCCGTTAAACGAAAATATTCACTAAAAATGGTGGTATTCTTTAGCCGGCCGGTATATGCATCAATGTAGTAGAGTATTACAGACAATCGATAAAATATATTTGCAAATTGCAATACGACCCTCTTCAGAACAGAAAAATTTCTGGATTGATAAATGATTATAAGTATACATGAAATAGGACGCTAAACCAATAGCAATGAACCAGTGTACCTATTTTGTATGACGATTACGGTGGTTTCGGAGTAAGTAATTGACAATTGTGACATCCAATAAACAAATATATTTCCGCTCACCTAATTGTTCGTGACACATTGAATTACTTGAATCAAAATCTTTCGAATAAAATTTTTAACTTTTTTCTAACCTTAATCTTTTGCCATCTACATTTATAAAAATTATTTAATTATTATTTGTCTGTCAATGTGTTTTAATTTTAACATACATTTAATATGTAAATTTATCTATAGCTTTAGAGCTATATACTTAATGGCTTTTGTTGACTGCAAAATGATATTCCACACAACATAAACTTCATTGCAACTATTGAGGCTTATGTTTCCATGGAATGACCCGATACTATTACATTTTTTTCAAACTTTTTATATATTACTAATAAAATAAGTTAAATTAAATGATATTAAAAAAAACTATAGGAGAATTTACTCAAAAAAAAACAGTTTTCAACCACTTTATCTGGGAAGCACGGACATCGCATAATTCGGCATAATTATTAGTTTTTTGAATAATATTTTTTTCTATTTATTTAATTTTTTTTATTTGAATATTTTTTTTTAATAATATTTTTTTTTGAATAATATTTTTTTTGAGTAATATTTTTTTTTTCTTTTTGGATAATATTTTTTTTTTGAATATTTTTCTTTTTATTATTTTTTTTTTTTTGAATAATATTTTTGTTTTTTTTTTTAGTTATTTTTTTTTAATGTATCCTATCTGTCTGTCTGAGTGCGTGTGTGCGAGCGAATGGCCAAAGAAGTATAACTTCCACCGTCTGGTCCGACGCAGACCCTACTTTTTTTTAATTTTTTTTTGGCGGAAAGAAGTCAGAGAATGTATTTTATATCTGACAGTTAATTATCGGAGGAAAAAATTATACGATATATCTGATACAAATTTTATTTTATCGCTCCGATATAGAAAAAAAAACACACTCATTATTAGTTTAATGAATTAATTACACACAATTGATATAATGATTAATTTCGATTCGATTCGATCAAAATATTCAATCCCTTCAAAATACTGCGATATTGACAGAAATAAACACAGCAACCGAAACAACAACAGAAACAGTAAATCAAATTCAATCTCAAATATTCAATCCTTTAAATAACCACCACCGACCACCGAAACTTATTTAGTTTGAAAACATCTGAAAACATTTTCAGTCACAACTTAGAAAAAGTTTCACTTTCACATAGGTTTTACTATATATTAAAATGACATTTTCGTAGCTTGAAGTAGAAAATAACTATTTTATTGAACGGTACTAAGGCTTTATAAAAATATTGCTTTGCTTAAAAAAAGTCGTATTTTTATTGAAAAATTTTCTATTTTAATTTTTCAAACATGGCGATTTAAAAAAGTAACTTTTTTTATTTATTTCTTTTTATATTTAAAAGATTTATGATTAATTCAAATATGTACCTAAATATCTTAGCTTATATAACACATTCCACTCTAGCAGTAAATTTGAAAATAAGCCTTATCTTTGGGGTAAGTTTTATTTATAACCTGAAACTGTTTTTTAGTTATATTAATGGTAGTAAGTTATTAATCGCATCAATATGTGATTAAGTTCTACATTGTAAGAGTAAAGGTTAGAGTTGTTATTTTATTCTTTACAAGAGTAGACGTGTTTTATTTCCAAAACCATTCGAGTAACACCACATATTGGAACATGTATAAAAGTATAAAAACTAATATAAATTTTTAAATAAACTAAGATGGGGTATGACTCCTAAGACTGATATACTCCTACCAAAACTGCTTGATATGGTATACTGACACATCAAACTTTCCTTACGGTCTATTTTGAGGTTGTAAAGTTAAACAATTAATATAATTTAATCGCACAAAAACCGCTCGTTCAAAAATATGTTTTTCGGCAAACGACTGTAAAATTGATCTTTACAGCCACTTGAGAGAAGGTTGAAGTCTTACTTTTTTTACCTATAATCAAAGCGGCTGTAAAGTAACGCCATTTTTTTCTTTTTTTACGGCGGCAGTAAAGCAACTTTTAAAGTAACCTTTAAAAATAACTTTTTGCTTTTTTTCCAAACAAATTGTATAACTATAACAACCAAAAATAACAAATAATCTGATTAGATTATAAAATTTTGAATTGGTAAAAATTGCTTTGCTAAAAAATATTTATTTATACAAATTTAAATGTTTTTTACTTTCTGGACGTAATTAAGACGGTTTAAGACGGTAATAAATCAAATTTATAAAAATTTAGATGTAATAATTTCATATTTATTTATTTTTTCGCACTATAGTTCTTATTATATGAAAATGTTTGGTAACCGTACGAACATGTCTTCAGAAATATGTAGTTTATAAGCAGTAGACGGATTTTCGTCGTAATATAACATATCGGTCAGTTTAAAAACTAGCATTTGTCTTATATACACTGACCACTTTGTACAAGACACCTCAAAAACAAATTTTTTCTTTCTCATATTAACCGAAATGTTTTACCAAACATTCGTCCAAATACTTTATAACTGTAGGCTGCTATTGCGATATCTTTTTGCCATTTTGCCATTTAACTAGAAGTGACAAACTGGAATATCAAAATTACTATAAACATTACAAAAATCTAATGTTCTTAGTTTTAACAAATTTAAATATCAGAACTGAGTGCACAGTTGAAAAATTAACTGCAATATTTAAAGCAAGTCTTGCAATAGGAACTATTGTAGGTAGGAACGTTGTAGGTTATTATTGAATTGTAAAGAAAATGTTGCATTAAACCTAATTTTAATGCATATCTATAAAATTTAAAACAACTCTTGCATCATAATTTATTTCTATAGAACAGCTAGAAGTTTAAATGCACCTTGCTACAATTTAATACATTAAAAATTTAATGAAATTTCAAAATTCACTAGAGTATTATCCATTTTAGAAATATATAGTTAAAATCGTTTCATGTATGTTTTAGTTATCGCTTCTCAGCTGAAAATCTATAATAAGTGATTAAGGTGGTATGTATCTTTTAGTTTTTTCCGTTGTAATTTTTTTATTTTAATTATTTTAAATTTTTTATTTTTAAAAAAAATGATGTAATTTGCATTAAAATGTCATACTAAATAAAATGTTGCGCGTAATATTATTTATTGCAAATAACAGACATTTTAAACAAGAAGCTTTATATTTTACTCCAAGTACTTGATGCAAAGAGCATTAGTTTAACTTTATATAGCAAACTTTGTATTGTTTTGTAATGGAAACTTCCGTAGGACCTATATGTGTAGCAATTTGCATTACATATTCAATTTTTTTTTAACTGTGTGTTGTTGAAGTTTATAATTATAATAAACAGTTGTTCAGCCATGCCACTCCACTACCCGCTCGTTATCAAAACATTTGTGTATACAAATAGCATTTAAAGATAACATTAAGATAAGATAACATTATGAGATAAGATAACATTTGTGTATACAAATTGCATTTAAAATGACTGACATGATGACAGTAAAATGCTATATCAATCAGCTTTTTAGTATTCTTGTGATATGTGTAATGCAACAGGTGGCGTGTGGTGTATTTGTTACGTATCTATGCCAAATTTCATTCTCATTTACCATTATCTATTCATTCAAGTAAAATTTAGTTTTCCAATTCATGTAAATTATAACTGTTGGCTAGTGTTGACACTACACCGAAAAAAAAACGTTGGTAGAATTAACTACAAAGCTTATTTGATTTTGCGTCTAATACGAACGTGGTTATTTTAACCAATGTAGCATTGTCAATTTATTTTAAAAAACGTAACAATTTTCATTATTTAAATCAACCACGGCGTGATCAATTTTTCTTGTTCATATTTTTCAGTTCAGTTTGTTCATGTTTTTGTTTGAAAATTATTGTGTTTGTTAAAATAAAAAACTAGGAGAAAAGAATAGAAAAATAAAAAGTTTTTATATATTTTAAAGTTTTATTTAACATTTTACTTTAGGAAAAAATTTAGATGTGTTTAATTGATTTAAATAATTTTCATATTATTTGCATGTAAAATTATGTGCGAAAGAAATTTTTCAGTTAATGTTATAACAAAAATATCGTTAACGAAACAGGCCCTTTCTATAATTAATTTTGGTGATTTAAAAAAATTATTATATTTTTTTAATATTTTTTATTTGTCTTGTTTCATGTCCATTTATCGATATTTTAATTTAATTTTTCATAATAATGAGAAAATTATGGAAAATTAGTATAATTTTCTACACATAATTCAAATATTTAAATTTTTTGATACCTGAATTTTGGTCTTTTAAATTGTATCATTAAAAAAATGGCGAAAAAATGGACATGGACATTTCCTATTTATAACGTAAATATACGAACGCTATGCTTTATGCATAAAAATGTTTGTCGGGATTGATGCGAAATACATACTTCTAACATAAAAAATTTCAAATATTATATTTACGAAAAAAACGAACCCATACAAACATCGATAGCAGCAAAAACAAAGATGTACCAAACCAAAAGATTTAATACGGCGTATTGCTTGATTCTATCACAAACGTATTCAATATCACTATTTTTAGTCCAATTTTTAATTTACAACGTTTGTAGTCAATTGAAAATTAAATCATAGTTGACTCAACTACAAACATGGTTAAATCAAATATGTTTGTGATACTTATTTTTTTATCAACAACGGTTAAATTGTTAATTTAAATACGGAGCGTTGGTGGATTCAATCACAAACGTATTTAGTTCCCCAATTTTCACTTAATTTTCGATTAACAATGCAACATGTTTGAATCAACCAAGATTTTTTCTTTCGGTGTAATAATAACAACTATGCCTTAGGTAAGTTAAATATATATTTGATTTACGATTGCTTTTGATTGTTGATATCTATGCATTGAGCATCTCAGCGGTTGTTAATTTGTGCTACTGAAAAAAAAGATGCAAGCAAACAGTAATACATTGGGGACACTAAGTCGTAAAATTTGTTGCAATAAAGTTTTTTAATCAATCTTAAAATCTCCTGTGTACTGAAGGAAAGTAATAATTTGAATTACTACTTTTGATAGCGGACGAACAGTCGCATTTAATAAAAGTGTTAAAAAGGACTATATTTGTTTTTAACGAACTATCAATGTCTTTCTTATCATGAAACTTATGCAGTAAAAATTACGTTTATTTATAAAAATAAAAAATAAAATAAAACACTTAAAATTAATTAAAACTTTTAATTGGGCATCGTTAAAAAAAAATATTAATTTTAAAAATTGATCTAAAAAATTATTGGAAAGTTTGTCGACATTGTATGATTTATAATAAGGCATTGAACTTACTGCTTGATTATCTTGAAACTTCAAATATATTTTTATTTATATCCAAAATCATTGATATCGTTGGTAAAACATTAATACTGCAATTTTAATTATATATGTTTTTGTTTAAAACAAATCATAAAAATTTTGTTTATCAACCTACGTCTTTAACTACGTACATAAGATTCATTATTTTCTTATCTTTGTTTCTTCATCAAACAAAAAATTCTTAACAATTTAAAGCGATTATATTAATTAGTTTAATTTGATTTTTTCTTCGGAAAACATCAACTCTTCAATCAAACTATAAATCTTAAAATATTTCTTACATGCTGAATAACAATTGCTGTTAAGTCATGAAATTAAAATAAAAGTTATAATTTTAATGATTTTGTTATGTAAATAATTGTTTTTTAATTTGATCTGAAAATTATAAGCCAACCAATAAAAATAAACGCGAATTCGCACAGTAAAAAAAATAAAAAACCAAAATAATAAAATAATGAATTATTGAATCTTTTCCTTATTTTTTATTTATTTTTCTTAACATACTTCAGTTTTTGTTTCTTTGATTGAATCACAAGATGATATTATTTGCGTGTGTGTGATGTGATTTATTGATGTTTTAGGTTGTTGATGTTATATGCCTTAAAATTTCGTTTACAACAAAAAAGACGACGTAAAAGTTAACAGATGAGCTCGTAAAAATCGTAAATAAATAAAAATATATCCAAATGCACGTCTCTACGGTTAAACTGCATATTTTAAAAAAAAATTGGAGATTATTTTACAGGTTGTCTGAATTGATGATAAATGATGGGTGAATAATTGCGGATATATCATAAATATTCAATTTTAATTTTTTTTTATATAAGATGAAATGTAGAACGATGTAATTTTTGATCTTATGTTGCGGTAGATTGATTGATGTATAAATATGATACAGAAATGTAAACACTTAATGACTTTAGAGATGGAAACGATAATATTTTAAGCTGTGATACTTTTTCTGCTTCAATTAAACTAAACCCCTGATATTAAGGTTAAAAAAGCATAAAATATAAAATTCAACAATTTATTTAGTCTATTGTATCATACATAATTGAACAAATTGAACGTCCTGTGGTTGGTAGTATACATGCTTTAAACAATATTCTGACAAAACTCATATTATGTCTTTAGAAATGTAAGCACTACACTTTCAGCGTGTATAGTGAAAGCAAGAGATTGATATTGAACCCAAGATAAAAATCCTTCTTCTACAAAGTTTGCGGATGATATCGGGGGCTCTTATCTCATCGTCCCATTTTTCACTCTGCATATCTTTATTGTTCGTTTTTTTTATCGCAGTTTTATAACGCCTAAAAACTTAATGTGACCGCAAACGTCCCAATGTTTACCTACTTTTTTGGAATTAAGAAGCTGTGGATACTGTACAATAGAGTGTCAATGATGATTTATATGTATCATCAGGCATCTCCATGCTGCTCCGTATCTTTGAGATGAATTTTGAAAATTAGTTTGAATATTTTTCTAAACAAGGCTCAATTGGTCTATACATGGAGTAGGAGGTCAGGTGGTTTGCGTCTTCATCCTTATGAGCGTGAATTCTTTCGACCAATTTCCTTTCAAGAAAATATAAAAAAAAATAAACGAATCGCGTGCCTTCATTACCACCCAGGCTTTATGGGAAGTTCCACAGTCGTGCCACAAAACCCCTAAGAATATCTAACATCATGAACTACTCTACTTGCAAGTTAAATAACACAAAGGTATCACAATTAACAACAATAAAAACTTTAATAATAATGAACAATTATTCCTTTTGAGTCTATTTACGTGCATTCCCACTGTTAGTACAAGTGACAAAGTTGATATTTTTTTATAGTCGAAATTCGATGTCATCATTTCCTCACAATGTTCATTTTTTGTGCTTGAGCTTTTTTTTCTTTATTTTTAGGAGTCGGATTGAGTGGGAGAACCACCAAATATTTAAATAAGAACCATTTACTTTATTTAATCATCAGTTAATTATTTTGATTTAATATGATTATTTAATCATCAAAAATCTATATAATTTATATAACTTAACAGGGATAATTATTTAAAAAAAAAACAACCCACTTTGTTGCCTGTTTTAAATTTTTTGTTCTTACATCAAACAAAGTTTCTTTTCACTCCACAAATTCATGACCAAAATAAGAGAAAATCGATCAAAAAAAGAAAATATCAACTCCCAGACGCAATTACCAAAATTCCAAAACCAACTTGTTGTTCGAAGACAAAACTGCTTTAACAACCCAAAAAAGATTGTCAGCCGTTTTGGTTTTCCCATCAAATTCCTTGGTTAGTATTTCTGTAATCTTTTTAAGTTTTACATAACCATGTGAAAATAAATGAAAAAAAAAAACAAATTGAATATAATACTCTCTAAAAGTGTCATATGTACTTGAAAGGAAATATAAATGTCATTTTGCACAAGTGGATTGAGAAGTTTTTGAAAATGTAGTTATGCATTTCAAAATATGCTATTGTATATTACTATAAGTAGAGGGTATGGGGAATTGAAGTACGATTGACACTGAATATCTTGCATATTTCAAGACAGGGCCAATGTAAGGGGTCCTATTGACAACATGCAACCTGAGAATCACAAAAAAACAACGAGTCAGAATCGAAACAACGAGTCAGAATCGACTCTAGCGACTGAGCTAGCCAGGCTAGACAAAACAATTTAAATCAAACTAAATAACATAAGGAGCAAAATAAAACTAAAATATGGTCAAACACAAAAAACATAAGGTGCCAAAAATATATACCCAAAAAAATTTAAAGAAAAGTCTTGACACAACACAATAAAACACGGGGGTTTGAAGGAGTGCTTCGGTGAAATCGATGGCGAACCAGAAGACAGAGGCGGTCTAGCTTTGGCTCAGAAAGGCAAAGGCTAGAATTTTTCTGCTCACAATTCCCTGGTAAACTTGAGACACTACCGGAACACTCTGTGTTGAGAGTCAGACGTTGGTGTATGTGTAGAGAGAATTACAGTCACAGCGGTCCGAACAACAGGCCATTCTTTTCTTACCATACAGGCCATACCTTTGTAGTTTTAAATTAAACACAAAAAAATCAAACAAACATGTTGTTGGTGTGTCAAGAGCCTACGGATTTTTCTATTCACCCCCAGAACAACAATGCAATACCAAATACCCAAAAATCAAAACAAGAATTGTCTGCACGTCAAGACTTACAAGGAACTTGCATTTCACTCATAGAACATAACTAAACAAACAAGACTCAAAGCACAAATGCTGTCTGCGTGTCAGTACTTAAAATATACACAAACAAAACTTCACAAATCAAATTAAAATCTAAAACCACAAGTTGGGCATGCACAGACTGTTCATTTCCTGAGTACATAAATTACACAATACGCGGAGGGCCAGAGAAAAATTAGAATAAGAAGTTATAATGACTAAAAATGGGTCGAATGCAATGGATTAGGGAAAACAAAAACTAAAAATTTACAAAATAAAAATAATTAATTTTAGAGGGAGAAAACAAAGGAAAAATTCAAAATAATAGAAAACAATTGCGTTGGAGGTTGGCAGAAATAAAACGACACTAGCACGAGCTGGAGAACAAACCAAAAAATCCAAAAATACCTAAAATAAATTACAAAACCAAATCAATTTGATGGAAAAAGAATTTAAAAAAAATACTTAAGAACAAAAACATTTCCACAAAAAGAATTTTAAATTAAATAAAACTGAAATCGATTTTTTTTTTAAAGAGATACAAAATTTAAAAAAAATCTAAACAAAAAGAAAAACAAACTATTTTAAAATAAAAAAATTTTGAAATCAGAATTAAAAAAAAATAAAACAAACCTGAGTTGGAGGTTGGTAGACGCAGTAGGTGAAGTTTTGTATTCGTCCAGTTGAATTGGGAAGGAAAATCGAGTAGCCAAAATGTTTCCAAATTCAAAAAATTTCGAAAGCTATTCAAACAACTTATTTAATAGTTCAAAATATCTTAAAACTCAAAAAAAATATTTCTCAAAGCTTGAAGTAAATTAAAAAAAACAAATCCAAAATTAACTAAAATTTAAAACAAATTTTGCAAAAACAAATCTATTACATACTTCTAAAATAAGAGATGGTTGGAGTTGGCTGGTTTAATTCCGGATCGAGAGCTGACAAAAAATTCAAAATATCAAAAAAATTAAAATTCAATAATTACAAAAAAATAAATTTCTAAAACAAAAAATTTATAAAAACAAACTTCTATGTTCTAGAATTTTAAAAAATATTTCTTTAAGAATTTCAAAAAAATTATAATTATCAAAAATACAAAAAAATTAAAATTTAAAATTGTACAATTTGCCCGAATGGAGGGATCAGTTTTTATTAATTTGTTTCTTATTTTTTTGTATGTGCATATGTCATATTTTATATGTGATAGGATTTATTGTTTAGTTATTCCATTAAAAAAACAAATTTGCGTCCATCAGCACCTTAGAACGCATGTTGTTGTGGGACCTTGGTCTTAAAAGGTTTTTATGAGTTGTTGTGACACATATTGTGGTACCTACTACATACACAACACATTTTATCAAAAAACAATGTTTATGTAGATTTTTTGTTTTCTTATACTTCGCTAGAACAGTAGACTAATTTTGGTTTGTAAGCGTCAACATTTTTTTGGGGTAGTTTATTTAGCCTTGATAAAGATGATAAACTTTTTTAAGTTAAAAATTTTCTTTTTGGTACGAAACTAGATAATGAGGCAATTAAAATAAGTGCGTAGCAAAAAATTTCATAAATTGCACACCAAGTATTGTTAGATTCAGTCTTATTATTCATGATGGGGTAACTTTCCATCGGAGTGATGTTATATTATATTCAAAAACAAACCGAAAATTAAAAAGTTATATTCAAAATCCCAAATTGATGACCTAAGTAGACGATCTAAGCACAAATACTTTAACGTAAATTGTTCCACCTCCATGAATTTAGAACTCTTAAGTCCATCGAAGATTATTTTGAGTTACACAATATAACAAAAGTGGTTTCACAAAGTCTTAGTTTAAACATGAATTAAGAAAGCACATATTGAACTCATATAACTGCAAAATAGATGTATAGCTGCTTTGTAAAATGCCAGCGTGTTAGAGATTTTCCAATCTTTACGTCAACAAATTCTCACAAATAGACCTCTCAAATTCTCACGCTGACCTCTTCTCCCCAAACGAACATAATGAAAGTTCTCAAATAAGACAAATGAAAAACGTTTTTACCAGTAGATGCTTGATCTTGGCGAATTGATTGTCACTCTACACGATACTCTGAAGATCTGCCACCGTTAAGAGGACACATCGTTTGCACAGTACGAACGATGTGGTTTGAATGAGTGTTGCATATGTTTGGACTGCTGTCAAACTGCCTTGAAAGTTAGAGCCACATATTTTAGCCTGGAATTAAATCTATATGCTAATATTTTGTTTTACTTAAAAAACAACTACTGTGTGGACTTGAATGAAATGAAACATTTAAATCTTACTTAAATGAAATGATACCCTTTTATATGGCTGCATCCGTGATTTAACAATGATTTCTCTTCATTTATCCACGTTTTTTTATCTTAAATGTAAATCAATTTTTATTAAAAAATAACCCAAATTCTTTAATTTTCTTACATAAATTCTTTTGTATATCAATTCTTACGAAATATTTTATTATAAATAATTAAATTTCATTTCAATCAAAATCTTTAAAAAAAATGAATTCTCAATAATCATCGTTTAATGTGTTAAAAATGATGACTTTTTATTAATAAAAATACAATAATATGTTATAATAATAATAAACGTAATAAACAAAATCTTATATACATTCGTATATATAGTTTTTTTAACTTCAAGACGATTAATGAATTAAAAATCATCGAATTGTGTTACAATTTTTCTTTAACAATTCTTATTGTTGGTGCCTGTTGGCTAATTTTAAAACACGTTTAAATTTTTTTCTTACTTTTCCTCTTTTGATTATTAAGCTATAAATTTTTATGTACAATACGTATGTTCTTGTATATGGCTCAATTGAAACCAATATTTTTAATTTTTTTATATTATATTTATAAATCATAAAAATGCAATTTAACGGTATCTTTGTTTAACGTAATTATATTGAAGTTCTTAATATTACACAAAACAAATTATTTTGTTGAAGGGTTTGGTCTTTAACATCGTTTATTTATGTATGATGTTGATGTTAAAAATTGACCTTGTCGTAATGGAAATTCAATAAAGAAAATTATTATAAATTTCAACTATATTGAGTTTATGATCGATAATAATGATCGTAAACATTTTTGATTGAATGTGAATTGAATGCAAATCAAATTAAAAGTTGATATTTGTCACATAATTCTAATTAAATTGATTGATGTTTTGTACCCTGCAAAAGAAAATACTTGAAAAGTTATTAAACCTATGTATGGGTAGTAGTACGGTCTGTAACGGGGAGAATTATTTATAATGAAAACTACATTTTTAAATCGAAAATTTTCTTTTGTAACATGTTATTTATACCCTCAGGATCATTCGTAGGTCATAAAAAGTTGGTGGTCGACCTCCTTTATTTTACTACCCCTTAATATGCCTTTTATCAAAATAAAATATTTATGTCGATTTATAATTTTTTTGATTAGGAATCCGACGTCAGTTTTCCAAAATAATAACGTGAAAAGCGGAAAATCGAGAAAATTTCACCGAATTTCCAATTTTAGAGTATTACTACGAGTTGCATATCATTTTCAATGTTTTTAAGTACGCTGGCAACGAATTTTCACTCAAAAAGTAAAAATCTTTAAAAAAAATTGGAAAACTGTGAAAATTATTTGGAAAATTATGATTGCAAAACCATGCAATATATCGTTTTAGTGTCTTTTTGGTCTCTGATCTCAAATTTAATATTTATAATGACGAAAAATTTTCTATTTTCCCGGAAAATGGCAAAAAAATTTTCCGATTAAAAAATTTAAATTTTTATTTAAAATTTAAATGTTGCATAGGTGAATGTATAAATTTTTAATGCGAGTTTACTGCGCTTCAGTAGGTGCAGGCAATTTTGTCGTGTTTTTTTTGGTCACTGACCTCAAATTTGATATTAATATTTAAGAAAAATTTTCTATTATCTCGGAAAATAGCAAAAAAATAATGTCTGATAAAAAATTTGAAAAATTTAAGTACAATATTAATAAATAATACATGTTTTTATTTTTTTGGTGACTCACCTTGTGCATCAATCACGAGTCTGACTCGTGGACATTTATTTTTGCTTTGTGAAACAATCACGAGTCTGGCTCGCAGAGATTTATTTTACTTTGTGAGACAATCGCGAGTTAGACTCGTGATAACAATAAAAATTAAATTCATGGAATCACTCGACTTCATTTCAAAATTGTGATCGAACGGGTGAACCGATTTTAATTAATTTTTTTTGTTTAAAAGGTACATAGTGACGCCTTATAAAAATATTACTTTAACAAAAAATATTCATATTTTTAGATGATTTTTTTAAATTTTAATTGTTCAAACATGGTGATTTCAAAAAGTACCGTTTTCTTCTCTTTCATAAATATATATATATAAAATGGTGGAATCAATATGGCAGCTACAGGCTTACGGTCTCACTCTGAAAGTATAGAAATTTGGCTACCAACACAAATTTAAAATATCAACAGATGTGTTGTTTTACTTAGAATATTGATAATAATAGTAACTAGTTCCAACTTCCGAGTGGTATTAAATTTTTTATTCAAAATGGCGGCTCGTAAATATAAAAATATAAAATTAAAAAATAAACAAATAACAAATCTCCCCTGTTTTTATATTTTCTTCCATAATCTTGAATCTTCATTAACTTTTTACAAAAAACCTGGAAAATTGCACTTTGGAGATGTTTTTTGGAAATTATAGAAGTTTTGTCTATAATTTCCATAATAATCTTTCGGTATATATTAGCCAATTTTTTTAAAAAATAATTTCTATAATTTTCAACAAAAACTTCAAAATAAATAAATAAATAAATAAACAAATAAATAAATAAATAAATAAATAAATAAATAAAAAAATAAATAAATAAATAAATAAAAAACTATATGAATAAATAAATAAATAAATAAATAAATAAATAAATAAATAAATAAATAAATAAATAAATAAATGAATAAATAAATAGATAAATAAATAAATAAATAAATAAATAAATAAATAAATAAATAAATAAATAAATAAATAAATAAATAAATAAATAAATAAATAAATAAATAAATAAATATGTTGACTCTCGAATCGTTTATACGTTATTAGTTGATGTTTGTTTAAGGACGATGTTTTATTTAAAATGTTTAAATAATAAAATAGATGTTTGTCTTTCGGTTTCTAATTAAAGAGTAATTTTTGTTTTTATTATAATTCATAAAAACAACTATCAAACAAATTGAAATTTTCATATGTAACTTAAACAAATTTGATGATGACATCAAATAATTTACTTCTATTACCACTTAGTTAACCTTGAAAAACAGTACAATTAAGTTATACTGAATTGCATAAATGATGTGAATAATATATATAACTATTAGTAATTAGTATAGAAATATTTAGAATTATGTTAATAGAAAATATTTACGCCATGTCAAATCTGTGCATTGACATTCTGGGCCGCCACATGCCATGGTTTTACCTTAAATTAGTTCACTGAGTCGATCGATTATCGCTATGGCTGTTGGATTGGGCAATGATATTGTATGTTTATGTTGAATGTTGTTGTTTCGTCGACGATGATATTTGATACAATAGACGGTTATTATTAGAGCTACGACAGCGATTGATGTATATCCAACTGTATACTGATGTATATCATGACCCGTTAATTTGATGTTATTTTCATTCGCTCGCTGCTCATCAATTTGCTTTTGTAGATGTTCCAAATGATTCTGTATTTTGTTGGATTGAGTAACCGTTTCAACGGTATTTGTTGGCATATATTCCGTTAAGTTTAATTTTGGAAACAGTAATCCCTTGATCTTGGTTGTAACCTTGGTCGTTGCTCTTAGCACCATTGTGAGAATCCATTTGTAATATTCCTGTTTTGTTGATCTTGATGGTTGCTTGGTAACGATCACAAACAATGGTTAGTATCTTCTCTGCTGGCAGTGTATAAACCCAGGTATTGTTGTTAATGTAGGTCCATTTTTCAGCTGCGGGTTCGCATAATAATGTACACACGTTTTCGTTTGTAGGAAGTGATTGTAATATCATCAGTTCGCACATTGTATCGCCGACAGTTGTAGTCCTATGTATTGGCCCCTTCAGATAGCAGATGTATTCCAGGTGTTGCGCTCGAATGCATTGACTGAAATCCTTGTCTGTGAGGTATTAATACTGGTCCTTGTGTGCATTTATAACCATATAGTCCATTTGAGGTTTCTCTCATTACTGGCAATGGAAATGGTTTAAAGATGTTGAATTTCTCAATATCCAATAATGGCAAAGATACTTTAAATATGGCTAAATTATCTACTATACGGGCTTCACAAGTCATTATATGGTATAAGCTTCGAATTTCTTCTGGATTATTGCCAGTTGGTAATGTTACTCCATCAGGTAAATGTGGTTGAATTTTGTCTAATTCTTGTTTTAGTTGGTCCGGCAGAATCAAATTAGGATTCACTTTCTGCCCCTCGCTCTCTAATAATGTGTCAAGCAAGATATCCTATGTTCGTTGAAAACTTGTCATTAGTGTATTTGATAGTGTTACTAATGAGCAAAATGCAGTAGCATCTGTTAGTTTACTCTTAATTATTTCATTTTCGTGAGTAAACTCCTTCCATTGGTTGACAATTTCTGCTTGTTGAGTTCTCAGAATATTTGTGGTTGTATCTGCAATTGATGTTTGAGTTTTTATCATGTTGACTATATGTTCTTCATTTGTTGCAAGCTGATTGATTCGATTATTAAACTCTTTAGCTGATTTGTCATCGAGAACTCCAAATAGATCATTTAGCAGATTTCCAATAAATGGTAATGGTGTATCTCTTTTCATTCGATGATTAGAATTTGAAATTAGTAAATTCCGTTGTTCGATTTCGATTGTTCGATTTTAATATTCCATTCATTAGTTGAAAAATGTAAGTTTCCCATTTCATAAAAATATAAACCAGGTGAGTCGGCATATTGTTTGATGGTATATGGTTCGTTTGCATTGACACTTGTAATCCCAATCAAACCTGTCATGGCTAGTAGTAATATCATAGCAATCCTTGCGCCTCTGGGTGATTTGCGTTGTTTGGGCTCATCCTTAATGATTGCATCTGGACTGCTATTAGTGGCCATTTCATTTTCTACGTTGTTCGTAGCGCTAATCATGTTATCATCAATTAGTAGTATACATATCTTATGAATTGGTCTTTGCACGCTTTTGTTCCCGTTGCATTTTAGCGTCACTACTCTAACATAGCCATCAATTCCTGGATGTGTTTCAGAAATTCTAGCTAGCACCCATTGTGTTGGTGGCAAATTATTGTCCTTTATCATGACGATGTCTCCAATTTTCACATTTGTTTCTTCCACTTCATACTTTGTTGCAGTGAAGTAAGATATTCCAATGACCATCTTTTCCAAAAATCTTGATATAATTTTTGAACCCGTTTCCATCGTTTGGTGATTGTTATTGCTTCCTCAGTAATATTTGGCTCTGATGGTGCGACCAATGGTTCTCCTACTGGTCTCCTGCCCTGGTGTTAGTGCTTCAATAAATATCGTTTATGTCTGACGAGATTGGACATATAGGTCTAGAATTAAGACAAGCTTCGATTTGGGCGAGTGTAGTAGACATCTCTTCATAAGTTAGTGATGCTTCGCCCAATATTCTTCTCAAATGATGTTTAATTGATTTTACTCCCGGTTCCCACAAACCTCCTTGTTGAGGACATGCGGGGGCGTTAAAATGGAATGTGATGCCGTCATTGTTAATATTATTCAATATTCCCGGCATGCATTCTTTATTGAACTTTTTGAAATCATCTCTCAATACCTTACTGGCTCCTTTACAATTGGTGCCACAATCGCTGTAAATGTGACGACAGCACTCTCTTCGGGCCGTGAAACGCTTTAGTGCTGCTATGAATGTTTGCGTTGTTAGATCACTAACTACTTCTATGTGAATAGCTTTTGTGGCCAGACAAACAAATAGCGCTATATATCCCTTATGCGTTTTTTGGCCTCGTCCTCTCGATGTTCTTAAGTGAATGGGTCCTTTGTAGTCAACCCCTGTGTGTGTAAATGGACGTTATGGTTGCACTCTTGCTGTTGGCAGATTTCCCATCAATTGTTCTGATTCCTTAGCTTTGTACCAGAAACATCGTATGCATTTGTGGATTACTTGTCGCGTGATGTCCTTTGCGTTTATAATCCAGTAGTTTCTCCTAATGAAGCTAAGTGTCAGTTGTGTTCCTCCATGTAGTGTTCTGCAATGCACATCTTCGATTATTAGTTTTGTCACATAATGATGTTTTGGTAGTATGATTGGATGTTTTGTTTCATACATTAATAGTGAATGCTTTAATCTTCCTCCAACTCTCATACTCCCATCTTCGTCAATAAACGGATTTAGTTGAAGAAGAGATTTTCGTGTTGGTAACGTTTGCCCTTTCCTTAGGATTTTCAGCTCATCAGGAAAACTGACTTCTTGAAGAGTTTTTACAATAGTTTTTCTACTATCCCATAAATCAGATGTTTTCAACGGACCTGTTAATTTTTCATCTTTATTCGTACAGTTGTTTACAAAACGCTTTACATAAGCTATTATTCTTAATAGCTTATTTAGTGATGAATATTTATTCAAAAAATCCTTTTCTTATGATGTTGTTAAAAAGGCTGCTAATTTCATTTTCTTCAAATCTTGTTCGGTCTCAAACTGTTTGAGCGGTGTGTTCTTCGTACCTGTAGTTTTTAGCCAAACTGGTCCTGACCACCATAGTTGATGTAGTTGTATTTCTTCTGGACCTACGCCTCGTGATGCGCAATCTGCAGGATTATCTTCAGATTTTACATGAGACCAGCATTTTGCTGGTATGACATTTTGTATTTCTGTGACTCGATTCCCGACGAATGTTTTCCATTTATTCGGATGGCCTTGTATCCTTGCAAGCGTAATAGTGGAGTCGGTATACCCAAAAATTGTACTATCGATCATTAATGCTTGTTGAACGTATTTTATCAATTTGGCAAGAAGTGTAGCTCCGCATAACTCTAAACGTGGTAAACTGATTTTTTTTAGCGGCGCTACTTTTGTTTTGGCTGTAAGTAGCGTGATGTGAATGGTACCATTAACATCTATAACTTTGCTGTATATAACAGCAGAATATGCATCCTCAGATGCATCACTGAATCCGTGTAATTCCAATCTTCCGGATCCATCGAAATTTATCCATCGTGGAATTTTAATATTTTGTATAGATGGTAGTTGTTGCTCGAATTTTTCCCAATAACTATTCATTTCTTCATCCCAATCAATTCCTGTCACCCATATTTGTTGCATGAAAATTTTTGCAGATACGGTTACTGGTGCTAGCCACCCTAGTGGATCAAAAAATTTTGCGATGTTTGAGAGCACTCTCCGCTTGGTGTTAGGTTTTCTGAAGTCAAGAGTTTCCGTTGTCTTAAAACTGAATGTATCTGATAAAGGACTCCAATATATGCCTAATGTTTTTATAGTGGCACTATCCTTTATTTCTAAGTTTTTTATTTCTCTGCACTCATATGAAATTTTTTCCAAATTTCATTGCTGTTGCTGGACCATTTCCTGAGGTTAAATTCTCCGCGTTTTAGTAGCTCTATCAGTTCTTGTTGTAATTTTACTGCATCTTTTATGCTATCTGATCCTGACAAGACGTTATCTATGTGAAACTGTTCCTTGAGAACTTCAACTGTTTTTGGTTGGAATGAATCTTTTTCATCGTTAGCTAATTGTTGTAACGTTTTTGTGGCTAAATATGGTGCTGATGCGGTCCCGTATATATGATTGTTGTTAATTTATACTCTTTTACTGGCTTACTCGGTTCATTTCTCCACAATATTCTCTGTAAATCCTGATGTTTTTCTGCTACTTTGATTTGACGATACATTTTCTCAATATCAGCAGTGAAAACGTATTTGTTAATTCTCCATCTCAACACAATTGAGAATAAGTCTTGTTGTAAAGTCGGGCCGATCAGTTGTAGATCGTTAAAGCTCAATCCTGATGTAGTCTTCATCGACGCGTCGAAGACCACACGTACCTTTGTTGTTGAACTGGATTCTTTGACGACGGCATGGTGTGGTAAATAATTTTTTTCTAGTTGATTTTCTGATGTTTTTGCAGGTATCATGTGTCCTAATTGTATATATTCGTTCTTAAATGCGTGATAGTCCTGCTTTAGCTTTAGGTTTCGTTCCAACCGTTTTTCAACTTGTATCAACCTCGTCATGGCTTGCTTTTTTGTATCACCCAGTGTTCCTTCTTTCTTTAGAGGTAACTTTACTTCATAACATCCATTGACTAATCTTTTCTTAGAATTCTCGTACATTTCTTCACATTTTTTTTTCTTCTCATGAAAGTTGTTTTTGGGATCTATTTCTTCAATTTCCCAAAATCGATTTAATTCTTCGCTGCAATCTAAATGAACCATCATATTTATGGTCTCATGTGATCTTGATGTTGAATATGGCCCACTAATGGTTAACTAATTAACTGAAGAAAAATCTGGTCACCCGCCGTACCTTAAGCGCAAACTGATTAAATGAAACTTACTGTTATAAATTTTAAAAAAAATTGCTCGAAATGATAAATTTGAAAGAACTGTCATTCAATATATATTATTTGACATTGTTCAGTTCATATCAATTTTAAAAAAAGTTCTTAATTGTACTTTTACCATAGCTCAACATCGAAAAAGATTATGGAATGAAATTATTCAAATTGCGTTTACAAAAAGAATAATATGCGAGTACAAAGAATTAAATTGTGATGTTCAAATGATATATTTAATGCTGCAAATAAAACATATGGTGAAATCTATCGTATACTGTATCGTATATAATTTGGTATAGTACGAAAAAGATCTGACATGGCATTCCTGAATACTTGCAAGTGTTAACTACAATTAATTTGTATCCTGAAAGCTGCTTTATTCGTTACGTAAAATAAAATGGCCGCTTCTTATTATATATTTGAATCAATTTTGATATTATTTCCAAATCGCTTAGTCATAGACTACAATTCCTCGTTGAACGTACGCTACTTCTAAAGCAATAATTGATGTGTTATTACATCATTATATAAAATTTTAAATAACTGATGCAGAGATGAATGCAATAATAATAGCACACACATATTCGATATTGTCAATATGATTTCTTATAGATTTTTTGTTTCTGTGATACACAATCATTTCAATGGTTGTTTCTTTTTCATTTCTTTCTTTTCGACTCGCCCTTTTTTCTGTAGTCTTATATATACTGGTACAATGGATATTGGGCAGTCAGCTTATGAATATCAAGAAAAACTTATGGTTTTGTAATTAAAAAAGGTTATTTTGATTATATTTTTTTTTAATTTTAAACTAATTTTTTTCTTGAAATTATTCATAAATTACTTTTTTTGTTCATTAACTTATGTTCTAATATTTTTATGTCTCATAAGTAATAAGTCAAAATTAGTTTATATGAAAAAAAAATTAGTGAAATTGAATGTTTGATAGTGGAATTTTTTTGTTAAATTATTAGTGTAGTAAAATTTAAAAAAATAATTAAGATTAAAACTTATTTGTTTGTTTTCGTTAAAGAAAAATTGAGTTTGTTTTGGTTAAATTTGACAGTGCGTGAATGTTATTAAAACTTAAGAGTTGATATAATTTTTTTTGTATAAAATTTATTCCACAACAAGTATTGTGATATTCTTAAAATACCTTTAAATTAAATTTTTTTCAGATATTATTTTTTCACATTTTGTAGTTCAGTTAAAATTGTTTTAGCCAAATTTATTAGAAAAATTTAATAAAGGGTTATAATGAGATAAAAAATTCCTTCATTTGTATTCTCGAAAAACGTATGTAAAATTAAATAAATTTATAGACCATATGTCCTTGCTTAGAAGTCACGGCATTTGTTTTGAAAATATAGTATATATAATTACAGTACAACATCAGTAGTTATAAGAACTACTGACGTTGTATTGACAAAACTTTTAAAACTTTTAGTATCACTGGTAGTGTAATGTGATTCGAACTCTTTAATATTAATAATAAGTATTATAGTTCAACATTTAAAAAAATTTGTTGTATTGTACACCAGGGGCCCTATTTTCGAACACATATTAGTCAATCGACAATATTGTCAATTTCTTTAAAATGCTTAACAACTTTTTAGAAAAATGGTATTCCGTAACCCAAATTTATTTATCCTTAGACACAAACCTTAGCTCCAAAATTATAACAAATTATTTCAAAGTTATAACAGATTTTTGGTACTAAATTCGGGATGAAACAATCACATGTCGTTGTTAGTAATTTTTTTGACAACTAATTTTTTTAATCTTAAAACATGCAAAATAAAATAAAAATATATTGAATAAACAAATATGTTTTAATGATATTTATATAAAAATATGATTATTTAATATTATTAAAGACTCATTTTTGCATTATAAATTAATTTTTAAGCCAATCGTTAAAATTTGTATAAAAAAGTCGACACATAAAACAAAATTGTGATTTTGACAGTAACTATATTGTTCTTGTCAGATTCACAATATTGTGTTGAATTTTCACCAAATTGGTGTTACATAATACGAAATTCACAATATTGTATGAACTTACAATATTGTGATGACATTTATGTGTTCCGGAATAGGGCCCCAGAGTTTTGTACTGCCTTTATATCATCATTTAACTTCTGTAAATTTAGCTGTTTTTTGCTTCAACAACTGGATTTTTTACTATTATAATTTCGCGTTATAATTACTGGTAGGTAAAAGTAAAATGGAGGCATTTTGTGTTTTTAACTCTATTATAAAATATACAATTTTGAGAAAAAACTAAATGCAGTATTTCAGGATAAATTTAAAATATAATATAAGATATTAATAAAACTTTAGTTTGTTACAGAAAAATAAAATTGTATTACGAATAATAGTTTTTTTTTACACACAAAAATATTAAAACTGTTAATTTGAAATATAAATATAAAATCAAAAAAAAATATTGATCTGTTTTGTGTTGTGTTTTGAAAATAATTTTTTTTTGTATTTCTTTTCCTAATCGGATTGTTTTAGAGGCATAATTATTTCCCTGTGTGTGAAGTGTTTTCTCAGCAAGGCTTTTTATAATTGGAAGTGAAGTTTTACGTAGATAATGATATGTTTATTACTGGTTATGCTCGTTTAAAACTACTTACATATAATCATTATCTGAATGTTTATAATATTGACTTTTGGTTAACTCCGTTTATTAATATCTCTGTAGCGATATTGGTTTTTAGTATCCATGTCCTCCAGATGTCCATCTGTAAAAGCATAAAAAGAATTAGTAAGAGAACATTATGTCAAGAAAAGTAAAAATATACATCCAGAAATTGCAACCACCAATGTAGAGATACTACTACATCTACCTATCCAAATCAAAACACATATAATAAGTTATAAAGGAATTCCCGTGACGTAATTTCTTTTTATCAAAACAAAATAATAATAATTTAGTAAACAACATTTCATATGTTTACAATTATAAGTAAGCAAAGTTTTATGAACTTTATGAATTATACATTACTCAAAGTGTGTCATCATATATTATGTTTCAAAACATTTAAACTAATTTTAAATAATTTTAAATAAAACAAAAGGTAAATAATTATGATGACACAGATTTTATTAAGGGGAAAATAATAAGTAATTAAATTGACATATATATTATATGTACATTTTGCTAGAATTGCATTTTCTAGCATTATTAATTTAAAATAAATATATTGATTGATTTAATTAGGAAAATGAAAATGCAAATCCAAAAATTGTATAAAAGAAAGTTTTCGAACAAATAAAAATCAGATTCAGTTTAAATTCAAATAGTGTTTTACTTTCTCTGATCCTCCCGACGACCTCAGTTGACGCACGTCAAACGGGTCTAACGGTTTCTTCCTTGGTGCAAAGTTGTTTCGGCAAACTGTATCATTGAAAAACCGGACAGTTCAGGACTTACGGACGTATAGACGGGCAGTGTTTAAATATCTCCTGTGGTATATTTTACCACCAATAAAAGTTAAAGTTAAAGTAGTCAATATAAGTTTAAAGTAAAAAAAAGTTATAATACGCAGTCAGATCAGGGTAGTGCACAAATGTCGTTTACTCACGATATAGAGAACGATCTTTTGGTGTACGCTCAGCACATGGCGAACTTGCCAATCACGGGCCAATTATTTCAACTTAAGAAGATTAAGTCAATTTCGATTGAGGAGTATAGAGCGAGACAACACTCGAAGAACGAAGAGGTGAAGAACAATCTGGATACAAAATCCAGCAAAATCAATACGAAGTTAAATCAACGAGGTGGTGAGCTATCCAGGTTGGCTAGAGAGATAGCCGAGTTATTTAGAGTGGCAGAAGTGTCAGTAAGCGAAGAGGAGAGAAATTGGTTTACTAAGCAAGCCAATGATTTAAAGAAAAAAAGGAAGATACTCGCAAAACAGAAGAGGGCCGACAAAAAATTGGAGAAGTTACTAAAAGAGAAGAAATAACCAAAACGACAACTTCAACATTTTTAAACAAATTTTTTTTTGTTATTAAACCTTTGTAATACTTAAGATACTTTTAATTAAGACAATATATAAGATAATTAATAAATTTTAAATAATAATAAATGAAATTTCTAGAATAATAACTAATTATGAATGGATAATTAAAAAAAAAATATAATATATAAAAAAAAATTTTTTTCAAATGAACAAATTACATTTAAGTTAATTTTTCTTTTTTTGTTGATAAGTTAATAAAATTTCTTTTTAATAAAAATGAAAATTAACACAGATATATGATATTTTTTTTTTTAATAATAAATAATGTTAAGCAAACATTTTTCTTTAAAAATTTTTTCATACAAATAAAAGTTGAAAATAAAATTTTGTGATTCTTTTTGATGATTTGATAACTGATGGAATCCACTAGAAAAGCGGATGAGATAATTAAGGAAATAGAGAGAATTCTTCTTAACTTGAATAAAAACCCGAATAGGAACTTTAGCCACAAGCACATATTAGATTGTACGACACAATTGAAGTCGTACAGATTAGACTTTGAAAGGTTAGTCAAGTATCAGAACTCGACGCTGAGACTTTAGAGAAACTTAAAAATAAGTTTATACAGAAGTATACAGTTCTAAAAGAAAAATTGAACAACCTCTCAGTGGAACTGTTAGAATTATCTACAAAAGAAGATACAGAGAATTTAATAGAAATGGCGTCATTCGACATAGAAAAAACCCTAAAAATTGTCCCAACATTTGACGGAAAATCCAACGATCTTCCGATATTTTTAAACCTAATTCAACACTTTAGTGAAACACTAAAGAACGACGTTGAAAAGACAAAATTAATCGAATTCGTTTTGGGTACTAGACTAACTAGTAATGCCAAAACAAAGTTGACAGCAACTAAAAAACCAAAAACCATTCCTGAGTTGAAAGAATTATTCAACCGTATTTTCAAGAAGAAGACTACATGCTTGAACCTACAGACTCAACTCACACAGTGCAGACAGGGGAGTTCATCTGTTGAATCTTATAGTAATAAGATAGAAAACATAATAACAGAACTAAATGAACTTCAAATAGCTGAGCAGGGTGATGCTCATAGTGACATTATCACTAAGCTAAATGAACAGACTGGACTGAATGCATTTAAAACAGGTTTAAACGAACCAGTTAAAAATATGGTTTATGCTGCTCGGGTAAATTCTCTTCAGGAAGCGATTCAATACGCTACTGAAATCGACGAACAGACAAAGACGGCCAATATGTTCCATTTTAATTCGCGAAACTATAGAACGGGCTATAGGAATCAAATTTCGCATAATTTTAATAATTTTAAAAGGTCAAATTATCAAAATAAAAAGAATAACAATAGTAATTTTTATAAAAACCATACCAATATTAAGAGAAATGGATGTAATTGTAGCCATAATGGTAGTAAGAATAATTGTAACAATGATAATAATAATACAAATAATAGAAATTTTAATGGTTACCGAAATAGAAATAATTATAATAATGTAAAAAGAAATTTCCAGAATGGAAGAGTTAATATTGTACAATCGGAAAACAGGGAAGGGGTCTCCGAAAACCAGTTGTCGAGAGATTCCCTAACATTAGAAACCCAATAAAAATATTTTATGTAAATCCTAGCACACAAACAAATTATATTAGAATTCGCACGAACATAACAGAAGATTTGAGAACGTTTTTAATAGATACGGGAGCAGATATCTCACTGCTCAAAATAAATAAAGTTGCAAAAGAAGTAGATGTAAAAGATGATAGGTGTAAAATTACAGGTGTTACTAATGACGAAACATATTCGTTAGGTATGATAGGAGCAATTTTGAATCTAGAAGAAGGAAATATAGGACGAGAATTTCATTTAGTAAAAGAATATTTTCCAATAAATACAGATGGTATTTTAGGCAGAGATTTCCTGCATAATAATTATTGTAAGATAGACTATGAAACTTACACAATTTCACTATTGATAAACCATGAAGAAATCACATTACCAATGTATACAGAATTACAACAGAGCGGAGTTACGATACCAGCACGATCGCAGGTTATTAGAGCTGTTAACATCAATTTAAAAGAAGACAGCGTTGTATTAAATCAAGAAATACAGGAAGGCGTATATATAGCAAACACAATAGTTCCAGCTAAGGGGATTGCACATATTCAGATATTAAATACAAAAGAATATGATGTCACGTTAAGAAAAATTTCTCCAAAAACTGAACCATTATGCAACTATCATGTACTGAAAGTGGACAGAAAAGATAAGAAGATTACAGTGGAACAACGTTTTAGCAAAATATTGAAAGAATTAGAGTTAGACTCATTGGAAGAACATGCTAGAAGTTCAATTATAGATATTTGTAGACACTATGCAGATATATTTTACGTAGAGGATGAGCAGCTATCAGCCAACAATTTTTATAAGCAATCAATACAAACCGTGGATAAAAATCCAGTATATATCAAAAATTACAGATTGCCACAAACCCACATGGAAGAAATTGATAGACAGGTAGAAAAACTGATCAAAGAAGACGTCATTGAACCATCAGTCAGTTCATTTAATTCGCCACTATTATTAGTGCCAAAGGGAGAGAATAAGGATAAGTGGAGGCTTGTCGTGGACTTCAGACAGCTTAATAAAAAAATTATGGATGACAAATTCCCTCTAACAAGATTAGATGACATCCTGGATAATCTTGGAAGAGCGAAGTATTTCTCAACATTAGATTTAACGAGTTCATTCCACCAAATTGAACTAGAAGAGGAATCAAGACCACTAACATCATTCTCAACCAGTAAAGGTCATTATCATTTCAAAAGATTACCGTTCGGGTTGAAGATATCCACCAACAGTTTTCAACGTATGCTATCGATAGCTCTAGCTGGCCTAGAAGCAGAAGCGTTTCTATACGTTGACGATATTATAATATTTGGATGTAGTTTAAGTCATCACAACACAAATTTGGTAAAAACTTTTGATAGATTACGGAAATATAATTTAAAATTGAATCCCAAAAAGTGTAATTTTTTAAAAACTGAAGTCACATACCTAGGACATCTCATTACAAACGAAGGTATAAAAACTGATCCGCGAAAATACGATGTAATAAGAAACTATCCAACACCAATAAATGCTGAAGAAACAAAAAGATTTACAGCGTTCTGTAATTACTACAGACGATTTATACAAAATTTTGCAGAAATTGCCAAACCTTTAAATAATCTTTCGAAGAAAAACGTTACATTTGATTGGACCGATGAATGTAAGAAAGCATTCGCTACACTTAAGGAAAAACTTATCAATCCACCAATACTCAAATATCCTAATTTTGAAGAGAAATTTATCGTAACAACGGATGCGTCGAACTACGCACTCGGAGCCGTACTTTCACAAGGTGAAATCGGGAGAGATCTACCAATATCATACGCGAGTAGATCTCTGAACAAACATGAAGTAAACAAACCAGTTATAGAAAAAGAGCTACTAGCAATACACTGGGCTATTAACTTCTTTAGACCATATGTGTATGGTAGAAAGTTTACTGTAGTCACTGACCATCGACCTTTAGTAAGTTTGTTCACTCATAAGAACCCATCGTCTAAATTAACGAGGATGAGGTTAGATTTATGCGATTACGATTTCGATATAACATATAAGCAAGGAAAAATGAATACTAATGCTGATGCATTGTCTAGAATCAAAATTGACTCAGATGTTTTAAAAGCGATGATACCTACATCTACTGTTAGCATTGTCACGAGAGCTATGAAACGAAAAGAAGAGATAGAAAAGATTGAGACGAATGATACTACAGAATTGGATAAGGCTGGCCAACCTTATGCATGGCTCTGTACATCGATCTCAGAAATAAAAAATTTAAGAAAGTTAAAGTTTAAAAATAACAAAAGTTTGCAAAATGAGGAAGACGTTTTGATGACATCCAGCGATAATCCGCCTATGAACTTAGGTTTTAAGCAGGAGAAACTGAGATGGAAAACAGACGATAGGATAATTAAAAGTTCAGCGCATAAGAATAAATATAATATTGATATCAATAGCCGTGTTCGATTTGACTGAAACAACTGAGGCAACTGAAAAATTAAATGCAATTGTTGTTGTTTTTTCAGTTGTTTCAGTCAAATCGAACGCACCTAATGACGAAGAAGTCGTAGTAGAAATCAGCGATAATCCACATATGAACTTAGGTTTTATGCTGGAGAAACTGGTATGGGAAATGAAAAATGAGAATATTGAAAAGTTAGCGCTTGAAATTAACGATATAATATTTACACGTGTTAAGATAAATGAATTCAAGAAAATATTCACCGAACTGCAGTCGGGATTAAATAAAGATATTAAGCAAACTAATCTAAAAATAATAATTTACGAAGCTCCATTAAGAATAATTGACAATGATAGAATGTTAGAAATAATTAAACAATTTCATGATAGTCCACACTCTGGAGGACACTCAGGTGTGAGAAGGACAGCTAACAAAATTAAGCAACGTTACATCTTCAAAAATTTAAGTAAACTGGTAAAAAGTTATGTAAGTAAGTGTGAATTGTGCGCTAGGAATAAGCAGAATAAAAATGTAAAAGAACGAAATAAGCATGTAAATAGAATAAGTTTTAATATAAGTAAAAATAATTTAATCAATGAAGTACATAATAATATATTAAAAAGATATGTTCCCAAAGAGAAACAAAATTTCAAAATTCGTTAAATATTATAGATATGGTTAAAAGCAGGTGATCGTAAAAAATTAGATCCACCTTATACAGGACCCTATGAGGTCATAGGTATAAATAAAACAAATGTTAGAATAAGAAACGGTAACTTAATTAAGGAAGTACATAAAAATAGACTAAAAAATTATGTTCCCAAATAAAACCCCAATAAAAATTTGCTAAATATTAAACGTTATTGATACTAAACATTTTTAAAATCGAAATTTATTTCATAAATTACGCAAAAATTTGTTTTCTTACCTTTAAAAACAAATTTTTGTTAAAAAAGGAAGGGAAGTGTAGAGATACTACTACATCTACCTATCCAAATCAAAACACATATAATAAGTTATAAAGGAATTCCCGTGACGTAATTTCTTTTTATCAAAACAAAATAATAATAATTTAGTAAACAACATTTCATATGTTTACAATTATAAGTAAGCAAAGTTTTATGAACTTTATGAATTATACATTACTCAAAGTGTGTCATCATATATTATGTTTCAAAACATTTAAACTAATTTTAAATAATTTTAAATAAAACAAAAGGTAAATAATTATGATGACACAGATTTTATTAAGGGGAAAATAATAAGTAATTACATTGACATATATATTATATGTACATTTTGCTAGAATTGCATTTTCTAGCATAATTAATTTAAAATAAATATATTGATTGATTTAAGTGGGGATTAGGAAAATGAAAATGCAAATCCAAAAATTGTATAAAAGAAAGTTTTCGAACAAATAAAAATCAGATTCAGTTTAAATTCAAATAGTGTTTTACTTTCTCTGATCCTCCCGACGACCTCAGTTGACGCACGTCAAACGGGTCTAACGGTTTCTTCCTTGGTGCAAAGTTGTTTCGGCAAACTGTATCATTGAAAAACCGGACAGTTCAGGACTTACGGACGTATAGACGGGCAGTGTTTAAATATCTCCTGTGGTATATTTTACCACCAATAAAAGTTAAAGTTAAAGTAGTCAATATAAGTTTAAAGTAAAAAAAAGTTATAATACGCAGTCAGATCAGGGTAGTGCACAAATGTCGTTTACTCACGATATAGAGAACGATCTTTTGGTGTACGCTCAGCACACCAAGATCATTGGCGCATCGTTTGCTTTTTGCTGTTTGTTGTACCAATGTACCGCATTGTTATTTATCTTCAACCAAAAGGGGCCAAAAGTGCAATTAATGTTTTTTTGATTGGTATATTACTTGGAGACTTGGATTCGTAATTTTATTCATAGCAATCGACTGAATTCAGGATTAATGAATAGTTGGATCTTGTGCAATCATGGGGTAAGGGAAACATTTAAAATTTACTAAATGTAAGAATCATAGTGATATTTGTGTGTGTGTCTTTTAAGGTCGTCAGAGTCCATGATCCTCCCTTATTTAAAGTCGTTCTGTGGTTAATGTAGTTTGCGTTCAGTTCCACATATGTACTGGGTTGGGGAAATACATTCTCGAATCCACCAGATTGAAGCTAGTTGGAATAAAACCTCGCATGGCATGCCCTTCCCCTAATGTTTCTGATAGTGATTGCTCTATCAGGATCAGTGTTCATTACAAGTAAAATTAACATAAACTTTATTAAAAATAATGTGTTGCTTCGCCGAAGGTTATCGAATATTTCTGTAATTTAAAAGTTTTTTTTAAAACTTTGAATTGTTCAGTTTTATAATTAAAATAATCATTGTGTGTGTCTTTTATAAAATAATGTAATCTTTTATTTAATTTCTTTGTTTCGTTTAATTTTCTAAAAGAAATAATATGTTTTAAATTAATCTGTGATATAAATGTTAAGTGTTTTTATTTTTATAAATTCTTCACAGTGTAAGTTTTTTTCTGATACTTGTATGTGTTTTTTAGATTATAATTTTATTTTTTAATTAATTTTTTGTTATATTTGTTATAAAAAAAACTAAAAATAAATTTTAAGCTATTGAAATGATTTTTCAATTTAATTATCACTGGCTGAAAAAGGTGCAAATACTGAATAAACTTTACTCATAAAATCTTTAAGGTAAGCTCGAAATAAAAATTTGATCAAAATTGATTGGCACCAATCAAACGATCAGCACCATTTCTTAACGAACAAGAAAACATTCGAGTAGGTGGCATAATTAGTACGGTTAATTTTAAATACGATACAAAACAGCAACTTATATTTCCAGCGAAGCACAAACTAGTGATATTGATTTTTCAACGTTTTCGCGACAACGTTTTTGCCCCATAATTGTATAATAACTTTTTCTGTTTCGAAGAATCAAAACCATTAAAAAAAATTGCCCCATGAAAAAAATTATCCTATTTCAGTTTTTATTTTATTTCAAAATAAAAAAAAATCGAAGACAAAAAAATCAAAGAAACTCCGTAAATCAATTTTTTATTTTATTTTTTGACCTTAAATAATCATAATTGGATCAAAGTTTCATGAGAGAATATAAAAACTCTCACCTAAATATCCAACAAATGCGTTTCCGGTTATTCGAAAATTTATGAAATGTGAAATTGTTGCCTTTGATTTTCGTGTTAGTATGGGTTTTGATTTTTTGTGATATGAATATAAATGGTGCTTTTATAAATAGAAAAATGATTTCCTATTCAATTGGAACTGTATTTGAAATCATGTGATGAAAATTCTAAATAACTATTGTGCGTGAGGGTGATCAATGAATAATTGAAGGAACCGAAGATAGAAAATTCTCGCTAATAAAACATCGAGCATTCTGTTCCAGCAAGTTAAGTATCAGATACAATGTATATAGATTTTTAATTTTGATTTTGTGTGTGAACTAAAATTATTTGACTATGTAATTAATTATTTGACTCTATTGTTTTGTGATTTTAAATTTTTAGAATTGAAAAATTAACAATTTAATATTCAATTATTTATGAAATTTTTGTTTAAAAACATAACCTTGTCTGTTATATATAAATAAATTAGCAAACAGATTTAAATATAGTTCTTCTACATCGAATGATATTACAAAAATTAGTTGTTAAAACTTTAAATATCATAAAAAACTTTTATTATTATTATGATAAAAACATGTGATGTAATTCAATGTAATATCTATAAATTTTACAAAACGTCAATGGTTGACTCTACAAATTATTGGATTAGCCGAGTTTCGCAATGCAATTTGTGTTAGCCTAAAATCGTCATTTTTCCACAAGAAATGTATTTTCAATTTATAATAATATAGTTTGGATTAACAAAAAGATGCCAATGTTTTCTATAATATAATAACAATAATATTAGTGGTAATATTATCAATTCGATATGCTAACAATTCAAATCTGAAAAAGCTACAATAATATTACAACTAGGAGTGAAGAAATCAAAAATAGAACTGGTCTTAGAGATACTAAAGTGGGCTTTTTTCATTATTACATACTAGCTATTTAACTTGAGATTTGACGGCTGGTTTTGGCTTGCATGTTATCATCAATTTTTCAGCAACTGCCCATTATGAGATTAGTCTCAAATTTAAAAAACGATTTTATTGAGCTATGGTTTTAGACCAAAAAATTTAATCAAACTAAAAATAAATCAATATTTGAATTTTTTCAATCTATAAATGCTTCAACAATTACTTTTAAATCCAGGCAATCTGAATGACCCATTTCCCGCTTTGGAATTTCGCTCATACTGAATATTTCAATTTAATCGAGGACATATTACAGGTTTTTGTCACTTTCATATAGTAAATAAGCCATTTTCCTAATATTATAGATAATGAAAATAAAAAACAAGAAATAGCACTTTTCGTCGTTTATTTCGTAGCTTTAATAATGAAACAACGTATTCGCAAAAGTGTAGTTTCGAGATAATTGGGTTTAAAGATTTTTCGATTTTCTGATTTTCGTAAACTCGGTAGCACTATTGAATGAATAAAGATATTGGAAAAAAAATGTCTACCAATTAATCTTGACTAATTTCCCCACAGCATATTAAAACTTCACATTGGTACCTGCTGGCGTTTCTACCTAAAAAGAGGTGAAAAGTCAATCAGGTACCTTATACGTTATTTCATATTTCATATACGTTATTTCATTCTGCATGGAAGTACGATTAAGCCTAAAACTAATTATTATTGAAATAACGCATAATATTCTTACATTTTTTTATTTATATCAACCGGCATATCATGTAGTAATGAATGATGCTTATACAATATTTTAGATTTACCATTTCGTGTGGTGATCGTAATGTATGTAAAGTATACGACACTGATTTTTTCCAAGTTATTATTCTGTAGGAATTGAAATATCGTACATGCATTTACGCTGTTTCAATATTTAACCAAATTCAAATTTGCATGTACGTTAATTAACAATATATTAATTTTCACCCCCAGTTATAAAAAAATTGGAAAATGTTAAAATGCCACTTTATAGACATCCTTATGGGGAATGCAGCGCACCCATTATATAATAACAACGTATATATGGCATACGTTATTTCATTATTAAAGCGACGATTTATTAAATTAATCTATCAGTTAATAAATCACGCTTGCAGTAAATCAAGAAAAATTATGTTTTGTATTTGTATAAGACGTTTCTTGTTCTGGTTTACATTGCAAAAGCAAAGATGTCGGTTTTTAGTGCAGTAAAAGACATCGAGTTTAAAATTTTTCCACTTATCGAATTTGCAGTCTATGGAAAGCCCTGAGAAAATCATTAAAAACGCACTTGAAACAAATTATAAATAACGTGACATTGTAATTTGAACAATTAAATATGCTAGTTATTCAAATTGAATGTCAAACGAATTCCAACCCATTTACAAGTGTGTCTATGGATTCAAACGATTTTCAGCAAACAATAATTGAACGAATACGTTAACCTAATTTAAAGCACATTCAAACGATTCGTCGTTTATATTGGTAAGGTATAAACAAAAATTCTTGGAGACATTTCTCCACCGAATATATCTGCATTCGTTACGAGAGCGAACAAAATGAAAATGCTTGGTCCTAATGTGCATGAAAAATGATATAGTTCTTGTTCTGCTTGGTTCTAGGAAGAATTTTAAACACGTTTAAGAGTGCTGATAATACAAGATTTAGGTGGTAGAAAAAAAAATCGAATAATGAAACATACAATTAGTCCCTGGGCCGGCGCCGATTTCATGTGATGATTACCACATATTTTATACTTTGTGAGGCGCTTGTCCTTGACGAGTCCGAAAAATTTTGATCTGCCATTTTTCTCGATTCAGCCGCTTTTTCGTTCGGCAAGCTCCGAAAAATGCCGATTGCCTGGGATCTTGTAAATTTTTTTTTAACTGTGAGGGTTGGAAATTTGTTTTAGAACACGAAAGTAACCTTGTCCGACCAAAATTTGTCCGTTATTGTCTAGTCCGACAACCCAAGCATCCAAAATGTCAGTTGTCGGACTCGACAATAGCAGACACATTTTGGTCGGACAAGCTTACCCGCGTGTTCTAAAACAAATTTACAACCCCTAAAGTTAAAAATGTGGTAGCAAATTTACAAGTTTGCGTGAAATCGGCATTTTTCGGAGCTTGCCGAACAAAAAAAACGGCCGATTTGAGGAAAATGGCAGAACAAAAGTTTTTGGACTCATCAAGGACAGGTGCCTCACGAAGTATAAAACATGTGGTAATCATCACATGAAATCAGCGCCGGCCCAGGGACTAAGTATTAAATGTGCAAAATCAATTTAGCATACTGAAAAAAACGATCAAACATTAGACAAATATATACGGAATATGAACTTATATGATCTTAATGTTTTATTTCTCTGTGATTAAATTTATTCTTATGTACATATCATTACTAACAAAAACGAAAGAGATCCTTATAGTATTAGGTTTGTAAACCTTGTTTTTCACGAGGGCCGTACTGTTGTGATTTCACAGCATATATATAAAATAAGTATTTTTCAAATTCGTTTCGAAGTATTCGTTTCATCAAAAAAACTCAGTTTAGTAACAACAACACCTATATAATTTTAATTAAATCAAAATTAATACACTCCACTCCACTCCAATCCTGAAAAACCAGTATAAAATACGAAACAATCATGAAATTACACATCCATTTGGTGGTTTTGTCATGAAGAAATGTCTCCATGAAAAATAATAAGCAAAACCGTCTCTCAACAACTACCAGTTGGTGTTCGTTGAAGAGGAAAACCTAGAAAACAACGACATATAGCATCAAACAGCAAACTCTAACTCTTTTATTTATATGTGGCGAATCACCAAGTTTTTTTGTCAAACTGTTTTTCTTTTCGAATTTGTGGACCACTTTTATCGGGTTTTTGTGATTGATTTTTGCTTGAATGATGTTTTTAAAACATCTTGTTGATTAATTTGTAAAATACACATATACAGTTGATTAATTTGTAGTTGATTAATCTGCTGGCCTAATTCGCATGATGAGATAACAAAAAGACAACAAAAACAAAACTATATAGATCACATAAAAATGTATTTTTTCATATTTTCTACAAATTAATCTTACTACTCAAAACCATCAAAAATATTACTGACTGAATTTATGATAAATTGGTTTTGTTTCTTTTATTCAATGGCGACCCTCAATAATTAACAGTTTTCCTTTTGGTGAATCTCGAATCGATTATTTAAATGATGTAACTGTAATTTGTAATAAAACAAATATATAGTGATAAGAACAAAATGGAAATTAAGGCAGACAAGTGGAATTGGAAAGGAGATTGATTGATTGTTAAGTAAGAAACTGGAGTAAGTTATTTTATAATTATACTTATGTAATGTTGTTTGTTTCATTATATTTTCATTTTAAGATTAATGCATACCTCTATTGATTTATTTTTGAGGATAAAACAACAATAATTATAAAATATGAAAATTACCATAGTTGGATGGCAAAGTTGAATTTTTGTTGAAAGTTTTCACTTCGCTCATTCAAAAATCAAACAAAATCTTTGACAAGGTTTTACAATTCAAAGTCTTTAAATTACAATAACAAAACAAATTTTGCTTAATTATAACTATCAACCATACAGGTACTCAAGTTTAATTTGATCAATTTTACATTAAAATTTTCTTCTTTGATATCGTTTTCTTATTTAAGTTATTTTTTCTTTACGAATATTCAACTTTTTTTTTGGATTATTAAAAGAAAATTAAAATCAAACATTAAAAAATAATTTCTTTTGGATATTATTTACTTTAATTGAAAAATAAAAATTAAATAATTATTGGATCTGAAGGAACGTAAAATGCAGAAATGGTTTGGTTTCATATTGTTGTTGTCATTATTGTTGTATGTTTTTAATTAAATTGCATGTTTTTTCTTTAAGCTATTAGTTTAAGTAATGATAGTGAGCTTAAATTGGAAGTAAGATTATACTGTGAATTTCAATGACAATGTAAAAAATTTTTTAGGGTTGTGCAAGATTGTGAAAATGTTGTGCAAATTTAAATAACTTAAAGAGACTATACTTAGTAATAAATTTAAATGGTTTGAACATAAGCCAGTGGAAATTTATTTTTAAGCGCAGTTGACGAGTTCAATATAATGAATCATCGCTCAACTTTTATCAAACCTAAATTAATAATCTACACTCGTTCTATAATTATCTTATCTAGCTATCGGTACATCTCATATCATCTCAAGCTCATGAATCAATATTTTGCTTGCTTGAAGAAACCAGCTCTCATATAATTCAATATGTGTATGGGCTTTAATCATTGATTGATTTTGCCCTTTTATTTTAGTTTATTTTTATTTCCAATCATGAAATATTGGCTATGTCATATTTTAATATGTGATGGAATTTATTGTTTAGTAATCCATTCTTTAAAAAACATAAAAAAAATTAACGTTGATCAACACCGTAGAATACCTGTTGTTGTGGGACCTTATTCTTAAAAGGTTTTTATGTGTGTTGTGACACATCTTCTTTCAAAACTATACATGATACCTTTCCCATTATAAGCCAAAGCTCTAACACACACATAATAAGATTCAGTTTCTCTATATTTTATTCCTGTTAAGGATCTCAACAGGGCTAACTAGCATTTTTTTTTTGATTGTTTTGGTTAAAAGAGAAAATATTTACAATTTCAGTTTTGTTTCCTCAAAGTTTTAACAAATTTGTGTTTACTTCTTATTTTATTCCTTTGATATGATAAGTATGATTTTTCGACTTTATTTTCCTCCATCGTCCATAGAATGGACAACACAATTTTTTGGAAAAAAAATAAAATCAATCGTTTGTTTGAAATGAAGTTTTATTATTATTATTGAGAATTATGGCATTATAAGCTTGTCAAAAAAATGTTGTCAAGTGTGTCAAAAGAAAGATTTTTATTTATTTTTTTACCTAATTTTTTGAAAAAAAAAATATAATTTATTGTTTGTTTGAAATGAAGTTTTATTATTATTATAGAGAATTATGGCATTATAAGTTTGTCAAAAAATAATGTCAAGTGTGTCAAAAAATGATTTCATTTATTTTCAGCCAATTTTTTTGAAAAAAAATGTAGCTGTTTTTATGACGTAAATGTAATTTAAAATGAAATTGGACATGGAAATTTTTGAATTTGTTATAGTTTTTGAAATATTTTTGGAATTTTGAAAAGGTTTGTATTTCTGATTTTGTAATAATTTTTGCAATATTTTTAGAATTTTGGAAAAAGTTTGAATTTTTAAGAATTTTTGAAATATTATTGGAATTTAGAAAAAATTTAAATATTTGATTTTATTCTAATTTTTGGAATATTTTTGGAATTTTGAAAAAGTTTGATTTTATTTAATTTTTACAATATTTTTGGAATTTTGATTATAATTTTCCGGCAACGTATTGATGTTTCGTGTTAGTTTTGTAATAAATTTTTAAACAGAGATAAAAAATACTTGTACTTTAACAAAGAGTTCTGTTTGATATACATCGCTGCCCAAAACTAAAAACCATGTCCTTATAAAAGTTTTTTGCCGAAAACTATATCAAAATCCTTAACCCAGACCGAAGTCTTGATATCTCAGAGCTGTGAGATTTCAGCCCCTCCATATTTTATTGTTTATTTATCTATTCTGTCTACACTGCTCAGCAGATTCAAAATTATTGCATAAAAATTGCTTTATAAAAGTTACAAAATTTATATCGAAAAAAGAGGAAATTGTAATATAGAAATAATTACCTTGTACACTATTCAAATAATTTATTCTCTTCCAAATATTAATATCAACTTTATTTGTATTTTTTCCATAATAATAGTATGTTTTATTATATTGTTTTATAACCTATAAATTAATGAACTTAACCTATTGTCTAATGAAATTTTCCCTAAAAAAAATTATCATTATTGAATTAGTATGATTCAAGTGGTCAAGTTGTTTTGATTGTATTAAAATTATTTTTCAAATTATAATCGCAATGGCTTTGCTACATTTTGTTCAAAAATCAAATTCAAACATCAAGTTAAATTCTCTTTTAGTTGAATTTGGTTGATTGTATCTGTATGGAATGATGTTTTTTTATCAGCAGGGTTTTTTGAATCAGAAATTTGATTTCTCAATTAAAACAATAAAGATTTATTGTTTTAATTGTAGAAAACGTTTCTATTTTATATAATATATAATTCTTTGTCAGAGAATAAAGTAATGTAATCAATTCGTGTTTACTGTATTTTATTCTCTCGAAAATTAAAAATTCTCGCTCGTGCCTCGCTTGAATTTTAATTTTTGCTTAAAAATAAACTAATACATTGAACACTGATTGGTTAAAAACTACTATTAAACTATTTATTGTGTTGTGTATTGAATAAAAGTTTTTCGAATGGTTGACGTTTCAAATATATACATTTGTGTATTATAATAATATACTGATTGCTGTTTACTAGTTTACTTTATTAATTCTGAACTGACAATATTAATATTATAATAATTCTAAGCTACGTGAGATTCGTATTTAAATTTGGCTATTGATTTGAACTAAAGATATTTATTTAAATTTATGAAAATGAATGATTGAAAGAAACGCCACATGGTTTTAAAGAGTACAATGACGCGTATGCACAACTTTGATATACAAAAATTCAAATTCAAATACACAAAATCAAAATTCAAATAAGATTAGATTGCGTCTATAAATTCCACATCAAATTTGTAGAAAATGAGGATAGAATTTTTGAATTAGATGATATTTATGGAACTTAAAATATAAGTAATACTTATGGCATATGAAACGGTTTGGAAATAAATTTTTTCATGCTTGGCTGCGTTAAACAAGTTTAACCAGGAAGCCAGTAAAACTGTAACAATCTGAAGGGTGTGATTTTAAATTATCGAGTGTAAATATACCTAATTTCGATGGAATTTATAAAGATTGGTTCTCGATTTATGATCTAAATTCTAAGGCGTTACAAAGAGGCGTTCATTCGTGTTCTTGAGATATTTAATTTTACAGATTTTTAGTCCGATTTAAATTCTAACTGTTGATTATTTTCTCGAACTTCAGTGGTTAAAATTTTTTGATGATATAAATTGTTCGAAAAAATAATGAACAATTAGAATTTTAATCGGACTAAAAATCTTTAAAATTAAATATCTCAAGAACACGAATTGACGCCTTTTTGTAAATTTGATATATTTTAAAATAAGGTTAGAGCTATATTTAAAAAAATTAAAATTAAAATTTAATTGATTTTAAAATTTTTTGTTAATGGAAGTTGTTTGAAAAAATGAAGAAAAATTCGAATTTCAGTTGTAATAAAAATCTTTAAAATTAAATATCTGAAGAACAAAAATTAACGCCTCTGAGTTAATTTGGATTATTTTAGAGTAAAGATAGAACTATTTTCAGAAAAAAAATTAATTAAATTCCGATTTATCTTCGACCCTAGCGCCCTATCTTTAAAAAAGTTTTTTTAATACTTTTATTTAAAAATTAATTATAAAACAATTAATTAATTTTTTTTCAAAGGACTAAATAATCATCTATCAAACAAAAAAAAGTTTGATGAAATCGGTGTAGCCGTTCTTGAGCAATTTAATTTCAAAGTTACATCGGATTGGCAGAATTTTCATTTTTCATGCATGTTGGGGTGCCCCCTATGCTCAAACTATGCACTTTAAAAAAATTGTAAAATAAGTCGTATTTTTTATTTTGTCCATACTACTTTTATGCCAAGTTTCAAGAAAATCAAAAATGGTCAAGTTTTCACAAGTCTGTCTAGAACACGTTTTTCATCAGCTGGTGATATTGATTTTTCGTCTTTCGATTTGTTGGTAACATTTTAAAATAAACGAGCAAATATGTTAGAAAGTTTAAACTTAACAAATATCTCACATTCAAGAACATGTTCGTCACAAGATATAACCGTGAAATTTTTACATATATTATCAGCGCAAATAAGACTGAACATTTGTGCTCATAGTTATGCATAAAATAAACAAGTGCTATGTTTCCTACCTTTATCCATTATGGAACGAAGAAATGCAACGAAGGAGTTAGGTCGATGTTTTAACTGTCAAATTTTTAATATTATCATTTTATATTTTTAATAGTAAAATTAATTAATATAATAGTATTTTGTAGGCTTATATATTAACTTTATGATAAATATATTGGGAATAGAGCCTATTATTATTAAAACAAATTAATTATTTCAAAAAAAAATTAATTTGTTTTAATAATAATAGGCTCTATTTCCAATATATTTATCATAAAATTAATTAATTAAATTTTTACTTGAAGTTGACTCTGTTCATAGTCGGTTTGTTCCTTCGGTTGCTTGTGCAACAAATTCACCACAATTACGTTCTCTCTCTTCGTGTACTAAAATGGCTTCATTTTTATTATCTTCTTGTACACTTTTGACTTCTCCTAATTCAATTTTTATTTAAAAATCGTCATCATCTGTTAGATTAATAAATATCTTCTTATTAGTTTCATCACCGGTGAACTGATTAAAAAATTGAGATTTTTGTTCATTAACAATATTTCTTAATATATTATTGTCTTTTAACGTTTTGATAGTAATGCTCAAACATTTACACGATGTAATAATTTTTATAATACATAATAGTAGATATAAACACTTATTATAAGTTATATTTAAAGATATAATTTTTTTCAATTAAATCACAGAAAAATAGTACAATTTTATAACTATATTTAAATTAACATAAACCTCTTTGCATAATATAAATTTACCTAATCTCGATCTAACATTTTATCGAGCATTTATAGTCAGATTCTCCATCTCTTGTTTCTTTTTAATTATACTCTTCACCGTACACAAATTCATAATTTCCCCATATAATCTCAATAAAAAAATACAAGTCAACCACCACAAGCTTTACAAAACAAAAAAGTTCTTTTCTAAACATGTACTATTAATTGACATTGAATGATGCAGAAAAGCAATAACATAAAAAAAATGTATTATGTTAGTTGAAATTTATTTTAATTTAAAGGCTGAAACCGAAATAAATTAACAAAATATTAGAGAATTTCTTTATATCTGAAAATGTTTATTTTAGAGTAAAAATTGAAATAGGCCGTCGTTACAGATTTCCAGCGGGTGGTTTGGCAAGAAGATGGAAGCCACGCTATAAATCATTATTGATTACTGACCGTAATGTATGGAACGGCCAGTACTTCATATTTAGTAACAAAGGTTCTATCAAAACTGGCAAAAATAAATCAAAATGAACACCCTGAAATTGCAAACGTTATCACTTTTTTATAAATGATTTGTACGAAGAAGCGCAAATTTTAGTTACGCAGCTCAAATGAATTTTAAGCTCAGCTGGATTTAATACGCCAAAATGGGCTTTTTTATAAGTTCTATTTAGTTCCACTTTTTGTTATATATTACAGAAAACTTATAAATAGTATTAAGTAGTAAACAATTATAACCTTAATAACTATGGCCATAATAGGCACTTAATTTTATCTCGATTCCGCTATTACATTTGTTATTGTTCTTTTCTTATTTTGGTGTTTCATTTATCTTTTTATTTAAACATATTTACTTCCGTCTGAAAGACCTAAGTATTACATTCTCGACCCAAAAGTGAAATTCTTACCCCCAATTTTTTTGGCATTTCTCGACGTTTAAGGACCTACTGATTCTAAAACAGCAAAAAAAATGTATGTCTGTCTGCCGGCCTGCCATAACAACCGACGAAATCTAGAAAACCGCTGAACAGATTTCAATTTTTTTTTAAATAGGTATACTTAATGGAAAGAGCCAAAAGGACGATGTGTTCGATAACTGTACCGGAAGTGTGTCAACAAAATAGTCAAATGTGTCAAAAAAAGGAAATTTCCATATTTTTTGCTTAAAAAACGTTCATTTTAAGTGATTACGAATAGGAACATTGAATTTGGAGAAATTTTGATGGTCGGGATTTGTATGTGAGACCAAAAACTAGATTATTGCATTATAAGTTTGTCAAAAAAATGTTGTCAAGTGTGTCAAAAGAATGATTTTAATTTTTTTACTCAATTTTTTGGAAAAAAATTCATACTTTTAAATACAAATAGATAGGTATAAAAAGACCAATGTAATAGTTTAGTTTATTATAGAAATCAGAATTCGTTCTCTGAAGAAGGTCTCTTAGAGACAGAAAATATATTAAGAAAAATAAAGAAAAAAAATATTATTAAAGTGTATAAGAAGTCTTTCAATTAAAAAATTTTCATTGGAATAACACTTTAAGTAGTTCATCAACAATTAAAAATTTAAAAAAATGAAATTAATTATTTGTTTGACATAAAATATTATCGAACTCATATTGGACATGGAAAATATGGAGGGGCTGAAATCTCACGGCTCTGAGATATCAAGACTTCGGTATGGGTTAAGAATTTTGATATAGTTTTCGGCATAAAACTTTTATGAGGACATTGTTTTAGCTAGCGGCAGCGATGTATATCAAACATTAAAACTCTTTGTTAAAGTACAGGTATTTTATCTCTGTTTAGAAATTTATTACAAAACTAACACGAAACATCAATTCGTCACCGGAAAATTATAACAGATCATAAATTAACATAATTTAGTGAAAAGATGATGCACTTAGAAAACTACTCAAAAACCTCTCCATTTAGCGTTTCAAAAACTATATCAAATTGAAAAATTTCCATGTCCAATTTCATGTTCAATTACATTTACGTCATACAAACAGTTAAATTTTTTTTTCCAAAACTTGGCTTAAAAAATAAATGAAATCATATTTTTTACATACTTGACAATATTTTTTTGATAAACTTATAATGAAATAAAATTCTCAATAATAATAATTTCATGTTCATTACATTTCATTTCATACAAATAACTAATTTTATTTTTTTCTGAAAAATAAATGAAAATCATTCTTTTGATCCCCTTGACATTATTTTTTTGACACACTTATAATGCCATAATTCTCTATGATATTAATAAAATTTCATGTGATATAAATAATGAATTTTATTTTTTCGAAAAAATTGGGTAAAAAAATAAATTAAAAAAATAATTCTTTTGACGCACTTGACAACATTTTTTTGACAAACTTATAATGCCATAATTCTCTATAGTAATAATAAAATTTCATGTCATACAAATAATTAATTTTATTTTTTCCAAAAGATTGGGTAAAACAATAAATAAAAATCTTTTTCTTGACACACTTGACAATAATTTTTTGACAAACTTATAATACAATAGTCTAACATCAAGATTTCTCCACATTCCATGTTACTACTCATTTTCTGGTTCTATGATAAAATATCACACGAAGAAATCACACACGAAAGAATATCACGTCGAAAATATCACTGCGAAAAAATCACACTCGACGAAAATATCACATCATGAAAATATCACATTTCAAAAATATCACATCCTAAAATCACACGCGAAAAAATATCACATCCAAAAATCACACGCGAAAAAATATCACATCCTAAAATCACACCCACAAAATATCACGTAGAAAATTTTATTGTATATAACACAATGTCCGTATATACAATAAAATGTTTTGAAGTGCTCTAACTAAGCTACCATCTGTCATTTGATATCGTATTTGACTTAGTGATAAACGTTTTCAACAACTTTACGTTATAGCCCTATCAACTCAACATTAAGTAAAAACTCTTGAAAACAGTACGCCAAAAGTAAAACAAATGGGAGTTCTCTAGCCAATCCGAGAGACATTCATATTTTAATATTTGAAATATATAATATGGTATATGATTCAGGAATTGATAATCATACTAGAATAATTCGTTTTGCTCATACAATTTTGACAGTTTTGCTCGTAACTAATGATTGTTGGCTTGCAGATGGAACATTTAAAGTGGTTCCAGAAATATTTTTTATTTTTTTAATAATATGGTGCGTTGCATTGCCATGTATATTAGCATTATTACCAAATAAGACATGACACTTACTGTAAAATGTTGATGGCAGTTTTAGAATTAATATCCAATGCAAATCCTAGAATAATTATTACAGATTTAGAGATTGCAGCAATGTGTACCATCGATATGAAATTGATTGGGTTCTCAGGTATTGAAAATGTCGCTACAACATGGTTATTATTATATGAAGCAGTATGTTCAGGCAAAGGAATCCAATGAAATAAAGTACAGAATATTGGTAGAAAGGATGACAAATATTTTTACAAATTACCATCCTGAGAATCAAAGTGTTAAAAAAAATTGCTCATGTATACATAAGTGTGAAAACACGCAATTAATTTATTTTTAGTATTATTTTTATACACCGGTTGCTGCGTGTCTGTCTGTTACCGTCCTATCTTGTAAACTATAAATCTTTTCGATCTAAAATTTGAGATGAATATTGATTAAATAATTTGGGATCCAAAATCAATAAAATAAGATTGATTTGTTTGATAGGGTAATGACGTGAAGTCGTTGAAAACGTTTTTACTAAGTCAAATACGGTTTCATATGTAAAATTGCTATCTCAGAATTCTTTAAAAATTTATATTGTATATACGGACATTATGTTTTTTTACAATAAAATTTTTTTACCATGATATTTTTTCGGATGTGATATTTTTTCGCGTGCGATTTTTGTATGTGATATTTTTTCGCGTGTGATTTTAGAGTGTGCTATTTTCTCGCGTGTGATTTTTGGATGTGATATTTTCATGATGTGATATTTTAGTGATGTGATATTTTCGTATAGTGTGATTTTTTCGCTGTGATATTTTCGACGTGATATTCTTTCGTGTGTGATTTTTTCGTGTGATATTTTATCAGGACACCCATTTTCTCTTAACATTTTCTTTAAACAAAACCAATGTAAATTTTCTTGTTTTGACACACTTCAACGATTTTTTGACACACTTCAAGTGTCATATTTAATGTTCAATTACATTTCATGTCATCCAAATTATTACTTTTATTTTTTATATATTTCTAGTCGAAAACCGAAGAAAAGTTTCGGTTTTAATAATATGATTCTCAAAAAAATTGGGAAACAAAATAAATGAAAATCAATCTTTTGATCAATCTTTGAAAATCACTTAACGATTTTTGACATACTTCTAAAACAATAATCAACGTCCTGGTCTTAAATACGGATGTCAATCATCCAGATTTCTCCAGATTCAAATTTACTATTCATTATCACTGAAAATAAACGTTTTTTAAGCTTATAGGCCTAAGCTTATTGCTATTTTTGACACAATCCCGGTACAATTATCAAGCACATCGTCCTTTTGGACCTTGCCATTGAGTATACCTATTTTTAAAATTTTTGAAATCCCTCCAGCGGTTTTCTAGATTTCGCAGGTCCAGTAGGTCCTAAAACGTCTAAAAGCATTTTATCTCTGTTTAGAAATTTATTACAAAACTAACACGGAACATCAATTTATTATTTATTTATTTATTTATTTATTTACTAAAGTATTCATATACACATAAGGCTGAGCCTTTTTACAACTTACTTGCATGCAAGCAAGTTTTCTTATGTACATTATAAACATTAAGTACTAATAGAACAATTTAACAAACAAGACAGGTTGAAGAAAAAAAAAAAAGAAACAAATTCAGTTACAATTAATTATAGTTTCATTAATATGCAAAATTTCAGTTTTAATAAAAACTAACAAAGAAACAACAAAAAAAAAAAAAGCTGATGTTAGCATATCAAATATGGATATCAATAATATTAAGTATGGTAGCTTTGGTTATATTGGCTAAATCTTCATTAAATTCATAACAATTATATCGAACATAAAGGTACAAGACAATATTACTTGGTAGGAAGTACATGATATATCATTGCAGAGAAAGTAACAATAAAAAAAAAAAAAAAACAAAATAAATACAACTTCGTTTGTATAATTGTTAATATGTATATAATTAATTACCATAGAATTCAAAAAACGATCAGCAATCCAATTTTAAATAAAAGAAAAAAAAAACTTTAAACTTTTGTTGACATAGCTTCAAAAGACAACTTTTTAAAGAACGTATAAATATTTACAGCTTTTATATTATGATCGAGCGAGTTCCAAACTTTGATAGCATGCACGAAAAACGATGACTGGCGAGCCTTTGAGTTGCAGTTAAATGGTAGATTTAGATTAAAAGTTCTAACGGATCTAGATAGATTCAGTTTTTCGTACAGATACTGCGGCGTTTTTGAATGTATCAGTTTGTGCAAAAATAATAACGAGATATAATCCAAATAATTACGTAAAGAACAGTTTAAAATCAATTTTGAATAATTCGAGATTGAAACCCCAATCTTTTTATTATAAATGTACCTAGCGCATGAATTGAAGGCAACGTTTAACTTTTTCCAACAAGCCTCTGAACAGCCAGAATAAATAGGCGCACAGTAAATCAGGTGTGGAACGATTAAAGATCTAACCAATTTCAACTTTATATCACAGGGAGTGAAATTGGCGGATAACCATAGCTTGCTCAAAATCATGTAAATTTTAGAACAAATATTTGTAATATGATCATCCCAAGTAAGAGAATTATTTACGATCAGTCCAAGGTTTCTGACTTTATTATTTATTTGAATCAACTGACCATCAATAAGGAATTGGGTCATATTTAAACTAGCGACAAGGGTTTTGTTGCTCGCGATAACGATAGCTTGCGATTTGGTTGGATTCAACTTAATCTTATTCTGCTTAGCCCAGGTCGATATGGATTTTAAGGTGTTATTAAGTCTTGCTACACAAATATCATTGTTTTCGACTTGTTCGGAATCATATAATTGTAGATCGTCGGCAAATAGATGGAAACATACACTACTGGTTGATAAATAGATGTCATTGATAAACATGCTAAATAAAATAGGTCCAAGAATGGAACCTTGTGGAACACCAGAAGCTATCTTTGCCGGATCAGAAAACTTTTCACCGACTCGAACAAATTGGTATCGATCAGATAAGTACGATTGGAGAATTTTTAATGCACTGTAAGAAAAATTATATTGGCTACGCAGTTTATTTAGAAGTGTTACATGGTCCACCGAATCAAAGGCTTTCGAAAAGTCCAATAAGATAAGATAGGAAATCTTGTTATAAGAGATAGATGTGCTTAAGTCATCTATTATTTTTAGCAGAGCTGAAGATGTATTGTGACCTTCACGAAATCCAGACTGAAACCGATGAATCATTCTATTTTTATTAAGGTGGGCCAATATTTGCTTTTTCAGTACTTTTTCCATCACTTTAGAAAGACAAGGTAAAATGCTTATCGGCCTAAAATCCTGTAGTTTATCTGGGTTTGATATTTTTGGTACTGGTATAACAAATGCAGTTTTCCAAGTGTTTGGGAAGATGGACTTAGTTATAGCAGAATTTATAATATGCGTAACATATTTAGCTATAATGGGTAGCAATAACACAGTCAAACGTATAGGGATATCGTCTACACCGCAGGCATCCGACTTTATTTCTGTAATATATTTACACACTTCAAGGTCAGATACATTATCAAAATAGAAATGATTGGCTGATGGTATTAAAATGGGATTGTGACAGTTAAATGTTTCAGTAGGCGAGGTTGTAGCAGAAGCGAAGTATTTGTTAAACTCGGAGGGTGAAATATCTGTATCAATATTTTGGTTTGCATTAGTTAGACCATGTTTTTTAAAATTTGACCACAACACTTTAGGAGGTAAATCGGTACTAAAGATTTTCTTAAAATTATTAAATTTAGCGATTTTTATAATTTGGCTTACTTTATTTCTGTATTTACTAAAGGAGTCCCAATTATGTGCATTTTTATTTCGTTTCCAACAACTATAAAGGTAGTTGCGTTTATTAATATGGCTAATAATGTTCGAGTCAAACCATGAATCATCATTAACTTTTTTCACTTTAAATTGTTTGATAGGGGCAAATTGGTTTAATAGGAAGACTACTAAGTTATTGAAATAAGATAGTTTATCATTTACATCACTAATGTTAAATATTTCATACCAATTTAACGTTTGGGCAAACTCAATCAATTCATTGCGATTAATACATTTCAAGTTACGCCGTAATATAAAATTACCGTGAATCTCAGAATTGATTTCGTAACCATAAGAGCCAAAAATCATATCGTGGGTGGTATATAGTCCAGGCATCGAAATTTGCGTAAAGAACCCTATTTTAGAAACATTTTTTAACAACAACAGATCGATACAGGTAGAACTTTTATCTACGAAATTAGTAGGTTCAGTAGATGCATATATAATTCCATATGAGTTGATGAAATCCTTGAACTTGCTAACAGTACGGTCAGAAGCTAACAGGTTGATATTGAAATCGCCAAGTATAAGGACATCATCATATCTGCTTGATAAGGAATTGAACACTCTTTTAAGTTTGCTGATAAACTTGATATTAGGTGGTACATATACTACTCCAATGAGTAATTTTTCACGAATATTGTTTGAAATTTCAATAAAAATTATATCGAATTCAGAAGTGGGAGAGTTCTTTTTAACAATTTTATACTTAAGGTTTTGATTAATATATATAGCAACCCCTCCTCCACGACGACCAGCCCGATCCTTGCGTATCAACTGAAAATCAGGAATAGAGACCAATTGGTTATTATGTTTCTCCTTCAACCAAGTTTCAGATATTGCAATCAAATGAAGAGGGACATCACTCAGTGTTTTCCTCAACTCATCAAAGTTTGAAACTATACTACCTGGGTTCAAATGAGCAAAGTTAAATCCATTGCTTTTAGATTTAAAAGATGACTTTAATACAATATTGTTAAAGTCCATAGCTGTATTACGTTGGTTGAGATTTATATACAGTTAGAATAAGTTGTCTTTCCAATCTAGAAAATTTAAAAAAAAAGAAGCTAATTAATTATTAACGAACAAACAAACCTCAGTTTTTTTAATTTCTTTGTTTTGTTCAGAGAGAATGATATATCAAATAAAACCGTAAAATTACTAAACAAAACAACAAAAATAGAACGAGATAAACAGAGATTTTAGATCACAATATAATTTATAAATGTCTTATTATTGATTAAACTCTTGATATTTTCTAATTTATTAATGTTTACAATTCAACAAAACTATTCAATAACTATTTCACGACTGGTGGATGGTTAGTAGAAGGAAGATTCTCTACTGCCATTTTTAGTTCATCTTCATGGTAAAATGTTTCAAATGAATCTTTGTGTGATAGTTTAACAAGTACTTTTCCATTGATAATTTTCGTTCGATTTGATACTTTTCCATTGATAATTTTCGTCGCGGGAAAATTATAACAGGGGCCCTATTCTTGAACCATTACGGAAATTTTAGGTAGCTAAAATTTTCGTAACGCTATTTTCTATTTTAAAAATTATAAAAATTTATTATAATATTTCAATCGTTGGGTGTCGAAAACAAGCGTCACAAATATTATTTAAATAGTTGTTGTTGTTTAGATAGTTGGATATGTTCCTGCTTGCTGGAAGTCTTCGTATATTATTCCTGTGTACAAAAGTGGAGATAGGTCATTAGTTGAAAATTAGAGACCCATTTCTAATCTGCTACTCCTAAATTATTTGAATGTTTGGTTCGGGATAAATTGATTAAGGAGATTGGAAAGTGTATCATTCCCCAGCAACATGGTTTTTTCCTGGCACATCTACTCTACGAATATGATTGAATTTGTTGATTTTGTTGTGAATACAATAGAAGAGGGTGATCAGGTTGATGTTGTATTCACCTATTTTAAAAAAGCTTTTGACAGAATTTCTAACGAAATTGTAATATCTAAGTTGCGCTGCGCTGGTGTTCACTATGCCATGCTTTTGTGGTTAGCTTCTTACCTTGAAGGTCGAATACAGACAGTGAAATAAAAATATCGTTTATCATCTGGGATAGAAGTTACTTCAGGGGTGCCGCAGGGCAGTCATCTTGGTCCTCTACTATTTTAATTTTTATTATGACGTTATTTTCCTCCAAATAATCTAACTGAAGATCTAATAGAAAAATACTCTAGTTATAGTAAAATAACTCGAATATTATCCTACGTATAATTCGATTTACAAATTTATTGAACAGAAAAATTCCAAAGGGCACAAACTCACCGAATCTACAAAGTAAAGAATTGCAAAAACCTCGCAATCTAATTTTAAAATACATACAACATCAACACTTTGAGCTGGAAATCAAGTGGTGCTCAAAAAATGAAAACTTACCAAGTTCGAGCAAGCTAAAACACTTAAACCCTTTATCGACAATTCTGGTTTACTACGAGTTGGTGGTAGAATATCAAACGCTCCAGTTGTTGCATCAACATCATTTAATACTACCAGAAAAATATCGGTTTTCTGAAATAATTGTAAGAGAACACCACATCAAGTACCTTCATGCTGGCCGCACACTAATCATGGCTACTCTACGAAACAATTATTGGATTCTGAGCTGCAGAAATTTAATCAGAAAAATTACACATAGCTGTGTGCCAGATACACATCTAATCAGTTAGACCAGTTCATGGGTGATCTACCCCTACCTTACTAATTCTAGTAAGACCGTTTCTCAAAGTTGGCGTAGACTATGCAGGTCTGTTTAAAACACATCTGTGTAAAGGAAGAGGACAAAGATCTATCACTAGCTACATATGCAATTGCGTCTGCTTAGCAACCAAAGCAGCGCAAATTGAACTAGTATCTGAACTAACCACCAATGCCTACATTGCGGCACTCCGAAGATTTATAGGCCGTCGGGGCATATTAAAAGAAATTCACAGTGATAACGGCACCAATTTCATTGGTGCTAGAAATAACTCTACGAATTATACAAATTTTTAAAAACAAATGCTAACACATTTTCTAATATTCTATTATAAGATCATATAACTTTTAAATTCATCCCACAAAGCACACCCAGAGGAATGTGGGAAGCAGCGGTAAAAAGCATCAAGTATCATTTGAAAAGAGTTACAAATGGATACATACTTACTACTGAAGATATGCCAACACTATTAGTAGAAGTGGAAGCGATGCTTAACTCAAGATCCCTTTACATACTCTCCAACGATGATATTGATTATTTAACACCTGGAATATTTCTGATAGGCAGACCAACTACTCACCTTCCTAGTGAGAATTTCGAGGATACAAAGATATCAAAATTATCAAGATGGCCTACCTCCACATAAATGGTTATTGGAAAGAGTAATGGAACTGCACCCGGGTACAGACGGTATCGTAAGAGTCGTCACAATCAAAACAAAACAAGGCAGCATTAAACGACCAAGTCACAAATTAGTAATGCTTCTAGTATGTTGAATCATTTGCTTCAACGCGACCGGTATGTCAAGGAAAATTCAGTTTAAATTAAAATTGTAAAAAAGTATCACACATTATGTAAACACAGTGAAAAATTCTATAATAATAAAAGCTTGTAATTGTAGTTCTACTGTAATCTTCATACCGCCCTGTGAGACATCTTTTAAAAACAAAACTAACTAACTATTTTTAGGCAAAGCTTTATATATGATAGAATCTTTCACTTTGTATTGAACCACCATTGTATAAACAACTTGAAGAAAATTTTGTAATAATTAAAACCAAAACATAAAAGTTTAAATTGTGCCAAACCAACCACCATCATATTAAACCATATCACCTTTGGTTTAATCAATATTCGCCTTTGTAATGCTTTCATTTATATTAAATTATTGAGAAATAAATTGACATTATTTAACCCCCTTAATAGTTATTTATGTATCAAGGGAATTATAAGGATGTTAATTCCCGCGGAAAACGTTTACTACCCAAGGGCTTCTGGCCCGAGGGTTAGTAAGCTTCACAAGGTAAATGACATCTAATAACTCACGTGATACATAAATAATTTTATTTTTTGCTATAAAACATTTATTAAACTAAAACATTTATTTTTATCAAGTATTTGATAGCGTGATTTTGCGTTTTGATTGATCAAGTTAGTTGTTTTTTAGTTCAAATTGTATTATAATTCCCTTGGGAATTAAGAGTATCATTATTATTCCGGTAACTAAGGTCTAAACGACTCATAATATATCAGTAAAACATAAATAAATTTAATCAAGTAATAATAATTTTTTTATTCTTTTTTTCTTTAACAAGCTTTAGTATAATTAGTTTTATTTATTTATGATCTTTTGAAAAATTTTAATAATGATTTAAAAAGGTTTTAAGTTAAATTAACTAAAAGTCTTCAAATCAAAACTATAAATATAAGGAATATCTTTTAAGCCTTAGTAAAAGTTTGCTCCTTTAGAATTGCAGTCTAATATCATTTTTGACTATATCTAGCTTTTTTAATTATTTTTTTATTTTTATTTATTTATTTATTTATTTATGGGTTTATAAAAAAACCTTAAGTTTAACAATTTCAAATTTAAAATAATGTAGGTAACTCCAATTACAATAAAACATTATCATTATTATCATTATCATTACATTATCATTATTATTTTCTTTTTAAATCAAGACAAATTAAAAGCAATCAATATTTTTCTTTAATAAAAATCTCTACTAATGTTTTAAATCTTTTTAAGTTTTCTTCATTTTTTATGTTGTTAGGCAGTTTGTTAAAAATGTCTATCCCTCTGTACATCACTGTATTCTGTGTTGAGGTTTTGTTGAATCTTTGCAGTCGGAAATCATCTGCATTTCTTAGGTTGTAGTTCGTTGAAGCATTCACGTAATTAATATTATCATAGAGATATGTTGGCATCAAATTGTGTTTGAGTTTAAAAATAAAAATTAAAACTTTTAAGACACTTCGTTGCTTGACATTCATCCAATTTAGTTCCTCTAACAATCTTAAAATAGGTGTGTAGATGTCTTTCCTCAAAATGGTTCTCATAGCTCTGTTTTGTTGTACTTGTAGTCTAGACAACATTTCATTAGTAGCACTAAAGATAATAGTCGAAGAGTAATCATAATGTGGTAATATTAATGTATTGTAGAGCATAGTCGCAGTTTTCTTACTTATTGAGTTTCGAATTCTTTTTAGAAATCCTACTTTTTTTAATATTTTACAACAAATCATATTCAAATGGTCATCGAATTTAAGTTTGCTATCAATAATCACTCCTAGGTATTTGAAATTTTGTACTATTTCTATCTTTGTATTATTAAATTCTAAATTTGGTTCTGTTCTAGAGTTAAATATCATTGCTTTTGTTTTGGTTATATTTAGCTTTAACTTGTTCATGTTAATCCATTCATATAAATTATTTAAATCTTGATTAAGTTTTTGTTCGAGTTCCAAAACATGCTTACCGCTTATATATATCAGACAGTCATCAGCAAATAGAGCAATTTTACAAAATTTTAAAACAGTTTTAATATCATTAATATAAATCAGAAACAACAAAACACCCAGAACTGTGCCCTGCGGTACTCCTAGTGTAACATACTTTGTATTTGACATACATGTTCCATTTAAACGTGTATTTTGTTTTCTTTCACTTAAATATGTTTTGAACCAATTATTTTCTTTACCTTCAATTCCGTAATGCACAAGTTTACCAAGTAATATATCTCGATCCAGGGTCTCAAATGCTCTCCTGAAGTCCAAAAAAACGGCAAAAATTGTATTTCCACAGTCCACTTCCTTTTTCCATTCGAAAATTATCCAGTTCAATGCAGTTTCACAGGAATGTCCCTTTCTAAATCCAGATTGCTCAGGAATAATAATATCATTATTAAATAGGTAACTTTCAAGCTGATAGTAGATAATTTTCTCTAAAACTTTTTCATGTACTGTAAGCATGTTTATTGGCCTAAAGTCTTCACATTTTTTTGCATTCTTTATTTTTGGTACGGGGACTACAATTGACGTTTTCCAGTCATTAGGGAACACTCCTAATTCAATTGAATAATTTATTATGTCCACCAAGTAAGGAGCAATAATCGAAAATGAATCTATATACATTTTGACACTAACTCCGTTAAAGTCCTTTTTATTTTTCAGTTTTTGGAGTATTGTTAATAAATCATTTTCTGTAACAAGTTCAAAGTTAAATCTACAATCAAATTGTGGTATTCTATCTACAAATGTTACATATGGTATACTATTATTTATTTCTACGACACTATCAACAAAAAAATCATTTAATTTGTTTGCGATTTCTTGTTCTTTCCTTATTATTTCACCATTTAAATCGATTTCATTAATATCATTACTTTTATTTTCATTTAACACAAATTTCTTAATATTTTTCCATAATTTTTGTTGGTCATGGCCACAACTAGCTACTTGTTCTTCAATAAACTTATTCTTTTCTTTATTAATTTCTTTTTTATAAAATTTACATGCTTCTGAATATTCACTCCATAATGTCTTATTATTATTACTATACACAGCTATAATATACTTTTCAATTTTACTTGTTTTAAGATCACTCAAGTAATTATTATACCAACCAATATTACACTTATTATTATTTACAGTCATGCTAACATATAGTTTATCAATGCATTTTTTTATAATAAGTTCAAAACATAAAGATTTCTTATGCAGGTCCAACACTGGAAAGTCATCATTTGAAAAATGTTCGTATAGATATTGCACAAATCTATTTTTATCATATTTTACTATCTTAATTGTTTTTACATTTTCTTTAAATTTTTCATTAATATTAATATTCACTAATATAGTCTCATGATCTGTTATTTTACTATTCAAATCTACTTTATATGTCACATTTTTGCAGTAATTTTTTACCAATAAATAGTCTATTAAAGTTTCACTATTTCTCGTTATTCTGGTAGGTACACAAATTAGTTGTTTTAAGCTTTCATCACTGATGGTATTTTTCATTTGTCTTCCTTCTGGTTTAAGTAAATCAATATTAAAATCTCCTAATATAAGACAATTCAATTGATTCTCCAAATATTCATTACACCATTCTTTAAATACACTAATAAAAGATGTAGTTGAATTCATATATGATGGCGATCTATATAAAACAGCAATAATCCAAATTTCTTTGTCAATCAGAATTTCAACTGATATAATCCAAACATACAACAATTTTACTGTGTTAATTTTATTAAATTTCATTGATTTTTTAATATAGATTGTAACCCCTCCAGTATGTCTTGAATGCGAAAAACACGAGATACAATTATAGTTATTAATTTGATATTCTGATTCTTCGATATCCTCGGTTATATGGGTCTCACTCAAGAAAATGATATCTAATTTTAAATTTATAATTAACAACTCCAGTTCATTTTTATTAGTAAGCAGTCCATTTATGTTTAGGTACACACTTTTTAGTTGTAAGATATTCCGCTGTGGTTGCTAGAATATCTTTCTCCTTTCCATGCTCAATTTTCTTTTGTATACTTCGCAGTTTTCGGTATCGAATGCATTGTGATTGATATCTAAGTTTAATTTAAATTCTTTATTCATGGTCATACAATTTACACATTTAAATTCGGTAACGTTACACACATGTTCTTCATGGTGTTCTCCACTACACTTATAACATTTTCTTGTAACAGTACAATCTTTTGTCGTGTGATTAAAACCTAAGCATTTGAAACATCTTCTAACATGCGTTCCTTCATAGACTTTGCAGGAATTCCATCCCAAAAGTAATCTATTTTCTCTCATAATCCTATTAAATGTTTCGACATCTACTTCAATTACAGCACTGAATGGGTTATATCGCGACTTTCCTTTGTAGAATGCCTTCAATGTAACATCACTTCCGGATAACATTTCATTTTGTCGTTTTAGTCCATCAATGACCTCATTTTCTTGTACATCATCGGCTATTCCTACAATACGAATTCTCGGTTTACGATCTCTTGATACGTTGATTTCATATTTCTCTCCCAACACATCCTTTGCAACACTCTGAAATTTCTCAACAGACTCAGAATTTTTACAATCAATAACTACAATACCGTTTCGCTTTTCTTTTAATTTAATCACTTTTAGGTCATTTTGAACAGGATCAATATTAAGCTTTACATCTTTTTTTGTTTGTTCACCGGTTTGTTGTTTTTTTGGTTTAACTATTATTGCTGGAGTTTTTTTCACTATATCTGCAAATGTTTCCTTATCGGACACTTTTTCATTATTTTTTAAAGAAATACCTTTCATTACTTGCTTCTGGTCATCTATATTTTGCTTAATTTCTTTTAAGATTTCATTATCATTATTTAATTTCAATTTATTTACACTTTCCAGTATCAACTTTAATTCACTTTCATAACTTCCTATTTTTATTTTATTATCAGTAACAATTGACAAAACATTCTCAATTTTTTTTATTACAGTTTGTTTATATACTTTGCATTCATCACACAAAAATATAATGTTTTCATTTTTTTGTATGAGATTTGCATCATATTCACTCAAGGACACACATTTTAAATGAAATGCATTACCGCAATTGCCATTACAAAAAAAAACCGTATCATTACGAAAACCTTTATCACATTTTTTACATATTATTGACATTTTTGTTCTTCGTAATAAGATTTAGTTTAAAACTTTAAAAACAAATAAACTTTTCAAATAAAATTATATTAAGATATATTTTCCTATACATTCTATATATTTCCTATAGATGTTCAACTTTAAATCACTTTTATATCGAATTAAATTTAAATTATTAAAATTCTTATAGAGCACATTAAAACACGTCTGAACGATTTCGATTTCATTTAAAGTATGAATTGATTAAAGAAATATTAATTTCATAAATAGATTTACAATATATTGCCTATACTTCAGCCATTTAATCCCTACAGTGGCTATTTTCTGCTAATCATAAAGACATTGGAACTTTATACTTCATTTTTGGTACTTGATCTGGATAGTAGGAACCTCTCTCAGTATTTTAATTCGAGCAGAATCAGGACATCCTGGAGCATCAATTGGAAATGACCAAATTTATAATGTAATTGTAACTGCTCATGCATTTATTATAATTTATTATAATAATAGTTATACCTATTATAATTGGAGGATTTGGAAATTGATTGGTTCCTTTAATACTAGGAGCTCCTGATATAGCTTTTCCACGAATAAATAATATAAGTTTTGGAATGCTTCCCCTTCCATTGAAATTATAATTAGCCTCTAGTTTAGTAGAAAATGGAGCTGGAACAGGATGAACAGTTTACCTCCCACTATCATCTAATATTGCTCATGCAGGATCTTCAGTTGATTAAGCTATTCTTTCTCTACATCTAGCATACCTGCTATTTTAGGAGCTGTTAATTTTATTACTACAGTAATTAATATACGATCTACAGGTATTCTGCCGTCATAAGCAAAAACACCGTAACTCAAAAAATGTAAAAAATGAGTTTATTCTACCTTATCAATCACAAAGCATTATTCTATGACCCTGCTAAATAAAAACATGGTTAAGTAACTCTAAACATGAAAATTTCAATTCATAAAACTCTGTAAAATTGAAAAATATATGTAAAATATCAAAGACTATTTTAGTTTTTGTCGTTTTTCTCAGTTCCAACATTTTGGTAAGTACGGTGTTTTTGCTTATGACGGCAGCATTACTTTTGTTTGATCAGTAGTAATTACAGCTATTTTATTACTTTTATCTCTACCTGTTTTAGCAGGAGCTATTACTATATTCTTAACAGATCAAAACTTAAACACTTCTTTTTTTGACCCAGCAGGAGAGGAGATCTTTATCAACATTTATTTTGATTTTTTGGTTATTCTGAAGTATATATTTTAATTTTACCTGGATTTGGAATAATCTCTCATATTATTAGTGAAGAAAGAGGAAAAAAAAACTTTTGGTGCATTAGGAATAATTTATGCAATACTAGCAATTGGTTTATTACGATTTATTGTATGAGCTCATCATATATTTACTGTAGGAATAGATGTAGATACTCGAGCTTATTTTACATCTGCAACAATAATTATTGCAGTTCCTACAGGAGTTAAAATTTTTAGTTGATTAGCTACTTTATATGGAACTCAATTAACGTATTCTTTAACTTTATTATGATTATTAGGGTTTATTTTGTTATTTACAATTGGGGGATTAACAGGAGTAATTCTAGCTAATTCTTCAAATGATATTATTTTACGTTATACTTATTATGTAGATGCTCATTTTCATTATGTTTTATCAATAGGAGCTGTATTTGCTATTATAGCAAGATATATTCATTGATACCCTTTATTAACAGGATTAACAATAAATTCTCAATGATTCAAAATTCAATTTATTATTATATATTTAGCAGTAAACTTAACATTTTGCCCTCAACACTTCTTAGGATTAACAGGAATACCTCGACGATATTCTGATTATCCAGATGCATATATTACATGTTATATTATTTCTACAATTGTTATACAAATATTTACAAATATTTTTTAGGATTGTTTTTAATGTATAATTAAATAAAAAAGTGTGTGGTAGTAAATGTGTATTGTGTATAAAGCATTGAAAACCAAATCAAAGTAGAGGAAGAGAAATTTAATTTCACAGATATCCTATCGCGATTTTTTTGATCTGTTATCATACATTTTTGTAATTACGTTCTCTCTATATTTATATATGCTCCAATGATTTAATTAAACATTTTCAGATTAGTTTCAAAATAAAACTCAAAAACATGTCTTACTTTTGCTGAATTTTGTATTCTTAATAATTAGCAATCAAAGTCGCCACTGGTTAAAATTTTGATAGAGTGATGAACCTTTGTCAATATTATTAAATTACCAAAAAAGAATAAAATTTCAGTCGCCACTAAACCAAAACATTAATGGAAATATCGTTCATCTAAATAAATAAATACCACCTTAATATATAACGGGCTATAACGGCATTTAGGGGCACTCTAACGATCGCTATTTTTGATCTTCACCAAAAATATTTTCTGGAAATGTATGGCAAAGTTGTATCTTGAGTAAGTTTCTGAATTGACCATATCCAGCTGGTTAATTTGACTGATGGTAACAAGGCTAGAGTTTTAAAATTTAAATAAAGTAAAATGTTATTAAGGCCGTTTGGATGTAGATATTATATTTTGCATACGATTGATACTGCTTTTCACATTTGATTTATTGAAACTAATCTGAAACATCCGATTTTGCTTGTACAAAAATCCTATTGCTAGCAGCTATCCTGCTGCTAGGAAGTTTTTTTAAATAAAATGTGTTGTGTAATAGGAATTGCAATTGTTTTCACAAAAACACATATAATAAACCTTTTAAAACCTAAGTCCCACAGCAATTTATTTTATGTGGAGTGAAAATTAATTTTTAATTTCACTAGGATTCTAGAACTTACGGAAACAAGTATTGTGTTCACTTTTGTTATTTGCGATAATTTGCTGATCTTTATTTTAATTGTTTCTTGACTTTTTTTAATTGAGTGAACAATATTATTTTTATATATAACTTTAAGCACCAAAAATATTTTTAGTAAATTTTTCATCTCTGTGTTCACTTTTTAAATTAATTTGTTTTGTTTCAAAGTGAAAACATAAAAAATTATGAAAATGTCAATCGGATTTTTGTGTTTTTTTTTTGGTACTTAAATAAATTAAATGAAACATGTACAGATAATAATAATACTAAGAAATGAGAAAAGAAATTAATTCGATTATCATAAAAAAATATCTTTACGTATGGACTCATAAGATGCATAAGTATATAAGAAATAAATATGCAATGGAAAAGGGTGTTATATCGATAAAAGTTTAAGGTTAAATGAAATAATTTTTTTTCTCTTAATTTAATTTAATTTTTAATGTTTTATTTTATATATATATTTTTTAATATATAAATTAAGTTAATCGATTGAAATTATTTTTAATTTTGTCATTTTTTTTTGTAATTATATCAAGATATAATAAGTATAATAAATAAACAATTATAACTAAAAATAAGATTTTATGCTTTCTTGTTTGGTTTAACTTGATGATTTTATGAAAATATGTAGATGCATCTTGTTGGATGTAGATCAGAAATTAATTTCTTTTTTAAAGTTTGTTGTTATTGTTAAATTTTATGTTTTATATAATGATTAAACTGGTTCTCATTGGTCATTCGTGAAATTTATTGTTTTCGTTTTATTTGAATTTAAATGGTATGGATTTCAATGCAAAAACCTTTAAAACAAGAAAGAGATTGTTGGTCCGAAATTTTATTTTTTTATTATAATATTAAGATAAAATTATGAGGAATGAACTGTCTGCCATTGACCAAGTATTTTTATAAGACTTGTGAAGAAAACTAACTTTACAACATCAAAGGATACATGAATTATTTTAACACGTTATAGTTAATAGTTCTATTTTGTACTATAAATTTTGAATACATTGCTGACTATAAATCTAGGCATGTGAATAGTATCCTAAGATTTGTTATTTTCGACCCAAATAATTAGTCATTAATGTGTTTAGACTTTTTACACTATTCCATTGAAAAACAAATTACGAACTATCCCTAAATTTGGAAATCGACAACACAGTTATTTTGTTAAAAACCAAAGCACAAAGAAAATTGATCATTTTAACTTCGATTAAGATTAATTTTTAATAAGATGAACATGCAATTATTATTATTATTCTTACAATATTATAAAGCAATTTTTCGAACATTTTATTTTTATATTTTAATAATGATAATTATATTAAGATAAAACTTTAAAAACATAAAATAAAACAAAATCAGAGCAAATATGGGTGGTCCATGTAATTATTTTTTATTCTTTATACGTTAGTCCGTATAACCCTTTTATTGGATCTTTTATAAAGTAATAAAAAATTAAGAATAAAATTAATGTCTTTAAGGGTTATTACATATAAATTAATGTGAAATTTTGTTTTGAAAGAAAAAAATTAAATTAAATGAAAAAATTTAATTCTGCACCTTTCGCCAAAGAAATTTTTTTGTTTGATATCAAGCAATCTTTTATCAAGATTATATTTGATGCAAGTTGATTTAAAAGTATGAGAACAAAAGATTTGAGAAATATGCTATTTAAGAATTTTTTCTTCCTTTTTGTGGGGTTTTAAAGTAAATAATTGAAAGTTAAGTCGAAAATGTAAAGATAAACAGCGATTGGGTTCATTATGATTATTGATTTTATATGTGACATTTCGCTAAACCTGATGGAATGATTTATTTTCAATGTTTTTAAAATTTTATCATTTTTCTATAATTGATGTCATATTTTGTTTAGTTACACACTTAAATGAAATGATGTTTAAAGAAGTAATGTAAATTACTAAATACAAACTAAGTAGCAATTGGCAATTTTCTATAATAGTACAAATGTGTGTTCTAGGACGTTTCGTAATTTTTAAGAACCAAACATTCAGATTATTGCTGTTTGGTCGTAAAACAGTCCTGATAGATCCATCGATTTGTTGAATTTAAGTCCATAAATATATATGTGGGATTTTTTAATTTCAAATATCATTGCTATATCTGGTTCTCTATGTTATTGAAATCAGTTTTTCCTAGCATTTGATAAGGTAAATAGAACGGGAGGGAAGTAAATAAAACGGGATGATCAACCCCATTAATGATGTGAGACACTTCAGCTTCCACACCATATGGAATCACACCACAATGGACCACAATACACTTAAAGAAAGTTGTAGGCAAAATACAACAAACAATGGTCTGTTGAATTTATTTAAAGAACACGTTATTTGATTTTCTTTTGTTTTAACAAACATGTTTCTTAATTGCCAGTTTTCAACAAACATGTTTGTTAAATATTTTTAACTACCTTCACGTAGTTAACGTTCGTTACTTGTTCGTTGATTTTCGTTTGTTGAATAAAATAGTCAAAAACCAAAAATATAAATCATAAATATGAAAAAATTCGATTAGTAAAGGTTTGAAATTTATAGTGAACTTAGTAAAAGTACAGTAAAAGTGAAATTTTGTGAAATAAAAAGCATAGTATTAAGAAAAAGTTTGAAAGTATCTAATGTTCTAAAAAATGAGTGAAATTGTGGTGAATTTTAGTGAAATTTAATTATTTGAATGATGTTCTAAAAAATTTAATAAAAGTCAACAGTTTTGTTTTAAAGATGTCTATAAAGGTAAATTTTGTTTCGGTAAATTTTAATTAAAAATATTTTAGAAAAAAACTAAGTAATTTAATAGAATTATAATAAAATATAAACTAATTAGAACTAACTAATAGTTTTGGAAATATTTGATAAAATCAATAAAATAAAATGTCAAAAGTTAGCAAATACGTTCATTATTTTCACAGTCCCGTTGTCGTTTTGTTCGTAATAATTAACAAACATGTCAACTGACATTAATTTGTTGTATTTAACGAACAGTTTGTAGAATCAAAAGTAACAGAAATGTGTGTTGAATCGAAGAACATTTCTGTAAATTTTACGAACATTTTTTTTTTGAGTGTAGGCAGTCGAATCTTATAATGTATTGGAGGAATAATGCATGCAGTTCATGCGATAAATTATAATAATCTTTATGTAAAAATCTTCCATACACACAAAAAAAATGTTCGTAAAAGTTTCAGAAATGTCCTTCGATTCAACACACATTTCTGTTACTTTTGATCCTACAATTGTTCGTTGAATACAACAAATTAATGTCAGTTGAATTTATTTTACCAACAATTTTTAACGAACAATTTGTAAATTTTACAGACATGTTTGTTAATTATTACGAACAAAACCACAACCGGACTGTTAAAATAACGAACATGTTCGTTAACTTTTGACATTTTATTTTATTGATTTTATCAAATATTTCCAGACTATTAGTTAGTTATAATTAGTTTGTATTTTATTATAATACTATTAAATTACTTAGATTTTTTCTAAAATGATTTTAATTAAAATTTACTGAAACAAAATTTACCTTTATAAACATCTTTAAAACAAAACTGTTGACTTTCATTAAATTTTTAAGAACATTCAAAAAATTTAATTTCACTAAAATTTCACTCATTGTTTTAGGTATTTTAATTGAAACAATTCATTAGATTCTTTCACACTTTTTTTTAAAACTATGCTTTTTATTTCAAAAAATTTCACTTTTACTGTGCTTTCACTAAGCTCACTATAAATTTCAAGCCCTTGCTACTCGAATTTTTTCATATTTATGTTTTATATTTTTAACAACTTTATTCAACAAACGAAAATCAACGAACTGCTTGTAAAGGTAGTTAAAAATATTTAACAAACATTTTCAAATATTTTGAAAACTGGCAATTAAGAAACCTGTTTGTTAAAACAAAAGAAAATCAAAAAACGTGTCCTTTAAATAAACTCAACAGACCATTGTTTGTTGTATTTTACCTACAATTTTTTTTCAGTGTATGTATAAAATGAATAAAATAAAATAAAATAACACTAAATAATATTAACAAAAAGGAAATAAATTAATTATCTCGTAAAATTTGAATTATTTCAGCAGATGTAGTTTTAGTGATTTTATCATTATCAAACTTTCTTACCAGGATATCACCCAACCCAAACATATTTAGCTAGTTTATCAGTTAATAACTCTCTGGCTTTTAAAAGTAGTTGTTGCTTGTAAGGGTTAAGATATTCAGTAATGTAGAAGGTGTTACGACCATTATCAATCAGGGTTTCGAACCCGAACCGAACCCTGAACCCGCTCCGGAGCAGGATTTTTTTTAAAATTATGTGAACCCGAACCCGAACCAGAACCCAATCAAAAACGCGGTTCAGTTGTATTGCGGTTCAGGTTCAATTTTTAGTATAGGAAATTTAGGAAGTTTCGTATGAAATTTCGTATTTCGCAGAATTTTTTTTGTTTCAAACAAGATTATTTTGGTTATTATTTGTTTCAGTAGAGAATAGTGAATAGTGAGAATTAAATGAAAATGTTTTTCCAAAATAAATATGTGTATAACATAAATACGGTATGTAATGTAACATATAAAAATAAAAAATCCCATATAATGTAAAAACATTTCTATAATATGGAGTCTTATGACAGTGGAAAAATTCAACATAAGCAAAAATAAATAAGTGATGAAGAAGTTTCAACTTCGAAATTGTCATCGCCTCAACGGCGTAATCGATAGCGTGTCTGCACAAGGATTCGAGCCGGGCACTGACGAGGAAGGTTCGGATTCATCCAAAACACGAAAAATGTGAATTGGAGTTTTTTTCTGAGAAACTTCAAATCATACCTTTGAAAAAAATTCCAATTACTTCTTTACTTACTTGAGTTTAATTGATCTCAAAAATTCTCAATAAAAAAATAATGAATTCAAAAAAAATTCGAAAAAAATGTTTTCTTTTTGTAACAAATTTGAACCCGAACCCAAACCCGAACCGAACCCAAACCCACTAAATTTTAATGTATTGAACCTGAACCTGAACCTGCACCCAAATTTTTATGGCTTCGAAACACTGTTATCAATTGATAAATCATATCCAATATCACTTATAATACTGTTTCTTTTCATTGAAACTTTTTTAGGTTTGAAGCCATCCAAAATTTTTTGTTTTGTCCGTAACATTTTAATATAATTACAGGAATAGTTGTCAAATTCTTTTTAAGAGGCCTTGAAATACTTTTTATATTATTAGAAATTGAAGAAACTTCATAGCAAGCTAGAAGTTTTTGTTTAATATACGATAAATCTACATCAGCTTTAAAAGGAATGCCCTGAACAACAAGGTCAAAACTGCGTTTATTATCATCCAGCGATATTACTTTATTACTACTTATTGCATCTAAATCCATTTTAACTTTAGTAAGCACAGTTTTTATATCATGTGCTTCATTCTGAGATTCATCAGAAACCACAGTTGGAACAGGAACTGCAATTGATTTTCTTGATTTTAATGGTATGCATGTGTTGCAGATCGGATAGTTGGATAATTAGACCAAATATTAAATATTAATTTATTTTAATATCAAAATAAATATATGTACAATAATATATACACTGTGTATCAGTGTATGCAGTAATCACTGTATACACAGTCAACACTTTCGATCTTATATTATTTTATTCCTTAAAGCATAGAGAAACATATATAGAGAGAAATAACCTCTATTCACACAAATTGTATATAGAATACTGATAATACAAATAAAAGTACAACCAGAGATGAAGGGTTAAGCAATATACAAATTTTACAAATTATACATTGCATTCTTTCTGTCTTATATGAAACAATAAACAAAGCAAATCAAAATAAAAAAATGAGAATTTATATTTGAAAGAGAAATATTTCTTTTGCTTTATTTTCTATTTTACTTTTACTTAAATACGAAAAAATACGATAATTATAAAATAGAAAATAAAAAAAAAGTACTCGTATGTATGAGTGTTTAAATATATAATTTAAGAATTGTATTGAGATGATAGTTTTTTATATTTAACAAATATAATTTCATTCATTGATAATTTAAGTACTCGTATGTATGAGTGTTTAAATATATAATTTAAGGATTGTGTTGGGATGATAATTTTTTGTTTTTGTATATTGAAGAAGCAAATGATTGAATTTGTTATTTGGGTTACGAATTGTTTGTTTTGTTGTCAAGATTTTTTATTTATTTTTTCATCTTTTTTTAAATGGATTTGAACTATATTAAGTTTTTATTGTTCTAGGTCGATGACTTTAGATTTTAGAATATATCAATTTAGTTTGGTCAGAGTTTGATTTAAATTGATTCATTTGGTCGTGTTTGATATAATTACTTCGGTCTGAAAGACCTGAGATTACATTCATGAGCTCAAAGCGAAATTCTTACCCATGCTTTTTTGGCATTTCTCGACGTTTTAGGACCTACTGATTCTAAAAAAGCAACAAACAAAAATGTATGTCTGTCTGTCGGCCGGCCGTCCGCCGTCCGTCCGTCACAACCTACGAAATCTAGAAAGCCGCTGAACGGATTTGAAAATTTTTTTTCTAAAAATAGGATTACTCAATAGAAAGAGCCGAAAGGACGATGTGTTCGATAGCTGTACCGGAAGCGTGTCAAAAAAATCGTCAAGTGTGTCAAAACAAGGAAATTTGCATATTTTTTGCTTAAAAAACGTTCATTTTAAGTGATTACGAGTAGGAACATTGAATTTGGAGAAATCTTGATGGTCGGGATTGTTATGGGAGACCAAAATCTAGATTTTTGCATTATAAGTTTGTCAAAAAAATGTTGTCAAGTGTGTCAAAAGAAAGATTTTTATTTATTTTTTTACTCAATTTTTTGGAAAAAAATAAAATTAATAATATGTATGCATGAAAATATATTATTATTATAGAGAATTATGGCATTATAAGATTGTCAAAAAAATAATGTCAAGCGTGTCAAAAATGATTTCATTGATTTTTTTAGCCAATTTTTTGGAAAAAAAAATTTATGTTTTTATGAATTGGTTTTATTGAATTGGTTATAGTTTTTGAAATAGTTTTGGAATTTTGATAAAAGTTTGTATTTTTAATTTTGTAATAATTTTTGCTATATTTTTAGAATTTTGGAAAAACTTTGAATTCTTAAGAATTTTTGGAATTTTATTAGAATTTAGAAAAAGTTTAAATATGTGATTTTATTCTAATTTTTGGAATGTTTTTGGTATTTTTCAATTTTTGATTTTGTTATAATTTTTATAATATTTTTAGAATTTTGGAAAAAGTTTGGATTTTTAAGAATTTTTGGAATATTAATGGAATTTAAAAAAGTTTAAGTATTTGATTTTATTCTAATTTTTGGAATATTTTTGGAATTTTGAAAAAGTTTGATTTTATTTAAGTTTTACAATATTTTTGGAATTTGAAAGAAATATGAATTTGTGATTTTGTAATATTTTCTCGAAACGCTAAATGGAGATGATTTTGAGTAGTTTGCTGAGTGTATCATCTTTTCACTAAATTATGTTAATTTTTGATCTGTTATAATTTTCCGGCAACGTATTGATGTTTCGTGTTAGTTTTAAAAAAAAAATTTCTAAACAGAGATAAAAAGTACTTATACTTTAACAAATCAAAATAAAAAAAGAGAAACATTTATATGCATTTGAAATTTCTTTTGCTTTATATTCTATTTTACTAATGAGACAACAAAAAATACGATGATAAAATACAATTAATAATTTAAAAAAAACTCGCATGGATTAGTATTTCCCTTGACATGTTTATATAAAGGTTTTTAGAATTCATTGATAATTTTGGTTTGTTTTTGTAAGTTAAAAATGGTCAAAATAATTCAGTTGTGAATGAGGGATCTCAACAGTTTGACTGTTTGCAGGCATAATGGATTTGATTTCATCCGAACTCTACTGATGAAGATATTTATAAAAAACAACGAGATCAGACCAATCAGTTCATAACCAAACTTCTCTTCTATCCGTCTGTAATGGAAGACGATAAAAATGATCAATAATTTATTATCTATATTATCTACATCTCTATATTATGTTTTTATTATAAAATATATTATGAACGTATTATTGACTTCGGATGCAAAACATTTTTGATAAAAATAATATTTTCATAAAATTGTTATTTTAAATTTAAATAATGTTGTAAGGATAGACTGCCTAAAAGGTACACAATCAAAAATAGTCATAATCATATCGGAAGCCAAACTATCACTACAGAGGGAAAAACAAGTTTGAAATGATACACAAAAATCAAAATCAAATTTCAAACCAAAATACAAGAAAAATCGAACCGATAACAAGAATCTATCAATTGAATATTGAAGGATCTAGCAAATCGAAATGCGAACATTTATCGAATCAACTAAAAGATTACAAAATAGATATTGCAGTCATTCAAGAAACACACATGTCACCAGACGAAATTTTAGTTACCAGAGGTGAAATTCCTGGATATGAAATTATCGGAGCAACATTTCATAAATCGTATGGAACTGCAACGTATGTAAAATGTGGTCTGAAAGTGTGAAACTAGTGGAAACTTCTTCAACAGACGATGTTTCTATCATAACAATTGAGGTTGGCGGAACAATTATTATGAATATATACATATACCAAACACAGCCTGGCCGACTAATGTTCTCCCTTCATATGATAAACCGAGCATCTATATTGGTGACTTTAACAGCCATCACACACTATGGAAATATCAGAATGATGACATCAACGGTATAACCTTCCTTTAAAATATATCAAATTTACAAAGAGGCGTTAATTCGTATTCTTCAGATATTTAATTTTAAAAAGTTTTAGTCCGATTAAAATTCTAATTGTTCATCATCTTGGAATATATTCATCTTGGAATCATCTTGGAATATATTCCATACGATAGCCTCGCGGTATGAATTTTTTTGCAGCTGTTAGAGTAGCGCCAAGGAAACGTTCGTAGTTCTTTGCAACTTGTGGAATAAATCGTACAGAAGCATCTTTTGAAAAATGCCATGAAGCCTTTAAAAAATTCCATCTAGGTTTCGGTATTGAATGTATCATCGGGATTTGTATTCCAGCCTCTACTATTACTGGTCGATGCTGAGAATGTGGGAAACCCAATAATATTTGTCTTAAAGCATGCATTGGTTGACCTTTAGAATTAGATGAAACAAAGCATAGGTCTGGGTTGTAATCTCGGCGCCATCGGCCGGATTGAAAAATACCAAGGTCTTTCGCGTCGAATATGAGATGCAAGTTTTGCTGTTCAGACCAATTAACAAGTGTTATACCGTTGATGTCATCATTCTGATATTTCCATAGTGTGTGATGGCTGTTAAAGTCACCAATATAGATGCTCGGTTTATCATATGAAGGGAGAACATTAGTCGGCCAGGCTGTGTTTGGTATATGTATATATTCATAATAATTGTTCCGCCAACCTCAATTGTTATGATAGAAACATCGTCTGTTGAAGAGGTTTCCACTAGTTTCACATTTTCAGACCACATTTTACATACGTTGCAGTTCCATACGATTTATGAAATGTTGCTCCGATAATTTCATATCCAGGAATTTCACCTCTGGTAACTAAAATTTCGTCTGGTGACATGTGTGTTTCTTGAATGACTGCAATATCTATTTTGTAATCTTTTAGTTGATTCGATAAATGTTCGCATTTCGATTTGCTAGATCCTTCAATATTCAATTGATAGATTCTTGTTATCGGTCCGATTTTTCTTGTATTTTGGTTTGAAATTTGATTTTGATTTTTGTGTATCATTTCAAACTTGTTTTTTCCTCTGTAGTGATAGTTTGGCTTCCGATATGATTATGACTATTTTTGATTGTGTACCTTTTAGGCAGTCTATCCTTACAACATTATTTAAATTTAAAATAACAATTTTATGAAAATATTATTTTTATCAAAAATGTTTTGCATCCGAAGTCAATGGTTGCTTGATTATATTAAATAATATAATATAATATAATACGTTCATAATATATTTTATAATAAAAACATAATATAGAGATATAGATAATATAGATAATAAATTATTGATCATTTTTATCGTCTTCCATTACAGACGGATAGAAGAGAAGTTTGGTTATGAACTGATTGGTCTGATCTCGTTGTTTTTTATAAATATCTTCATCAGTAGAATTCGGATGAAATCAAATCCATTATGCCTGCAAACAGTCAAACTGTTGAGATCCCTCATTCACAACTGTCATATAGTGACAGAATGCAGAGGGATTCCTTTGTTTGCGAAATGAAATCGACTAGCTGATAGATACGCCAATTTAAAAACAATTCCTGGAACACGAGGATATCACTCATGCATTCCTAAAAATGATGGATCAATCTTAGCTAGACGTTATTCTAACTCTAAAATTCTAACTATAAAAACATAATATAGAGATATAGATAATATAGATAATAAATTATTGATCATTTTAATCGTCTTCCATTACAGACGGATAGAAGAGAAGTTTGGTTATGAACTGATTGGTCTGATCTCGTTGTTTTTTATAAATATCTTCATCAGTAGAGTTCGGATGAAATCAAATCCATTATGCCTGCAAACAGTCAAACTGTTGAGATCCCTCATTCACAACTGTCATATAGTGACATAATGCAGAGGGATTCCTTTGTTTGCGAAATGAAATCGACTAGCTGATAGATACGAAAATTTAAAAACAATTCCTGGAACACGAGGATATCACTCATACATTCCTACAAATGATGGATCAATCTTAGCTAGACGTTATTCTAACTCTACGGAATTTAGTAATGTAAAATTAAATAAATGATAAAAAATGTGTAAAATATTTATTTTGAGTTAAAATTAAAAATTTATTATAAAAACATATATGTAAATCCAAAAAACACTGTTCATTTTTTAACTCCACTTTTTTTATGATGAAACATTTTAAGGCGTGTTGCAATAAAATTAATAAAAAAAAACAAATCGAATTGGAATTTTTTACCGTTATGTTTCTAAAAGAAAGTGTTCAAGGTCATATAATGTGAATTATTATTTTGCTCTGTTTAATACATACATTTTGAGTTATATAACATTAAAATCAGTCCAGTAGTTTTGACTGTAGAGCCATTTCAATACACCAGGGTCGAGCAATTTCTTGATTTTTCAACACCCTGTATCTTAGACAGGGTTAAAAAAAAAACTAAAAACGCAGAAAACTTTTGATTGATGTCAACGAATTCTAATTATACAAAATTAAAACCTCATTTCCAGACCTTGCTGATTTCACGTGTTTTTCACCCGGCATTAAAAATATGTTTCTCCTCGACGCCTAATAAATTCATTTTGTTAAAATTTTATCCGGAACTCCAAGAATTCCCATTGCAATAGGTAGATTTTATATGAAATCTACCTAAAACAAGCAGCTCAAAGGATAAACTTATATCATATTATTTAGAACATCAGCAGCCAAATTCTGTAACTGTGAAGCGGTGTAGTGATAAATTTTTTATCACTTCACCGTAAAAAAATCTAAATTAGTGAAATGTTAAAACTGAAAAGTTAACACTGACTTTTGGTTAGTGATAAAATAAAATGAATTCTTTTGTTGCTAACGCCATTATGTCAAAAACACAATTACACCAATGTGATTTGTTTATTTAAGATTTCAAAATAACATCAAAAATTTTTTTTCAAATTTAACTTCGAAAATATTTAATGATAGTTAAATTGATGTTTAAATTGTGTTATTCAAAATGATTGGTATTTATGTGTTTTAGACCGTAGTTCGGAATTAATATATCTTTATGTATATACGTATATACAGTCAACTAGATTTACATTTCATGTATCAAAACGCTCATGTTTGTGTTAGGTTTATGTATTGTTTTCTTGAATTTAATGTTTTTTGAAAATGAAACTGGCAATTACAAATAATGCAAGAGCACAATACCATTGAAGAGGTCATCGGTCTCTATCTGAACACTTATGCAGAAGTGTGTTCAGAATATTGTTAAAAAGATCGACGTCTGCTATCGTAGTCGTGATGAAAATTTGCCAAATATTACTTTTTATCCAGAACGGTAATATAACATACTTCTAATGAGATATTATAGAATTCTTTCAAAATCTATATTTCTTGAGCAATAGAGGAACAAATTCCTGTTGTTAGATTAGAACTTTAATTATGACCCCACTAGAGTCAAAATAAGTCTTATCTGCAAAAAATAGCAATATACTTGACATCTCGTTTATTTCAGCATTTCTCATAAATATGTCTTTGCATAACTGACGGCACGAATTAATTGAACAAATCTTTTATTTAATCCAATTAAAAATTAATTTCGCTCAACCATTATATTTTGTTCACAAAAAATAATTTATTTTGAAAATAATAAATAAAGGATTTTTTATAATAATTCTATTAAATAAAACAATCAATGAAAATTTTATGCATTGACGTTTGATATTTAGTGAGTCGCCTACTTACTATAAGATTTTTTAACACTTACATCGCACATAAATTGCATATAGAATCGCAAAAAATGTTAAAATGATAAAAATTTGGTGATAAAATCGAAATAAAGAAATTTTTAACACTTCACCACTTCACAGTCACAGAATTTGGCTGCAGGTGTTATAATTATATCACAAACAACGATCTACTGTATCGCTTTGATATGATTAAACATTAATTTTAAGGTAAATGTATTTTTGAGCCATATAAAGTAAAAAAGTTTTTAGAACACATAACCGCATAACTACTTTAAACCCAATTTGTTTAAAGTTATCATAAGACAAATTATTGGAAAATAATATTTTTAAATTTCATAATCTATTCTTTTAGAACTCATGTATTCAAATTTAAAACATTAAATTGATACAAATTTTAATACATAGATTTTGAAATTTAAAAATATTTTTATCCTACACAACCAAATCAAATTAAATCAATTTCTGACCAAAAAAAATTGGCTAAAGTCAACAACCTAAACATATGGTTAAAGTGCATTTGAAAGATGAAAAATAAATCAAATATCAATCTATGTAGCCAACAACAACAACGCGTAACCCAAATTCTTCAAAAACTGAAAAATTATTTTGACCATTTTTAACTTACAAAAACAAACCAAAATTATCAATGAATTCTAAAAACCTTTATATAAACATGTCAAGGGAAACACTAATCCATGCGAGTTTTTTTTAAATTATTAATTGTATTTTATCATCGTATTTTTTGTTGTCTCATTAGTAAAATAGAATATAAAGCAAAAGAAATTTCAAATGCATATAAATGTTTCTCTTTTTTTATTTTGATTTGTTAAAGTATAAGTACTTTTTATCTCTGTTTAGAAATTTTTTTTCAAAACTAACACGAAACATCAATACGTTGCCGGAAAATTATAACAGATCAAAAATTAACATAATTTAGTGAAAAGATGATACACTCAGCAAACTACTCAAAATCATCTCCATTTAGCGTTTCGAGAAAATATTACAAAATCACAAATTCATATTTCTTTCAAATTCCAAAAATATTGTAAAACTTAAATAAAATCAAACTTTTTCAAAATTCCAAAAATATTCCAAAAATTAGAATAAAATCAAATACTTAAACTTTTTTAAATTCCATTAATATTCCAAAAATTCTTAAAAATCCAAACTTTTTCCAAAATTCTAAAAATATTATAAAAATTATAACAAAATCAAAAATTGAAAAATACCAAAAACATTCCAAAAATTAGAATAAAATCACATATTTAAACTTTTTCTAAATTCTAATAAAATTCCAAAAATTCTTAAGAATTCAAAGTTTTTCCAAAATTCTAAAAATATAACAAAAATTATTACAAAATCAAAAATACAAACTTTTATCAAAATTCCAAAACTATTTCAAAAACTATAACCAATTCAATAAAACCAATTCATAAAAACATAAATTTTTTTTTCCAAAAAATTGGCTAAAAAAATCAATGAAATCATTTTTGACACGCTTGACATTATTTTTTTGACAATCTTATAATGCCATAATTCTCTATAATAATAATATATTTTCATGCATACATATTATAGTCCAGTAAATAAAGGTTAAAAGGTCGCAAAAATCCTGTCGCGGACGGGACCTGGCGGAAATTGTTGGTCTTACCGAGTACTTTGACGTGAGCAAAATTACCTTGGGGTTCCGACCCTGTGAGCCTGGAAAATGGCCCTCAAAGTGTCAGAAGTAGTTTCCGGGTCATATCTCCGGAAATATGGCAGTTAGGGTATTCCTGTTTAGCTAGAAATGAAGGTGAGCTAATTATCTACAGAAATGGTCCTGATCATTTTTATCGTAAACCCGATAGTTTCCGAGATAACGGACTGGAACCTTGTCCTGCATTTTTCTCTTCATCATGGAGCCAGAACGCCGCTTAACACGTATTTACTAAGGAGCGGCGGACAAATTAGCGGATAACTCGGTCAAAATTCAATATTTTTCGATGATTCAAAATTCACGTGAAAGAGAAAACCCGTACCTGTCACATCCTGTGATAAAATTCCTGTTATCACTTTGTAAGCGAGTGCAAACGGCGGTCAAAGTTTCTTTTTATTCGGTTTTCTGACGCTGTTTTAAATTGATTCATATTTTTTTTAAAAATTGTGTTTTTATATGTTTCTTTCTTGATTATTGTACCTGTGGGGGTCTTGAAACATCTCAGAAAGTTTGTCACAGTGGCTTTCTCGCACTTTTAAACAAATGGGAGTTTATTAATTTCCATTTTGAGTACTTTCATGGAGTTTCGGAAAGTCCGCGGAAAATCATTAATAAAAGATTTATTGTCTATTAAAGTGCCTTATAAGTTACACCAATTTGTAGCTTAGAATGTCTAATTTTCGATCGTATTTTTCAAATTGTTTAGAAATTTCCAGGGCTCTTTAAAAGTTGATTTTACGCCCACACGGGAAAAAAACTGGCCAAATTTTTCAGAAACTTTTTTTTCTTTCCGAGGAATGTTTTGGGTATTGTTACTTATATAAAAGTAAAGCTGAGATTCTCAGCTTTCCATTGATATAAATAATGCCATTATTTTTAATCCACAAAGAAAAAAAATTGAAAAAGTTTCTCTGAAATTATTTATGATAATTTCCTCTTTTTTTCTGCTTCACGTGGCGGCGCGTATATTACGTGTATAATATCGGTCCGCGCAGGCGCGCACACATGGGACACACACACACTGGCTTCACGCGTCCCTTGTGGACTTATATTGTTATTGTTCTTGTATTAATCGTCAACAATAGTACATTATGATGCTAGGACGTAAAGCTAAAGATTTTGGACGGATGTGGAGTCGAGGCGCTAGCCGAGATTTGCACCCACATTAAGTCCAAAATAGCTTACGTCCGTGCATTATCTACTATTTTTTATTCGCCGCAAGCAAAATATTTTAAGAAAATTTGTTTATTCTAAATTAAAATTATAAATTTTCATAAATTTTAAAATAAAAATATGTGGAACAAGTAACCTTTGACAAAATATTAATTATTTTTTTCAAATTATTGTGTAGCTATGACAACAAATGATAACAACTATTTTAATTGGATAATGAAATTTTGAATTTAAGGGTTGCTTTGATAAAAAATTTTATTTTTCATAGAATTTAAACAAATACAAATGCTTTTTACTTTTTTGGACGTAGCTATGACAACAAAATAAATAGTTAAAAAGTGACACTTTTAGGCCGTAAATCACAGTAATAAAGTAACACTTTAATATGTAGGCGAATAAAAACGTCATTTATTATAAATTATTAAATTAGAAATCGACAATATATAACGCATTTACAGCGACATAACATATTAGTACATGTATAATTTAAATTTGTGTGTGACTGATCCTTCCTATGCTCCTATATGGCCGCGATAATTTCGCAAATACAACGAGAAAGCCATTGTCTTTTGCAGGTCAAATTTTTCAGGCCAAAACATGGAGCTGTGGGTATTTCCAAGCCCTCAGTTCTCAAATTTGATGAGAATCTGGCGTTTTTTCATGGTCTCAAATTTGACAATTTTTCACTACCCGTTTTTGCAAAAAGTATCAATGTTGCGAAAAAAATGATTAGGACCATTTCTGTAGATAATTAGCTCAACTTCATTTCTGGCTAAACAGGAATGCCCTAACTGCCATATTTCCGGAGATATGACCCGGAAACTACTTCTGATACTTTGAGGGACACTTTGACCATTTTCCAGGCTCACAGGGTCGGAACCCCAAGGTAATTTTTCTCACGTCAAAGTACTCGGTAAGACCAACAATTTCCGCCAGGTCCCGTCCGTGACAGGATTTTTGCGAGCTTTTGATCTTTTTCGACCTTTATTTACTGGACTATTATTAATTTTATTTTTTTCCAAAAAATTGAGTAAAAAAATAAATAAAAATCTTTCTTTTGACACACTTGACAACATTTTTTTGACAAACTTATAATGCAAAAATCTAGATTTTGGTCTCCCATACCAATCCCGACCATCAAGATTTCTCCAAATTCAATGTTCCTACTCGTAATCACTTAAAATGAACGTTTTTTAAGCAAAAAATATGCAAATTTCCTTGTTTTGACACACTTGACGATTTTTTTGACACGCTTCCGGTACAGCTATCGAACACATCGTCCTTTCGGCTCTTTCTATTGAGTAATCCTATTTTTAGAAAAAAAAATTTTCAAATCCGTTCAGCGGCTTTCTAGATTTCGTAGGTTGTGACGGACGGACGGCGGACGGCCGGCCGACAGACAGACATACATTTTTGTTTGTTGCTTTTTTAGAATCAGTAGGTCCTAAAACGTCGAGAAATGCCAAAAAAGCATGGGTAAGAATTTCGCTTTGAGCTCATGAATGTAATCTCAGGTCTTTCAGACCGAAGTAATTATATCAAACACGACCAAATGAATCAATTTAAATCAAACTCTGACCAAACTAAATTGATATATTCTAAAATCTAAAGTCATCGACCTAGAACAATAAAAACTTAATATAGTTCAAATCCATTTAAAAAAAGATGAAAAAATAAATAAAAAATCTTGACAACAAAACAAACAATTCGTAGCCCAAATAACAAATTCAATCATTTGCTTCTTCAATATACAAAAACAAAAAATTATCATCCCAACACAATCCTTAAATTATATATTTAAACACTCATACATACGAGTACTTAAATTATCAATGAATGAAATTATATTTGTTAAATATAAAAAACTATCATCTCAATACAATTCTTAAATTATATATTTAAACACTCATACATACGAGTACTTTTTTTTTATTTTCTATTTTATAATTATCGTATTTTTTCGTATTTAAGTAAAAGTAAAATAGAAAATAAAGCAAAAGAAATATTTCTCTTTCAAATATAAATTCTCATTTTTTTATTTTGATTTGCTTTGTTTATTGTTTCATATAAGACAGAAAGAATGCAATGTATAATTTGTAAATTGCTTAACCCTTCATCTCTGGTTGTACTTTTATTTGTATTATCAGTATTCTATATACAATTTGTGTGAATAGAGGTTATTTCTCTCTATATATGTTTCTCTATGCTTAAAGTAAGAGTAAGGAGAAAAAAAGAAAAAAACGTATATTACTTATAATGTTTGTAATATTTTTAGAATTGTGGAAAAGTTTGAATTCTTGAATTTTTAAGAATTTTTGGAATATTATTAGAATTTAGAAAAAGTATAAATATTTGATTTTGTAAGAATTTTTGGAATATTTTTGGAATTTTGAAAAAAGTTACAATTTTTGATATAGTTATAATTTTTGCAATATTTTTAGAATTTTGGAAGAAGCTTGAATTTTTAAATTTTTAAGAATTTTTGGAATATTATTAGAATTTAGAAAAAGTTTAAATATTTGAATATTTTTATTCTAAGTTTCGGTATTTTTTTTTATTATTCTTTGATTTTATTTAATTTTTACAATGTTTTTGGAATTTTGAAAAAAATATGAATTTGTGATTTGGTAATATTTTCTCGAAACGCTAAATGGAGAGGTTTTTGAGTAGTTTGCTGATTGTATCATCTTTTCACTAAATTTTGTTAATTTGTGATCTGTTACGATTTGCCGGCAACAAATTGGTGTTTCGTGTTTGTTTTGTAATAAATTTCTAAACAGAGATAAAAAAATACATGTACTTTAACAAAGAGCTATGTTTGATATATATCGTTGGCCAAAACTAAAAACAATGTCCTCACAAAAGATTTATGCCAAAAACAATATCAAAATCCTTAACCAAAACCGAAGTTTCGATATCGCAGAAATTGAGATTTCAGCCTCTCCATATTTTACAATTTTCGTTGACAAAACAAAATTTAATTTAAATTTTCCATTTTAGCGTAATACTATAATAACAAAGTTTCCATTTCAAAAATAACTGAAATTTCCATTTTAGTATAATACTATAACCCACAAAAAATTTCAATCCTACTATCATTTCAACTACCAACTCGTCAGAAAACTCCTTAATCAACTCAATCCAAAAACTATCAGCCAATATCAAAAATAAAACTGAAAACCCGTACCGTAAAATAATTTATTCCCACGATGAAACCATTTGGTTGCATTTTTGTTTTGTAGCATTTATGGAATGCAAAGGTAGCACGAGGAAATTTTGTTAACTATTAACAGGCATATCCTCTATGCCTGTTATTGAAATAAAAAATGCACTTAAGAATTTATCAAAATTGTAAGAGGACGGGATGAGAAGTCTTTGGTAAACACATTTCCGAATAATTTTTAATGTTGAAAATTTTTCTAGCTTTGTGTAAATTTAGACCAAGTTTATGTTAGTAATTGTTCAATTAAACTAAACCAATTTTTTTTTATAAACAGAGCTTCTGTTGATAAATCCATTTTTTTAAACAAAATGCGTTCGCGTATCCAAGACTTTATAATAACTTTATACCACAGTGAACCAAGCATAAATAAAGTAAAAATAATCCTCTAAGTACATATTCGGTTTTCTAATTTCTAACACTTTTCTAATGTTTTTTGTTGTTGTTTTTATATGTAGAAAATGAAAATGTTTAGCCCGTGTTCATTTGAAAACTCACATATAATGAAAAATAACAAGACAAAAGGATATGGTTGGGCAATAAACTCAACATCATCGTATTACAATCCTAACACTTTAACAACCGAACTTAAAGCTTAAATATCTTTAGCTTTGGTTTGTATTCACCCTCACCTAACAAAACACTAACAGAATGTAGGATTGCATGCTAGTTAATAAAATGGGAAGTTCTACATCCATAATTCTAAGAATTTGGTTTTCATAAATTTTATAAGAAAATAAACCAAGAGAATGTTTGTTTTTCTGAGAATTTCCTTAAAATATCAACAAGTTGTGGAAACTTATTGATTTTCGTTTGAGGAAAAAAATGTTTAAAGAGGATATACTTGTACCTAATGGAATAATTGGTGACATTCATTTAGTTTTATCATATTAACATCTTAATCGCTTATATTCAGAATTACTAACTTGATTTTCGAAATATGTACATTTAATTTTGATGGTTCAACAACGACAAAAAATACAAAATTAGTTTTAAATTCATGCGTGGGATGGAATATATTTTGTATTCAGTGGATGAGTGAAATGAAGTTATTGAATTTTTTTAAAGTATATTATATATGGTAATTGTTACGTTAAAATTGTGATTATTTATGTAAATATTTGCTTAAATTAGATTATTTTAATGGTTTTAGGTGTGAATTAAATGCAGACACTAAAATCTTAATTATGAAATAAAAATTTTTTTGCCTTACCAAATTAATGAAATCAGATCAGTTTACAATAATTTAATTCATGTTATAACATTTCTCTGTTGCATTTCTAAATGCTATGGCACGTAAGGATGGGTATTTTCATTTGCGGTAGAGTCTTATTGGATCATGTAATGACAATAAAGGCGCCCGCTTTAATAGTACTCCTGATTTGATGAAAAGTGATACAACTAAAAATGATACTTTCAAAGACAACATTTTTTTATACGAAAGCCATATACAGGGTGGTCAAAGTTGGCTAAAGCGTGTATTTTAGTTTATTCTTAAATTGATTATTGAAAGAAAAACAATTTTATTTAAACATTCAAGTAATTGCAAACGAATTATCAGATTATCTGGACATACTGCTAGTTTGTCATGGAAATCTACCTATACAGTTGAAAAAAGCTGAATATGTAATGCAAATTGCTACACATATAGGTCCTACGGATTAGGCCCTATGGTCTACATTACAAAACAATGCAAATCTTGCTTTAAAGTTAAATTTAATGCTCTTTGTATTAGCAAGTTGTTTTCAAACTTCTAGCGTAGCAAGTTGTTTTCAAACTTCTGTCATTTCTCTAAAAAATAAATTATAATGCTAGTTAGAATTGTACTAAAGTTTGTAGTTTTGCATTTAAATTAGTTTTAATGCAACATTTGCTTTGCAATTTAATAGTAGCTTTAAATAACCAATATAGCAAAGCTTGTATTAAAAATTGCAGTAACTTTTTAACTGTGTATTTTTGTATGTAATATAAACAAAATTATGGCGATCACCACCCTAAAACGCATGTTGTTGTGGGACGTAGGTTAAAAAAAATTTTAGGTGTGGTGATACAAATTGTAGTGCCTTACACAACATATTTTATTTAAAAAAACATTAAAACTGGTGCAAAAATAACAGTTAAACATTCCTTTGCATTCAATTCTACCCTACCCCCACCCCCTGGTTTGTCTTTCAGAATGGTGTTTCGATGGGTTGTGTTGGTTTTAGTGATGTTTCGTAAAATTTTGTTTCATATTTCCTTTTACGTTTAACGAAATATATGGTGAAATGTTAACTAAGTGCTGTTAAATTATGACAATTTAATACCCTGATTACTGAAATCATGTCACATAGGTAATATGACTATAGTCACCGCACGTCACATAAAAATTGGTACTGTTGAATTCAATAAAAGCGGACACGGGACGGGACTATCGTATCGAAACGTTGAGTCTAAAAACATATGTGAAGAAGAATGACATAGATACCATCGTTTTGCAAGAATTAAGTTAGTTAAGAATTATAATACAACGTCTGAACAAATACTTTTTCTATGTAGTATAGAATTCAAAGAAAATGTGGTAAATCTGATAGTATTGAAGTTCTAGAATGGAGGATGAAAATGTGGCACATCCAGCAACAATTTTCTTTAGGATCATCAATAAGAAATGCAGTTTTTAAAAAGCACTGGTAGAAATTAAAATAAACGTCAAAAAGTATAAAGTAATGCAAATAGGTGCGAAATAAGTGATGAAAATCAGTGTAGATAGAGACAAGTTTGAACAGAATAAAAAGTATAACTATCTAGGAATAGTAGTCTCCGGAACGATCATGTAATGGCCAAGGGAAAGAGCGCATCCAGAAAACTCGGCCTCCTCAATAAATGTAAAAATATTTTTCTCCGTATCAATTACTCCACATTCATAAGTCCTATGTTCATCCCTGTATGGAGTATTGTTGTCAAGTTTGGGGCGCTGCATCTGATAACATCCTAGCTCTTGGGACTCTGTTTAAAAGCGTGCTATACGAATTGTTGGTGATCGAAATTAAACATTAAATCTTTATTCCCTACAACATCGTCACACTGTTGCTGGTCTCGTTTTTATAATAAATATCGTCACCAGCAGTGCTCGGATGAAATCAGATCCATAATGCCTGAGACATATTCTTTTTCCCGTTTTACTCGTCAATCGGTTTGTGCAAACAGCCAAACTGTCCAGATTACTCATTGTCATCGAAACAAGAAGCAAAGGAATTTCTTTGGGCGTACATCCTACATATGGAATGCAAACACCTCAAGACGCATGTTGTTTTGGAACCAAGGTCTTAAAAAGTGTCTGGGTTGTTGTAACACATTTTGTAATTCCTACTACACAACACTTTTTATTAAAAAAAAAAAGAATTGTCTGGTGAAAAAGAGATGAAAGCAAGGCTTTTTATGGCAAAACAAGCTTTAGCAAAGAGGATGTTGTTGATAAGTAAATTAGACATGACTCTTAAGAAAAAATGATACAAAAGGTGGACACTGTCAAAGAAAGCAATTAATAAAGTAGCAAGTTTCGAAAAGTGGATATGATGAAGAATATTTAAAAATCAGATGGATTGACAAAGTAAGAAATGAGGAAGTTAAGAGAATGGTGAGAGAAGAACGTTGTCTGGTTAGGACAATTGAATCAAAAAAACAGAATTGAATGGTTCATGTACATGAGAAGATCATGTTTGTCAAGAGATGTTTTGGAAGGGTTGGGTATGGGAAACTAAAGAGAAAGAGGCGAAAGAGCAAAATGATTGACCGGTTCAAGTCAGTTTATGTTGGATACGAGAAAATCAAAGCGGTGGCAATTGCAAATGAAATATATAACTGTTGGAGACAACGGGAACCTGCACGTGTCAAAAGAAAGATTTTCATACATTTTTTTACCCATATTTTGAAAAACATAAAATGAGAAACGGAAAAGTATTAGTGGGAAAATGTTAGCATATTGCAGACTAAATGTCGTTTTTCCATAACAAAAAGAAGCATTTACGCTATAAATGGAGAGTTTTCCAAAAATTTCTGGACTTTCTTTCTGAACTAATTGGAACAGTTATAACTCAGTTATAACCCATAGGTTGAAAAATATCAGGTCGTCATTTTGAATTAATATCTTTTTTAAAAAAAAGTTGTAATTATCGAGTTGTAGCTAGCTCTTGGGTGCGGACAACGACAACCCCTCCTAACCGTTCTACTTTCATATAAATTTTGTTTTATTAGAATGTTTTAGTCTGTGAGTGATTGTTTTTTAGTTGGATAATCGAGATCATTTTTGCTTATTTTTGATTATACAAACAAACATATTTTGACCATTTGATCGATTATCATGTCAATAATCCTACCTCTGAACGTGTGAAACATGTGGAACGTGTGGTCCAGTATCAACGTCCGATTATTATGAAATAACTATGGCACCTCTTGGGAATGTTAAATTTTTATAATATATTCATTCCACAAGCCAGTAAGCCAGTAATTAAGCTATATTAATTGATTTTTGAAAAGCTTCATGAATAATGATAACCGATCCGTAACACTACGCTGAAATTCCAACAATTGCCAATTGCATTTGGCTGATAGATAAGTATATTTGGTCATCAATTAAATAAGATGTAAAACAAATGGCTCAAAATTGCCTGGTGTGCCAAAAGACAAAAATATGTCGTACCATTCAAACCAAAACCCTTTAGGAAATTATCCTCGAGCATCTCAAAAATTTTTCGAAATCCAGATTGATATTGTCGGGCTATTGCCAATATCTAAAAACCAATGATACAATTATTGATAGATCTACTCGTTGGCTGGGAGCAATTCCGATACCAGATATAGAAGCTGAAACTGTTGCTTTTGCAATATATATTAGTTGGATAGCACGAATTGGTGTTGCAGAATTATATGCTTTCGCAACCAACTTTCAGTTTGAAAAGAGGAGAACATCTATAGCTACAATCCCAAATCGAATGGTTTTATTATGCCTTGGCATCGCACGTTTAAGGCAGAAGTAATGTGCTATGATTAACCATATTGGATCCGTATCCTTCCATCAGTTTTATTTGGTCTTCACCAATCGTTTTGTGAGGATTTTAACACTACATCTGCCAAAATGTCTACCTGGGGAGTTTTCCGAGGGTTGCAAAGAGATTGTCCGGCTATGTTTAAATCTTAAAAGATCACGTTAACGAACTAAAAACATCCTCACCAACAAAACACGCAAATAACGTAGTGTCTGAGCACTCGGTCGATTTGATAAAACGTTTGTAATTTACTTTAAGGGTGAAAATACTAAAATTTCTATAGATAGGCTAAATCCCTATCGCTGAAAAGAACTTGACACTTCTATGAAGCAGCAAACTCTCAACACATCTACGGCCCGCCCAACGCCAACCCTCAGCCCGCCATCCAATTTCGTCTTCAGACACTGCCAGTTCTGAACAATTTTTCCATTCCAGTTTACCTTCTTCAAGTCGTTCTGGTTTGGGTCATACAAACTTCAAAGCTTTAGATCAAAACAAGAATTAACATTTAGTAGCAAAGCATCATAAAGTAATACTCCATAGTTAATATAGAGAGATCTACCACTGACTGAATAGAGTTCATCTGACAGCACTCCGAAAATACCACCTAGACTAATAGTATATCACTGCTATTACCAGTGGTATGTGATATCTCACGTATTAGCCCATATGTCAATAGCAAGGACATGAAGACGCAAAGTTGTCATATCTGTAGATCAAAAATAAAAAAACATTACAACATTAACATTCTAACATTCTAAATTTCAGGTATGAACCAAAATTGTTGAACATTTTAAAACATTGTAAAATTTGCAGGTAGCTTTACCCCATCTGTCTACTGTTTGGGTTACATGAAAATAATTCAATTCGAAAATAATTCTTCATGGAATTAATGTTATAGTGTAAACTGCAAGCTCAAACTTTTTAAATTCAAACTTTTTAAATTAGTGTGAAAAATTATTGTCTGCCAAACGGATTAGCAAGTTCTTTGAACTTTACGATTTTGTTGCAATTTTGTTGAGGAAATTTCCAAGCAGGAACTAAATCGTTATTTTACTCCTATCTTTGTTTATCCTTTCCTATCTCATTTTACTTCTATCTATTACTTACTCCTTAATCTGACTACCAAAAAGGTCTCGATTGAAAGTTTTATTTTGCTTTATAAATAAAAGCTAATATAAGCTAAGCAAATCTTTCAGAATGTTGTAAAATTTGAATCCAACTAGGTAGGCTGAAGTTTTTTTCGGACGAACCTCTTATAGAAAGAAATGAGACCTTTGTTGTTAAATTTATATCACAATATGTGTTACAAAATATACATATAAACCTTTTAAGACAAAGGTCCCCCAACAACATGCGTTCTAAGGTGTTGATGGACGCAAATTTGTTTTTTTTTGTTTTTTTTGTAAATTTTTTTATAGAAGGAATAACTACACAATAAATCCTATCACATATAAAATATGACATCGGCCAATATTTCATGATAGAATAGAAAAAATAAAAATAAAATAAAAATTTACCTTTTATTTTATTTTATTTGTTTAATTTGTTTTAACCATTTGCAGCAACAAAACTAAAATGTGGCTGCCAATACTCCAGCTAGTGGCATATGCGACGCACTTCATTCCTCAGTGAATAAAGTGCACACATAGAATTATATGAAGGCTCGATTCTTCGGGTAAGCAATAATGTGGCATCATCAAGGAATATTCCATAGGCCATAGCTAAGATTGAGTGTACTACCGTTGACTGAATACAGTTCATCCTTCAGCACCCGAGATGAGCATGATATTTTATTCTCATCTTTTAACGAAACACTACCAATTCAACGAATCAAGCTGAAGCTAATATACTGTGGAATTTAGATAGTGCCTCAAATGATCCAACTAATTTGATGTTAAGTGATTAATGACACGTTACAGTGTATATGTTAAATTAAAAACGAGCCGCTCCTGTAAAACGTTAGAAACTTGAAAGTTTTATACAAAGGGCTACAGCTTTGCCAAAACTATTGAATCTAATTTAAATAAAACTGGTTTAAACTGGTTTCAAATCAGATAACTAGCAATTATGATGAGAAAAGAATCCAGTCAGTAAATTCACTATGTTGAACTGTATAGTATCACTGACATAAAAAAGCACTTTTTGGTCCACAAAATTGTTACTTGAACTATTTGAATTCAGGAATTGACACTTCGAGTGAAGGAGTAATAAACCGTATCAGTGACTTGAAGAGATGAATAACATGCAGTCGGATGTGCTGATTAAATGTGTACACTTTTGTGAGAATGAAGCTTCTCGTCCCTATCTACCCAATAACTCCACTATTCAATAAACATTTTACAACCAAATTATCAACACTACCATCCAACACAAATTATACAAGTACAACCCAGAATATAAAATTCATTCAGTTTATCTCTACAAATAAATTTATTTACATATTTTACAAATTGAAATAAATCATGAATGAAATTTGTAGCACAAGCTTTTAAAATTATTAAAATATTGTTTCGAAAAAAAAACAATTTAACGTATGACGTCATATCACCCTTCTCTACTTTTCTCAGTTGTGAATTTCTTTCGATACCTCATAATGTCATCAGTCATCACCAATTCTATACTCATTGTTTTGATATTATGGGAACTCCTACACAAAAACTTCTCCAACTTTAGTTTGACGTCATAAAATTTAATACATTATTGAGAAAGACAAAATACGATGGAGGAGGAAATTTTATTCAACTTTGATCATTTGTTCCATATAGGTATAGTGTCATATAAAAAGTTGGAGAAATAAGGATTTTGAATGAACATGACAATTGAGGTTTATATATATATTGTTTTGTAAATAGAGAATAAGAAACGAAGTGTTTTTTTGTTTTTATTTTTTATGAAGGTCATGAGAGTTACTATTGATTTTAGGACGTCATAACAAAATATATTATCCTTGATTTTGAAACAACAATTTTTACATAGTAACATTGAAGACGAAAAATATTTTGTGAATCTAATTTTTGATGTTGTTGTATATACATTTTTAATGATAACAAAGATTTTTTCTTGTTTATGTTAAGGTAATAGAAATGTAGTAAAATAATTGATATTATGTTTGAAATATTAAGGAGATGGAATATTCGAGAGCCAGTTTAGATGGAATATACGGGTTAACGAAACCAAGAATTTGTAAGCTGGAATTTATTTGAAATTCAATAGCTGGGTTGGTTCGTTAGAACTAGCGATTATCAAATAAATCAAATCGATGAAGCTATGCAGCAGGCACTCTGCCGAGTTCAATCAATTATTGAACAGCAATAACTTTGTTTCCTAATTTATTTACAATAACTGGGCGCATCAAACTCATATCAGCAGTGAAGTGAAGTGAACAGCAGAGTCAGTTAAAAAGATTTACAACAACAGTCTATGTCTTTGACATAAAGGCATAGTGGCATGATAACTTTTAAGTCAAAAAACTATTGAGCTTGGTAAAAGTTCCTGAGCGAGTGAAGAACTTACAAAGAGGTTTTGTAGTTAAGCAAAGATTTCGTTATTATTATTTGTCCCCCATAAATTGTTTCTTTGAATACTATTTAGCTTTAGTCATTTGGCAGCTTTAATAATTTCACTCTCTTTAGAATGCCAGATTAGCAGCGCATCGGAAAACGTCTACCAATAACAAAGCATCCATATTACAATTTCTTTCCTTGGAAGAAATAAGCTCAGCTACTAATGTTTAAACAACGTTTCATTTAAAAATATTCAGATAAATGGTTTACATTTTTCAAAATGGGACAAAATTGACCAACATTAAAATTATCGGACATGAGGAACAAAAGGAACGGTGTCAATATTTCTAGATTTTGTATCGAGCTTTATATCTTAAGCAACAAATTGTTTAGTGAGGTCCTTGGTTCTTATACTCTTCCAATGAGTTGATATGTAGAATATAAATAAAAAATAATAAAAACATCCAGTTTATAGTTAATAATACAAACAAACACTCCCCTAAGGGTTCATACTATTTTGTCGCTATGATATGGGTCTAGCTTATCTGATGTACCTGAGCTAAAGAGGGGGGCTTTTGTATGGTATTAAACACCGCAAACCCGTTGTTGTGCTTTGTGAGTGCGGCGACCTAGGCTTGATTACCAATGCTACTTTATCAGAATCTACAGTCCATTCGTGGTCGTGCATTACCAAAGGATGAATCTGGTTGGGATAAACTGCAGAGCTTCCCCCTCCAATTGTGTATTGACTTCTAACAAGTATGGATGAAGGCCTGTAGGGGACCTTTATTTCGTCCAAACTCGTGGGAACAAAATGACATGTAATATAATACAATTAAATTTTTAAATTTTTTAAAAGTTTTGTTTTCACCAATTCTTTATTTCTTACATCTTATCATAAAATATTTGCATATATGTCATATTTTATTTTATGATTGGATTTATTGTTTAACTATTTATCGTTTAAAAAAAATTTTGATTAAATTAGCCTCCAAATCCATAATATTTGTGTAATGAAGAGCTTTCTCATCGGCGAACCAATGAAGCGGCATAGCAGGTCGCGTAACTAAATGAGGTTTTATTTTTGTGCTCCGGCTAATCACAGTATGGAGTTCGATTGGTAAACCCTGCTGCTCCAATACAAATGCAGACATGTACGCGAATTACGTGAACATTCGGAAATGGGATAAAAAATTTGCAAATAAAAAGATGAGACTCTGGCGACCCCTTTTGCGACAGACCCACGATCAACACGTCCAACCCCCACAATCACTCTCAGACGCCCACGCACTCACGCTCCACACATTCACTCACACATTCGACGACTAACACGCCCCCATTCAATCACTGACACGCCTTTTCACACCCATTCACACCCCTACGTTAATAAAAAAAATTTAAGCCGAATAAGTGTACTCACCCCATGATTAAATCCGGACCTCCTATCCTGTTTAGATCAGCCCTCCATCCGCACGGTGATCACGTTGGAAATCTCTCGAAAATATTTGTATAACAAAAATGTTGAATGAAGTTGCACGTACAAACGTTGTACGAAATGTTAAGTAGAAACGTTAAACAATCTGGTAATCAGCAACGTTGATTAATTTATAAATGTTAAATAAAATGTTCAGTAGAAACGTTAATTAAACTGGCAATCAGCAGCGTTGATTAATTTATAAATGTTAAATAAAATGTTGAGTAGAAACGTTAATTAAACTGGCAATCAGCAACGTTGAACAATTTTGTGCTTATATATAACGTTCAGTAGACACGTCAAACAAACTGGCAATCAGCAGCGTTGATTAATTTATAAATGTTAAATAAAATGTTGAGTAGAAACGTTAATTAAACTGGCAATCAGCAACGTTGAACAATTTTGTGCTTATATATAACGTTCAGTAGAAACGTCAAACAAACTGGCAATCAGCAGCGTTGATTAATTTATAAATGTTAAATAAAATGTTGAGTAGAAACGTTAATTAAACTGGCAATCAGCAACGTTGAACAATTTTGTGCTTATATATAACGTTCAGTAGGAACGTCAAAACAAACTGGCAATCAGCAGTGTTGAATAATTTATAAATGTAAAATAAAATGTTAAGTAGAAACGTTAATTAAAATGGCAATCAGCAACGTTGAACACTTTTGTGCTTATATATAACGTTCAGCAGCAACGTCAAACAAACTGGCAATCAGCAGCGTTGATTAATTTATAAATGTTAAATAAAATGTTGAGTAGAAACGTTAATTAAAATGGCAATCAGCAACGTTGAATAATTTATAAATGTTAAATACAATGTTAAGTAGAAACGTTGTATCTGGTCGTAAACATAAACGCCGAACCAATTTATAATCACAGGTGAGTACGGTAACAAGTATAGCAGTTACAGCCGAATACGTTGAAATGTCATTGTTGCAGGATGCGGTGAAATCCAAAAAAAAAATGTAATCAATTGTACCAATACCAGTTAAATCATTCGTTGAAGTAGAACTGCAATATTTTTATATCAATGGTAATCAATAATTAACAATAATTTGTATCCACGATTGCGGAGCAATACGTTGAACGGCAATTGTTGCCGGATGCGTTGAAATCCAACAAGCAATCGTTGTGATCACTAACATAAATGGGGTATCAATACTGCGTTGAATTTTGAGGTAAATGTTGCGTTTATTTCCTTTCAAACTAACTCGCACATAACGGACAAAACAACACACAAATATATTTTTTTATCTTTAATTTTCCGGTCACCGTCATTCAACACCCACGAGACACTAGTAGTTACTTTTTGTTTTCATTCACGGGTGAAACCAAGAATTTGCTGGAATCCTCCTATCAAACTTATTTGGATGCAATACAAACAACGAGACATCTCATATAAACATCGTGAAAATGATCAAATAATAAATCATATAGTAGACTTTGGTACATGAATTTTAATTTTATTATGGCTTATACTGTAACATTAAACATTTCGGATCCTTTTTGTTTTAAATTACCACACAGGGATTTTATTAATATTATATAGCCATAGAGCCTTAGTAACACAAAGAAAATTTTTCTAATTATCGAACTACAGTTCCTTATATCTAATTGGCTTAACAAAACACACAAAACAAAATTGTTCTAACTATGAAATTACAGTTCCTTATATATATTTTTCTTAACAAAACAAAAAAATTTTCTAAAATCACAATTTTCAGTTATTGGTACATATAGCCTTGACAGCACCCTAAAATTTGCTATGCAGGAATGTACAGTTTTACACCCATATTTTAACTTATCAGCACCAATTAAAGTTATTGAAACGGAATTTAATGGTAAGTATATCCATAACTTAATTTAGTCACACGACCGAAAAGTGGTTGATTAACAGTTTTTTGTTAATTCCCTTTATATAAATATCCTCCGATCTTAGCTGTACTGTAGGGAAGATTCTAACCGCCAATTTTACTTTTAATTAAGGATCAGGTTGGTATTGGTAACTCAAGAAAATTTACTAAATTCACGTTTTCTATGGTTGGATTATAATTTTATACATGCAAGGTTTGCCTAGATAGATCTTGTTATGGCAGCCATAGATTTTTTGATGGGCTATATCTTTGGTTCAATTGATTGATTCTAACGAAGAATTCACTCTACATTTTTCTAATAACCTAGTTAGGGTTACGGCTAAAAATTCGACGACCGACACTGTAATACGGGATTGGTTTTCTATTATACATTTATCAAATAAAATGACAGTCACTTCTCAAAAAAAACACAAAGACCAATCGACCGCCATTATTAAGGTTCTTTTCACTAGTTTTCATGCAAATCACTAATAAAAAAATTAATTGAACAAAAATAACAACTTACAGGAACCGGAAGACATATATTAAATCCTCAAAATATATATGCCCTTCGAATAAAAGATTTGATATTGATCCAGGTCTCCAATCCAGTGATCCTTTTTTCTTGTTATATCATGGAATTTTCCCACCAACCACTTTCACCTGCATTCGCAAAAACGTCAAAAATATTCACCAACGAACTACTCGTATGCGATGGAAAAATAATAATGTTAAGAGACGTCTAACAAATTAATCACAAAATGTAATAGAATAAGAGATTGAAAAGACTACAGTCGATCCATATATACCAAAAAAAATTCCTTTTCCGAAAATCGAAAACCTCGAATATAGGGTTTCAGATGTAAGACAATTAATTCAAATCAAGTGTTAGGAAATTTTTATAGTTAAACAAAACGGTTTGATATTAGATATTATTGTACGAAAATAAGGTTGTGACACAAAATATTTCCGACACATCCATAACATTTATCATTGAATTCAAAATGAATTAAATGCAAGTTCGATCAATGTTATGATGTTTAGACATTTATTAAACTACAATCTACTATATCAGTACAGCGAAGTTCAGTTCAATAACGGAAGGATTGTTTAAAGCAAAATACTCATACAAAGACAAATCAAATGTTTAACAAAGCAAAAATAGTAATTCTTTGCATGTTGACGATTGAAAAAAAATACGCACAGCTGTTATGAGGTTTGAAAATTTCGTTGTTTCATTACGGTTGGTGTTTAGAAAACTCAAACTCAAGTAGTATAGTGAGAACAATCGAATGGAAGCATAGCGCGCGTCAATTTTAGGGTGTTGTAAGATTAAATTTTAATGTTTATATGGATGATAATTAAAGAAAATTATTAATTAAGTCAAATTAACTAACATTATGTTATATTAACTAATAAATAAAATCAGGGTAATTAGTGCAAGTTTCTTTCTCACATATGTTGGTCCAGCTATTGAAGATTTAGTTAGATTTTAAGAAAAATAAGGAAACTATGGGTTAAGGGAACTATACGAAATATGACTATTGATGATGAATGGATGAGAAACTATTATGAGCGGTACAGATTAATACCAGAAATAACAACTAAGGAAGCTGCGACCATAATACACTATGTTCAGACATTAGTCCAGACTATCCATTACATTTGTGGATTGAACGCCAGCCATAACGTCGTGCAACATCTCGAGCTCATTTGAGCATTATAAGCCGCATATTCTTTTTCTTACCAGAAATAAAAGTTTTTGAAGCATTTTGAAGCACCCCTTTGATGAAACACTTAATGCTAAATATAGTCTTGAATCAGCTTTTAAACTTCATCAAGGAGTAAGAGCATACATTCATGAGAGTGTTGCATATAAACGCTTTGCAAATTTTGAACTACATGGTTTTTCCACCTATAATTTATTTATCTACCCATCCAGATTATTAAATATTTGGTTTTATACGAAATCCTGTTAATCGATCTCAATATCTACACTAATAAAATATCAAACCAGATACTCGAAAACAAAAATACAGAAACTGACAGCCAAACCAGTAAAACATCCGATTATTCCATTTCTAACAAAAGCTTTTATAGTTAAGTTTTTACAATACCCTAGTTTAGTCTTTAGGAGTTAATATGAAAGAAATGTATTTCAATGAAGCCTCCGAAGCCTACAAAGCCTCCGTTCTGGACAAGAGTTCAAAACTATAAAGCTTACCAACCTTTCGCTGTGCTGCAGGCACACCCATTCCATTTATTCATCATAGGCAACTTAAAATATTATACCGTAGCGAGCAGGCAAAATTAAATCAAATCGGCGAATCTCGCGTGTCTTTGATATGCAAATAAAATATAATTCCAACATTTAGTTTTATAATTACAAATTCACCTGCTCTAAAAATAAAACGAATACCTAAACTACTGAAAAATTCAAATAAAAACATTTTATATTTATCGTTTTTGTTTTGTTTATTTTTACGACGAACTAAAATGCAATTTACACCCCTTTCATATTTTCACTTAAAAATAACTTTTCATTTTCCTTTTGTATTCTGTGAAAATTTATTTTCTTGTCCATTATTTTATGTTGACAATTGGATTTTTTTGCATTGCATACATACAAAGTATGTATTTTTAAAAGCAGTTTCTATTTTTAAAATAATTTCAATTTTATTTATTTATTTACGTTTTCAGTTTTTTTCCACAATGACGTTATGCAATATTGTAGCAAACATAGGCAAATTGATAAAAAAGAAACACAAAAGTAGGAAATTAAACGCAATATTTCTATTATTACTCTAATGAAGAATTTTATTTGAACGAACGTTTAATTGTTTGCATTTATACTTTTATTTTATTGAAATATTTTAGATTTATTTGTAAAAATGTGCATCGAAAAAAATGCATTTTTTTTGTTTCGTGTTATGTAAGATAGATGTAGTTGATTGACTTTAATGTAGATAGATGAGTTTAAGAATACAATTTTAGTGTGAACAATTTTGGAAGTCAATGACCTGAAAGGTTGGTTAAGTTCAATTTCTAAAGTTTTGGATTATTATATATTTAGATTTAATTGTTTTCACATGGATAAATAGATTTTCACATGGATAATTTTGGAGACAGAGAGTAGATTTTTATTGACCGCTTGGTGCACAAACAGTTCTAGTTGGACAACCAGCCTTAGTTTGTCGTTAAAACTTGATTGGATGGCAAACCATGGTTGAACGGTCAGTCTCAGTTGGACTGGCAGTTTTAGTTCAACTGTCAACCTTAGTTGGATGGCTTAGTTTGAGAGCCATTCTGAGATAGACGGTCAGCCTTAATTTGATTTTTCGTTTAGAGACAGAGAGGATTTTGAGTAACCGCTAGATATATTACCAAGGTTTCAGTCTTGGTTGAATGGAAAGCCTTGGTTGAGCGGTTATTCTAAGTTGGTCGGCCAGTTTTGGAAGGCATCGCCAGTTGGACGGTTAGCGTTAGTTGGGCGGCCAGCCTTAGCTGGTCGACTAGCCTCAATTGGGCGACAAGCCTTAGCTGGGCGACTAGCCTCAGTTGGGCGACCAGCCTTAGCTGGGCGACTAGCCTCAGTTGGGCGACTAGCCTCAGTTGGGCGACCAGCCTTGGTTGGGTGACCAGCCGTAGTTGGCGACCAGTCTTAGTCAGCCAGTCTTAGCTGGCCGGCCAGCAATTGTTGTGCAGGCAGCGGTAGTTGGGCGACCAGGCTTAGTTCTACGGCTAGCTTTCGTTAGACAGCAGTTTAACGACTGGTCTTAGTGTGACGACCAGCTTTAGTTGGACGACCAGCCTAGGTTAAACGGCCAGCTTTAGTTGGACGGCCCGCATTAGTAAAACAGTTTACCTTAGTTGGACAACTTGTCTTAGTTTGACTGCCAGCCTTATTTAAACGGTCAGCCTTAGTTGGACGACCAGCTTTAGTTGGACGCCAGACCTTATATGGACGGACAGCTTTAGTTGGATGGCTAGCCTTAGTTGGACGGCCAGTCTTAGTTGGACTGCTAGACATAGTTGGACGGCTTGCCTCAGTTGGATCGCTTGCACTTTTTCGACGGCCAGTCTTAGTTAAACGGACAGCCTTATTTGGGCTGCAAGCCTTAGTTGGACGACCAACCTTAGTTGGACGACCAGCCTTAGTTGAACGGCCAGTCTTAGTTGGACAACCAGCCTTAGTTGGATGGCCAGCCTTAGCTGTATGGCGAGCCTCAGGTAGACGGCCTGTCTCAGTTAGATTGCTAGAAATTCAACCAACCCAGCTGAAAAACCTTCAACCTATAAAACAAACAAATGAAAATCAATAAGAATAATGAAAACATTTTTCTCCCAATTATCAAAAATCTCAGAATCATATTTCCTTATCTTGTTCTTATCATTCAACCTTCAATTTCATTCATAAATTTATTTTAACCAAACGAAAAGAAGAGAATACAAATTGTAAAAAGTCCCATTAAAGAGGAAATAAATAAATAATAATATAGTACCAGAAGATTCTCTCACGCCTACAATAAACAAAAATTCGTCATTCTTCATAATTTATTCATTACATTACATCATCGTTGTATGGAAATTTAAGACAAAAAATCTCTAAAATATACAGAATTTTTTTTCTCTTTTCTTCTGATGAGATCATTGTTTAAATGAGACAAAGTGAAAGAAAGAACAGCTTTCGTTCAGTGATTTAATATATTTTCGTTGCCTAAATATGCTAAATAATAACTTTCCTTTTTCTAAAGACTTCCTTATCATTCTTTCTAAATAAAGGGGAAACTTATGTTATTCAACCAAAAAACATATTCTTCAAACTTTATAAACCATTTCACTGTTATTTTTATATTTAATAAGATATTATTCATTCACTAATAAAAAAAAATTTAAATTTTATTTTTCTTGTAAGAAAAAAAAGAAAATTTTGTTTTCTTATTTTGATTGTTTAATTTTTGAATAAATTTTTTCTACGAAAATTTTCTTGTAAATGTTGTTAATAAAGGTCAATACCTTTAATTTTTTTCGTTGGAAAACAAGGTAAACATCAATTCAAAAAATATTATGATAAAAAATTATGTTTTTCCATTTTTTTATCTCTTGTTGTGCATTGATAATATTGATTTTCATATCTTAACAACCACACAACTTTAAGGAAATAATTCTTAAAGATGCTTTTCAAGGATGAATTGTAACGTTATGAAATATATTCAAGCTTAGAAACAGAACTTTAAAATAATTGTTTTTCTTCGAAAATTTGAAAACATGATTTTATGAAATATTACTTCGGTCTGAAAGATCTAAGTATTACATTCATGAGCTCAAAGCGAAATCCTTACAATCCACTTTTTTTGACATTTCTCGACGTTCTAAGACCTCCTGATTCTAAAAAAGCAAAAAAAAAAGGATGTCTGTCTGCCGGCCGGCCGTCCGGCATAATATTACTGACATGGAAACAATATTATCCGAAAATTCGTCTAAATTACACCTTTAATTCACCTTTTTGAATTAAACAATTTCAACATATTTCAGATTATTTTAAAATTTCAATTTCGATGATTCTGATAGTCAAATAAAACAGTTTTAGTACTGAGGCTTGGAAAGGATTAATGTATGTGATTAGAAGATTTGCGAATTGATTACAGAATAACTGTATTATATTGAGTGTTTGACATCACCTTTTGGAACTCATTCGGAACTGATATTTGACAGTATTTACTTCGGTATATTATAACTAAGTTTACAGTTTTTTGCCTCAGTTTTGAGTGGTTTTATTCTCTTCAGGCACTTGCTCTTCTAATATTCATTTTGACCAGTCAACTTAAGTTCTACAAAAATTCATCTTAAATTATTTAAAAAATTGCCTTCTAAACAGTAGAACTACAATTAGAATATTATAAAGGAATTCACTCTATACTTGTTGAATAAAATGGATAGTTCTTATAGGAAATGTGTCTCTTGTATTAGAACTACTAATAATCTTATATTTTTTTTTTTTTTTAATAAAATGTGATGTGTAGTAGGCATTACAATATGTGTCACAACAACACATAAAAACCTTTTAAGACCAAGGTCCCACAACAACATGCGTTCTAAGGATGTTAATGGACGCAAATCTGTTTTTTTTTTTTGTTTTTTTTTAATTTTTTTTTGTTCAATAATGGATAACTAAACCATAAATCCTATCACATATAAAATATGACATAGGCCAAAATTTCGTGATAGGATAGAGAAAATAAAAATAAAATAAGAGATAAAAAGCAAATTTGTTTTAAAAATTTGCAGGAACAAAACTAAAATTGGTTTGCCAATAGTCCAGCTAATGGCATAATCCTTGATTATGGGACGCAGTATATTTTTCAATGATTAAAGCTCAGATATATAGTTATATGAAGGCTCGTTTCTTCGAGCAAGCTACAGCGTTCCAGCATCAAGGAATATTCATTAGCTACGACTGAGAGTGCTACCGTTGACTGAATACAGTTCATCCGCCAGCACCCCTAAGATATCACCTTGGCTAGTGATATCTCACTGCTATTGCCAGTGGTATGTGATATCTCACGTTAACTCATATGCCAATAGCAGGGACTGGAGTACGCGGGGTTGTCACACCCGTGGATCAAAAAATAGACAAAAATTAACAAATTAATAATAACTGATCCCTCCATGCGTGAGTGGAATATAAGGAAATACAAACACTCTTATCACTGACGCTGGCTTTATGAAGTCTATCTGCTTTTAAAAAATAAGTTATATGACGAACTAAGCCGTATGTTAAAACTACAACTAATCAAGGATAGTAAAAGTTCATATAGCTCTCCGATAAGGCTACTCACCAAATCAAACGGTGAATTTTGACTCTGGTAGGCTTCACCCCGGGTGAACTCGTTTATGGCTATGGGCTTTGAACGTTGTAACTCTCCTACGTTGCCTACTTACCTCGTGCATAAAACAATATTTCAGTAATACATACCCAAGTGACCTATGAATCGGCTAATGACCAACATATTAACATCTTTGGTCACCGTATCTATATTGTCAACATCGTCTAGTCTGTTAATAAACGTGTGTAAAAGTCAATTTATGTTAAAGGTAAACAGTAAGGATGCAGAAAGGTAATCTGAGCACGAAAACATCTGGTCTGAAATGTTTGGCTCCAATACTTAGCTTGAAGAAGCTCAAGGTCTATATTGAGAGATATCGCTTCACTATAATATCCAATCGCTCATGTCTGAAATAGCTTGTCTGAACTCTGAAGTGTCAGACGCATGGAGAGATTAGTTTATGTTGAATTTTCTTTCTCTTATTTTCTTTTTTAATTTTTAACCCCTGTTATTGATATAACAAATAATAAATAAGTCTGCTTCAAATTGTTTGGTTATTTTTGGTGTCCAAAATAGGACCCACTGGCAGAAAACTCAGAGTTGAAGAAACATATTAATGGGATGGTAGTGCTGAATGTACCGACCATTACCAACAATCCAATTGCTTCCCCGCCCTGACTCTCGTTCCCTTCGGACCAAACATAGTAGTTTTCCCCCTAACTTTAGTTTTGAGCCTAACGGTGACTTTGGTATGCAGAAAACTAGGTACGCAAAAACTTTGGATTAATTGAGCAGTGTTCAATTTAGAACAACTCCCCAGCTTTTCTTGTTAGAATTTTTGCTTAGATAATAATAACCATGGCAAATTAATTAAGACAGACCTTCAGTCCTGCCCTAGTTTCCAGCCATTCTATAGCTCCACTCTAAGCGCCCAACATGAGGCTCAAACTCACCACACTGAAATTAAAAGTCTCATGTTCTGCCGGTTGAACTAGTAGGGCATAAGCTAAATACTTCAGAAGTAGCAGGGTACTGGACCCACCAGTAATAGTTTCTAAAGAACTTCTACAGAAAAGAAATACATTAAAACCGATGTAAGAAAAAGAAAATGAAGATGAAAATGAACATACAGTGAGAAGACCAACCGAAGATATAACAAAAATTTCTCATAGAGTGGTATCAACTATAGGCAAAAGAAAAGTTGGCAGACAAACAACTTGGTCATTATTGCAGGTAACAAGAAAAGACGGTGAAATAAAACAAAATGGCAAAACATGGGGAGCGTCAAAACGGTTACATCCAAATGAGCTTATAGATGGTCCAATCCAGTAAAGCTCTATATGCTCCTAAATTAGAGATAAAGGGAAAAATTCATATTATACGAATAGTTCGATTTATTCAAACCTATTTAGACAAAGTTGTACGACAACGTTGTTTGCCAGTTAGTATATTATATAGAAGATAATTTTTTTTAACATAAGCTATCATAACGACAAAATTGTTTTGTGTCAACCTCGATGGGAGCTCATTGGAAAAATTTTTAACTAACGCAGGCCCACTACATGGATTAGCACTTTTCACTTACTTCCTGTCTTAATTTATAATAATAACTTGTTAGATTTTAGAGCATATCAGATCATTAGCGACGCGACGTCGATAACTGAGTTATCCCAAAGATCGTCAGCGATAGTGTATCGCATGGAACATTTTTTTTCAATTTATTACTACATAACCAGTGATTTTCTAGTGCACATTTTAACCGTTAAATAACCCCCATTACGCCACGCAAAAATAATATACCAATTTTTTAAAGGTTCGTTTTCCAGCTATTATTAATGGCAAACTTGGCATTAATATAAAACCTGTAAGAGTATTGCATTTCTTAATAGCTATTTATGTACCAAGGGCGTTATGTAGGTTATTACGCCCGGAAAGCGACGTAATCTAGCCCGAGGGCCTTTGGCCCGAGGGATGGATGTCGCTTGATGGGCGTAATACCCAATAACGCCAGTGGTGCATACAAGATTTTATGCTTCACTTAATAAGCTAAAAACTAAGAAAGAATTTAATTTGTTAGTCTATATTGCTATGCAAAAAAATACAAATGAATCCCAGTATGCCATGAAAATAAATATTTTGAAGTTTAAATTAATTATTTGTTGTTTGTGCGTTGCTATAAACAAATTCTCCCAAATTTTGTAGCGTAGTTTGCCATGAGAAAAAACAGTTTGAAGTTTCAAATAATTATTCATCAGAACTCTGAATTAGTCCTAAACAATAATGGATTTGCAATTGCCAGAGCTTATTAAGCAAAATGCTCAAAAAGCAACGGAATCTTTATTGCCAATTAAATCCAAACAACAATATGATAAAGATTACGGGATTTTTCGTTCATGGAAATCAAGAAATAAAGTACAGGCAGTGAATGAAAATGTGTTGTTAGCATACTTTCAAGAATTGGTAATTCTAATTTGTTTATACATTTTAATAAGTAAATTTATTAATTCAATTTTTTATTTTGTCTGAAAAGTATACCCCGAATTCACTGTGGACCAAATACTCCATTTTAAAATCTACCCTAACAGTTTACGAAAAAATTGATATTTCAAAATATAACCAATTGCTTTCGTTTTAAAAACAAAATCAAGAGGTTATACGCCAAAAAAATCTCAAGTTTTAACCGGCAATCAGGTTATGGCTTTCATAAAAGATGCTCTGGATGACGTTTATCTGTTGCATAAGGTAGTTTTGGTTACGGAGTCTTTGGAGGCTTAAGAAGAGACGAAATGGTAAAAATGTCAGTTGAGGATGTAACTGATAAAGGTTCCGTTTTGATTGTAAAAGTGCCAGAAACTAAAACAGGTACGTCAAAAGGCTTTACAATCATAGATGAAGAAGAAAGGGGTGCTCTGAAAATAGTCCGACAATATATGAATTTAAGGCCAAATAAAACAAATGGGACACGTTTTTTTCTTACATATAGAAACAGAAAGTGTACAATGCAACCAGTTGGAAAAAATACGATAGGCAGTGTTCCAAACACTATTGCTAAGTTCTTAAAACTAGAAAACCCTCACCAGTTTACTGGTCATTGTTTGAGACGCACTTCGTCTACTCTCTTAATTGAGGGGGGTGCGTCTTTCGAAACTCTTAAATTGCACGGCAAATGGAAGAGTGACACTGTAGCACAAGGCTACATAGAAGAAAGCATCACTTCGAAAAATAGAATTTCCAACATGATTGCAAGTGCTGTAGGTTCATTTGAAGGAGAAACAAGTGCTATTTCTAGTTTTGAAATCATCTCGAATGTTCAAGAACAACCATCAACATCATCAACCTACCCCATATCAAATAAAATGATAACTGTATCGGACAATCTTTCCAGTAAATCTGTTGATTTTTCTGGCAAGTTTGAAAATTGCCATTTTTACTTCGAAAAGTAACATTGTGTATTGAAAATTTTGATTTAATTTGAATAAAAATTATTAATTAATAAACATTTTTTAAAACTTTTTAAATTAAAAGCAAAAATACAATTTACGACAAAAACAAACTGTCTAGTATGCCATGAGGATAAACATTTTGAAGTTTAAAATATTATTTTAGTGTATTAAGAGCGGGCGTTATGAATTCATAATGCCCTCTCATAACGCCCCGGTTTTTATGGATGCGTTTATATATCGCGTATCCAAGACTTTATAATAACATTATATGCATGTGAAGCATAAAATTAATTTACATATATAAATATTATTTGAATTTAAACTAAATATCACTTCGTGTTATATTTTTTTCTATTAAATACTACTCATTTTCATTTGACATTGAAATTGCCAAAAAGATCGGTTTAATTATTTGCAACAAGTTTTGGCAAATTACATAATTTAATCTGTCACCAAAGTAGTTTTTTTTCATCTAAAGTTTAAAAGATTATGGAATCACATTAGATTTTTGTTTTACATAAATTAAGGCAAAATTATAAATCAAATAACCACACACGCAAATGTTTGATCTTGTTAAATTAAGTTTGATTTATTTGGATAGTTTTGTAACAAAATTTTAATAAATCTATATAACTTTTGCTGTTTTCAATAAATTATATATGGAAAGCAAACAAAGATTTTGTTTTAAAGAATAACTGGAGGTGGTCCAGCGCCACTTGATTATTCTGAATAGTAATTATTTTCAGTTCCGATTCTCTGAACTATAATTTTTATCATAACATATACAAAATAAAAAAAATTTTCTCGTCACGAATTGAAATTATCATTATTTATTAACAGTTATTTATTTATGTTTTTCCATAAACAAAGATAAACTGAAGGTCATTTAATTAAAAGCAATTTTTTTCCACACAAAATGATAAATAAAGACAGTATTTTGCTACGAGAGATGAAAACATTGGCCTTTTGTGAGTGAAAATTTGTTGGTGCGTATTCACTAACCTAAAACGTTTTCAACTAGCGTAGGAAATGCAATTTTTTACAAAAGTAAATATATAATAGTACATTATGATGCTAGGACGTAAAGCTAAAGATTTTGGACGGATGTGGAGTTTGCAAATCGAGGCGCTAGCCGAGATTTGCACCCACATTAAGTCCAAAATAGCTTACGTCCGTGCATCATATACTATTTTTTATTCGCCGCAAGCAAAATATTTTAAGAAAAGTTGTTTATTCTAAATTAAAATTATAAATTTTCATAAATTTTAAAATAAAAATATGTGGAACAAGTAACCTTTGAAAAAATATTTATTATTTTTCCCAAATTCTATGACAACAAATGATAACAACTATTTTAATTGGATAATGAAATTTTGAATTTGCGGGTTGCTTTGATAAAAAAATTTATTTTTCATAGAATTTAAACAAATACAAATGCTTTTTACTTTTTTGGACGTAGCTATGACGACAAAATAAATAGTTGAAAAGTGATACTTTAAAGCCGCAAATCACAGTAATAAAGTAACACTTTAATATATAGGCGAATAAAAACGATATCTATTATAAATTATGAAATTATAAAAGGACAACATAACATTCGAAATTCATATTCTATTTTTCATGGTTGCTTTGATTTAAAAACTTTTAAAAAATTAGATGAAAGATACCATAGCAACTGCAATTTGTTATTTAGCGAAAATTGTTTTACATTAGTGGGAAAAAAACAACTCACAAGAGAATAAGCCTGGATAAAAATAGACTTTTTATATGCTATCGTAGAAAACAATCATATTTTCCTATACAAGAGATGAAAATACTTTTTTTCGTGAGTAAACATTTGTCCATGAATCACGAGACTCGTTATCAAGAAATACAATTTTTTCTACGATAGTATAAATATAAACAATATTTATTGCAAATTATTAAATTAGAAAATGACAACTACAATTATTTGTTATTTAGTGAAAACGATTTTACACTGCGGGAAAAATATCCATTTTAACAGGGGCTTAGGCTGTATTCTAAACGACGACTTCCCTGACGGAAAATAAAGTATGAAAAACTATGAAAAAAAAATGAAAATTTATGAAAAATAAATATGATAAACTATGAAAAAACTATAAAAAAATATGAAAAACTATCTAAATTAATGAAAAACATATCTAAATTTGGACATTTTTCATAAATTTTCATAGTTATTTCATAGTTTTTCTATAAAAAATTATGCATTTCTATGAATTCTTATGACAATGATTAATGAAAATTTAAAATATAGGTATGCAAAACTATGATGGTTGGCGGTTCGAAATTCGAAGGTGTCATTTTTGGAAGGATGCTTCCATACGAATAAAAAATTATGCATTCTCATTCAACAAGAAACTGATTAATTTTACATTCATACAGAATGTTCCTACTTAACATCTTTGAATTGCGTATCGGCAAAAACCATAGCATTACCATTAACCATAGATTATGAAGCCCCGCTAATCTGCTTCAAGACTGAGTGATTAACTATCGGATAAAGGTGTAACTGACATAAAATAATTATTATATGCTTTTGTTAAAACGCAACGTTACCTTTTCGGAATATTCAGAAATTTTGTTTGACTTTTGTAATTTTTGCCCTCTGAGTTTCCGCTAAATTTAGTTTTCATATTTATAATGCAGAGAACCTAATCTATCTATTTACAAAAATCGCTATTTTGAATACCGAAATAAAATAGAATTCAAAATAATTTTTTTCTATGCGGAAAGTAAACTCACTAGTGTAAAAAAATAACAAATCATAGTTGCAATGGTTTTTCATATAATTTTACAAAGTATTTTAAACAACGTAACCATGAAAAAATAGAATATGAATTTTGAATGTTTTGTTGTCGATTTATAACTTTATAATTTATAGTAAATATCGATTATATATTAGTATCATAGAAAAAATTGCATTTCCTACGCGAGATAAAAACGTTTTTCGTTCGTAAACATGTCTCACTCGACGCTAGCGCGTCTCGTGAACAAATGTTTACTCACGAAAAAAACAATGTTTTCATCTCTTGTAGGAAAATATACAATACGTGCTCAATAATCAGATTTTTTCTTCGTTTTTCATAGTTCATAAACATAATTTTTCAGATAAATTCATAATTGTTTGCCTAATTTTCATAGAAAATAAGAGATATAAAAAAAAATTACATGTTCATAGTCATACTTTTATCATAGTTTTTCATTTTTTAAAGACATAGTCTTGCAGAGAAATTCATGCTTTTTCCTAAAAAATTATATTTGTTCCTATTATTTTCTATGAAAAAATATTATTGTCTATGACTTTTCGTTTCATAGCTTTTCATTAAATTTCTTTGAATTTTTCATAGTTTTTCATAGGTTTTTTTCCGTCAGGGTTATTTGATAATAATTTCTTTATTTGATAATTATATAATTATTATTTGAGATTAATTCATCGCCATTTTAAATAAGTATTTAAAAGCTATTCTAAATGATTTAGCATACTTAATTTGACAGCAACATAAATGCAAATTCGAAAATAAATTTAATTAAAACGATTTATTTAATTTGATCAATCAAAAGTGTTTTCAAAACTGTTTTTTTCATTTTAAATTATTACATTAATTTTATTAGAAATCGAAAAAGAAGTTTTTTTCCATAAAATCATTTAGTAAACAAACACAAAAATATTTGACACTGTCAAATCGAATAAGATTTTTCTATGAAAAAATAATTTCAAATAAGTCACCTCTTTAGGTTACTTATTCAAATAAAATAAGTAAGTCTCTAGAATACAGCCTTAAGCTTGCTTTAAAATAGGCTTTTATGCTACCGTAGAAAAAATAGTTTATAAAGTATTTAGAAACAAAACGAAACTAACAGTATTGTTACGGTTACAGAAAAATCTAGACGATTACAGTCAATTCCAGAAAAATCAAATCACAACAAAACACAACAACAAATTAATGAAATCAATAGTATTGTTGTTGTATTTTGTGGAACTTGGGTCAACAATAAATAAGATTGAACGATTTTATCAATCAAATCAACATAACGTAAAATAATCGAATATTCTAATATTTTCTCAAGGTTTCTAAAAAGTGACCTAGAATTATCCAGAAATTTTGCAGAAATACAATTCTGCATATAAGCAAATTGCCTCTTGTAGTTTTTAATTAGTTTTATTTTAAACCTGCGATAGTAAAGTTAAAATTACAAAAGTGATATTTAAAATTAGTTTTTGGAAATAAAGTTTTAAGTGTTATTAAGTAGAAATAATTTGTGTATTATTTTAAACATTGTATTACTGGAAATTTCTAAAAGCAATCGTTAGAGTTTTTGAAGTTGTTGAAAGAATATTCTAGTTAGGAATATTGTTTGCTGCATTGTGTCTCGTTGTTGTAGAACAATCAAGGAGTTGAAGAATTAATAAAACCTGGTGTGTTTGCTTACTAATCAGTGATCGAATCCAGAAGGTGATTTAGGAATTGCGTTTATCGAATTGTGGGTTAGGAAAACTCGAAGTAAGGTTTGAAAAACGTTACAATATAAGTTGTAGTAAAAATCGAATAGGAAACTATATACTATAGATGGAAGATCGAATCAAGACGCCGATGATGTGAACCCGACTTTTTCCAATTTTTTTCAAACTTCGGTAATCGTTAGTATAATAAATTAATACGTAGGTATGTTTTCTGTTTTTAATAATTTTTCACTTGTTTTAACTCAAATTTGGTGACAATCAAACATTAAAGTTAAATTGTGTTCCAACGGGTTATTCGATGTGAGTAAATTTTTTTTTGTTTGAAAGGTATTTAGTAAGACTTTATAAAAATATTACACCAACAAAAAATATATCGCGGCCTATTATTTGGAGGAATACTACCAGGTCCAGATGCCTTATTAGTATTAGTTTGTAAAAATATTTTCCGGATTATGTTTTTACGAAAAATGATCCGCCCCATTTGTTTAGAAACTCTAGGAATTGGTATAGGTTGGACCGTTAGAAATTGGGTTTTACTAATCTAAAATTTAAAGAAAAACATTTGCCCAATACATTAGCTTTTTTTTTAGGGTCAGTAATCTCTATTGATCTCTATCAATAAGAGGAGGTATAGAAGACTTACAAAAATTTCCTTGAACAGCCCTAGCGGCTTTATAAAAATTTCGCTAACCAAGATGCTCAGCAAATTTAGTAGCTTTTTTTTTAATAAAAAGATGTTTCTCTGCATCTATTAGTTTTCTACATATAGTTATTTCTATTCGATACTGTCTAAGGTTTTAATCGGTTTTGTTTTGAATAATTTTTTTGAAAGCTTTTTTTAATTTTAATTGCATTTTTGCATTTACTTGAAAACCATAGATCAGTCTACGGAACGATCAATCTATTTGGAACAAATCTGCGCATACCCATGTGTTTTATTTCTGAAAAATTAGTAGCAGCAATGTTTGCGTAGTAGCAGCAATGCAAGTCCCTGCCAATCTGCAGCATTATAATCCCAAACAAGACGAGGATTAGCTTTAAACTGTTTAGGTAATTGTATATATTTAAATTAACCAACGAAAGATCATTTATCAAAAACAAATCAAGCAAGTTACTATTTTGGTCGGGAATGTATGGGAATCTGGTGGGCTGGTATATTATCTGAGTCAAATTATGATAAAGAGCAAAAATCTCAGAATCTTTACCTGATTCAACAGTTTTAGAGCTGTGTGTAAGCCATTCTTTATTATGAACAATAATATCACCAAGAACTATAATTTTAGCGTTAGGATGCACAGCCAACTTATCTATCTTTTCAGATAGGTCATGAAATAAATGTATGTTCTCAGGTGAGTTGGGGGAGCGATACAATCCAAAAACAAAACGAGTTTGATTCGAGCAGACAATCTTCAGGGAAATCATATTGTGAAATTTTGAATTTAATTCAAAATTATTAAAATTATTAATAATTATTATTATTATGAATATGGCTGCTACTAAGGAAGAGATGAACCTCAACATCAATCAACAGATGGAAATAGTAAACAACAATAACATGGCTGCAACCAAGAAAAAAATTTGTGTAATAATAAGCCTACAATTAACGTTGAATTGCGATGAAGAAAAATGACTAGGAACAGCGAAAATTGTCTAGCTGCATTTATAATTGCGCTTTAGGGAGAAGCAGCTTAAACATAACAGGCGATGCTGGAAAACGACCGCAAAAGTAATACAGCAGTGATGAACGCGTTGGAGCGAAAATATGGCAGCGACCATAAAAAGGAATTATACGGAATTGGATTAAAAGATCGCTTGCAATGGAACGGAGAAAGCCTTCAGGACTATTCCTGTGGAGAGTAGAGGAGCCAAAGAAAGGGAGCAAGTAGAGTTCCGGAGCAGCAGAAGGAAACTCCTGTGTTGGATATGTAGGAAATCGGGCCATATCTCACAGGACTGTGAGAATGATGTAAAAAGTGCGATATCGAAAATAGTTTAAGTGAAATTAATGTACGTTGTACTGTGCATATAAAATCGTGCAAAAAGAAGTTTTTTTTTAATTAGTTTTTGTAAATAAAGTTTTAAGTGTTCTTGAACAGATATGTTTTGTGTATTATGTTCAACGTTGTGTTACTGGAAATTTCTACAATCAACAGTTGAAGTTTCTGAAGCTTTTGAAAGAATATTATAATTAGGAATATTGTTTGCTGTATTGTTTCCTGTTGTTGAGGTGTTCCTTAAGGATTTGAATACTTAATAAAACCTGGTGTTTGTGCTTACTAATCAATGATCAAACTCCCAAAGAGATTTGGGAATTTCGTTTATCGAATTGAGAGTAAGGCCAATTCGAAGAAAGGTTGGAAAAACGTAACAATATGTTCTACTTATTGTGTTCTTATGAATAAGAAATTTTAAGATTCAACTACTATAAAAGAAGAAGCAACAAGTCTCTCCTGGCTTGATTTTCAATAATTTTTAATAAACTTTAATTTAAAAAAAAAAATTCAGAGAACACTACTTGGCAATGTCAACAGTAATCTGACAGCTATAAATAAATTCGTAAAAGATCTTTCATGTTTTGCAAATATGGATAGTTTAAACTTTTCTATCGGCGTTAAGTTGAAGTTATAAAAGTTTCTTCTTTATGTTATAAAAGGGGTGTAGAGGTCTCGCAGAAGCTTATAGCACCAACATCGCTATCGGATTAGCATGAACTCTAGATTTTCTGCGAAAGCCAGCATCTTTTTTGCTTAATTAATTGCTTCTCTAAAACGTATATCAGCAAGTTTTATGCAAAAAAACATGTAATTATATTACAGTTCGGACTTTGCATCATAGAAACGACAATAATTTTGAAAAGATAGTATCACAAAGCTAGACTGCAGTAGTATATTACATATCAAGAGTTGTAAATAGTATTTTACATGCGAGAGAAAATATTGCGCACAAACCGCGTAGCGGCGAGTGCCTCATCTTCACGAGCATAGAAAATGCTTTGCAACTCGTGATTTGTACTATACTTATTCTACGACTTTTTTATAATGCAGAATATACATATATATATTACCTAATACTTTTAATTCTTATTATGTAACACTTATTGATTGATTATTACAATTTACATTTTACATGTCATCTAAAGCAGCAGCAGGTTTAATCAACAATATGTATTGGTTATATATAAATAATGGTTACGGTTGTCGGATGTTAATGAAAAAGATTATTACCTATGACATTAGAGAGTGCCAGATTTTATAGAAAATTATAGAAAATACTGATGGTCTAAGTATATTTGAAAACAAACTTAATCGTAGATGTGTTACTTGTCAAGAAAGTAAATAGACAATAATACCTTTTAAGAGTCTGGGTTCACATTCTACCGATATATTAGCACTGGTACACGCTGACGTATATGTGGACCAAAGGAAACGAATTTTTGGATGGTGCTAAATACATTTTAACATTTTTTGATGATCACATGAAAAAACATTTTGATAATCTGATGATCTTCAGATTATCAGATTATTAGAGCATCAGATCATCAGACCATCGGATCATCGGATCATCAGATCATTAGATCATCAAAAGATAATCTAAGCGTTAGGCATTTGTTATCAAAAAATTATTATCTTAATAGAATTAATTTATAACCGAAAAATTAGTTTACTTCGTATTTAAATATAAAACCTACATTATTAAAACAACTGTAGATTTAAACTCATTTTTATGAACTAATTAGCAAATATTATATTAAAAATAACTCTTATAGTACCGTTATTATACCATTTGGTATCATCATCAAAAGGTTCCGAATAATATTTAATATCAAACTGCCTACTTTACACTCTGTTTTTTTTACTTTTAACAACGCAAAGAAAATCGATTTTCATAACTTGCACTTCACTTTACAACTAATTCTCTTTACACAAGCCAACAACTGCAGTTCTCTTTGTTCTACGATATACTTGTACAAAGCAAACAATTTTTATTACCACCCTGAAATATGTATGTATTTCATTTTCGTTGTATTTTTATTGCTTAACGTATTACATAAACCTAAATATACAAAACCGCGACGATTTCCATAATAATTTTCATAATACTAGAAAAAATTTATATATAAAGGTCTCGGTCAAAGAAAAACCCATAAAAAAAGTTAAAAAGGAATGAAAACTAACATAAAAAGAAAAACTATTTTCGTATCTTTGTCGTTGTGTTATTTTTATTTTTTCCTATTTTCTCACTTTGACACTGAAATTAAAACCAATGAGTATATATTTTGGTTCTTTCCGGAACTATGAATTTCCTAAGAAGGCATTAAAAAAATCAAATTTTATTAATTTTTTTGGATGATTTTTTTATCAGTGAAGATTTTTTACTCTTTAACGGATGAATAAGTTTTTTCATTTTATCAATTCTTATATAACATTTTCTTTTGAATTTTTTAAAAAATTAAAAATGTATATTCATTCTTATGTGGTTAATTGAGTTGGATACTCGTTTAATTAGATTACGAACAAAAAAATATACTTCATAGAGAAAAATAGGGTCGAATAAAGTTTTGGAAACAAAAGATAATTACTCAGTTGTGCAAGCATCTAAAATAAAAACTCATTAAAAATTCATAAGACATCTTTTGAAAAGTTTGTAAAAAAATGCACTACATATCCAATTAGGTATTTCACACAAAGCCATTTGCTTATTTTCCTACTTGTTGTTTTTAATGATAATCAACGATGAGTTCAATCAAATTAACATTTATTAAAAAACTTTCAAATGGGGCGTCGAACCCAATAACGGTTACAATTTTTTAATATATAAATAAAAGAAGTAGAATATGTAAATTTTAATTTAGCAAAATATTTATAAATCTTTAAAAAAAAATCAATTAAAAAACATAAAAGTTAGTACGGATAATTAGAGATACATTTGAAATTTATGTTCGTTTCTGTTTTGATATAAGTTTTTAAGTAAAGATCATTCTCCATTAGCCTTTTTTTCTCTTTTTATTTTGTGAAATAGAAGATATGAAAATCATATAAGTGCGAAAGGAAAAAAGATGAAGGCTTTTTATTTATTCCATGTCTTTTCTTTACTTTCCATGACTTTTTTTAAAAAAAGTGATGTACTATAAAAAAGTGTTCTACTATAAAAAAAAGTCTGAAGAGCAATACTTTTTTATGGTAAAAGTCGACTTTTACACTGAAAAAATATATTTAAAATTATTATACAGTCTATGTTGGATACGACATTGTTAAAAATATATAATAAAATTAAATGTTTATTAAAAATAATGGTGAAATGTCACAATTCCAACCTTATAAAATATTTTTTCCATGAAAAATTGTGATATTCGTCTTACTCTCTATTTAGAAAATTAAGCATGGTTTATCGTTCTATTTTGGCTAGAAAAAAAGGTGAAAAAGACTAATGGAGAGTCAGCTTAAGTGAATTTTTATATCTTTTGAATAATAAAATAATGGGAAAATTCTAGTGAAGAAACAGAAACTAATTGTATTTATTGGACAAAATTTTGAATAAGAACTATACTATCATAATCTTAGTAAAAACTTGCTTTGGTTTTTAAAATTTGAAATTACTTACGATCACGTCTGACATAAGGAAAACCGCAACCAAGCATTAAGATACAACACGCCTGTTCTAGAGGTCTACTATTTAATTGTTTTTCTTAAATCACATCGATCTGTTATTTATTTCAAGTTAGTTGTAAAATTGATATATCGATATATCGATATATCGATATCTCGATATATCGATTTATCGATATATCGATATTATCGATATACGATATATAGATATTATCGGTATATAGATATTAACGATATATCGATATTTCGATATAATCGATATATCGATATATCAATATATCGATAATATCGATATATTGATATATCGATATTATCGATATTATCGATATATCGATATATCGATATTATCGATATATCGATATATCGATATTATCGATATATCGATATATCGATATTATCGATATATCGATATTATCGATACATCGGTTTTATCTATATTTTTTTTATATCGATATTATCGATAAGTTTTTAAATATCGCCCAGTCCTAGTTGTAATCGATGTTGATCGACATGAAGTCGATATTGATAACTGCACAGGATAGATATTTATAACTTTAAGGGATTATTGATTGCAAGGATTTTTTTAAATTATAAACGATTGACACAAAACATAGAATCTTCATAAGGCATTGAACAATACGACAAAATATGTGCATGAAAACACTAAATTTTCTGTTCTTATAGTTTTGAATAAGATATTTCAAATGTTACAAATGTTACACATGTTTCAAATGTTTTTAGTGTTACAAATGTTTCAAATGTTTGAAAAGTATAACATGTTTCAAATCTATCAAATGTTACAAATGCATCAAACATTGCGAATGTTTTAAATGTTTTAAATGTTTCAAATGTTTCAAATATTTCAAATATTTCAAATGTTTCAAATACTTCAAACGTTACAAATGTTTAAAATTTTTCAAATGTTTTAAATGCTTCAAACGATTCAAAAGTTGTAAATGTTTTAAATGTGACAAATGTTTCAAATGTTTGAAATGTTTCAAGTGTTACAAATGTTTCAAATGTTTCAAATGCTACAAATGATTCAAATGTTATTAAGGAGCCTGTAAACGAGCAACTTTTTACGGTTTGAAATGTTTCAAGTGTTACAAATGTTTCAAATGTTTCAAATGCTACAAATGATTCAAATGTTATTAAGGAGCCTGTAAACGAGCAACTTTTTACGGCAATGTGTGGCCGGGCAATATTGCCGGGCAATATTGCCCAAATTCAAAAACATTCCCGGCAATTTTTTCGTATTGCCCGGCAATATATTTGTGTAGCTCGGCAATATTGCCGGTATTGCAACTAATGGCTGTTGATTTTTTTCATCGATCGAAAATATTAAACATTGCCCGGCAACTATTTCGATTTTTGTTGAAGTTTTTTTATTGAAATTGAATTAAGTTCGTTTTGAAGATTTGTAAATAGGTGTCATTAAAAATTTGGTTTAATTAAATGGCAGGTAAAATAAAATATTTGAATTTGGGTACTGTTTTTGGTGTTTTAGAATAAGAAAAAAAAGGATTTTATTTCTTTTCAGATATTATGGTTAATTAATAATTGATGGAAGGTGGGTAAAGAATAATTTTTTGTTGTTGTAATGATTGTAATTCTGTTTTGAGAATGATTGAAATTATTTTGTTTATAAATCGTTTAGTGTTTTGGTATTTTGAATGGAGAATAAATTTGATGGTTTTTTAATAAATTTGTAAGCCTTCTACAATTAGCTGAAAATCATTTCAGTTTGATCACTGGATTGTTAATGTATCAAAACTCCAAAGTTTTAATTTGGAGATGTTTTTTGTGACAATTAAACTTAAGTACATATTGAAAATCACTTGAATTTCGCAATTCGAAATCATTTTTCATTTTTCCCTTGGAAAAACTTCTGTAGAAAAATGCGTGCGTCGTGCCGAAATTCGATCTCACACTCATCAGAGACACCTGTTCAAAGCCTGTGTGTCTTATACACTTAGCCACAGCGGCGATGACGAACCATATTTTAATTTTCATCTTTAGATGATTTCTAAATGACACAAGAGAATTTGCAACTCCAAGATTAACTCAAAAAGTTTCCTTGAGTTGGTAACGTTAGAACGACCGTCTTGAGAATGACAAACTAAATGACTTTTGATGATGAAGGACTACGCTTTCAAAAACAATCTAGAGCTTCTCAAGTGCGTTAACTTAAAAATTCGAGTCATTTTAGGTCAGGGCAAGAGAAAAGTAGGTGGGTTCGAGAGTTTCTTATATTAAGTGGTTCTTCTTATGAAAATTTTAGAATTTTCATGATTTATAGACTATAAAGGTTTAAAATGAATAAAATCTCTGTTCTTCGAGATTTATATCATTGCCTAGCAGTTAACCTCGCCGCCTATTATTTAGGTTTCTTTAACAAATAACATGGGGGAGGGGGCATTGAATGATCCAGCTCCGTTTAGAGCCAAATTAATTGAGCTACTTTAGAGGAGCCAATAACATTGACATGGTCTAAAATTGTGGGTAAGGATATTACCTCGCAAGAAACGAAGTGATTGACTTTACAAGGAAGCAGAGGCTCCCTCATATTGGCTCCATCGCTGTGACTGGGAGCGGCATTGTACTTGCAGATCAAGCAAAATACTTATAGTTATAGAAACTCAGTTGGAAACCAAATATCAGAGAAAGAGCAAAAAAGCTACGGTAGCAATATATACTCATGTATAGAAATCATGGGGAAAAAAGGGTCTTGCACTGCACCTTTCCCAATGACTTTACATCTCTGTACGGTGTGATCATTTGGTGAACTGCACTGTCCAGTGCTACAACGCCAATTCAAACGAAGAAGTTTATTCTACATTTTCTACCCCTTAGTCTTTCCTTTTCTTGAGATAACACTCGTACTATACCATCATTGCTAGCTTAGTGTCAAATTTGAATTCCAAATTTGGTAAGCCAGAACTGGTGCAGAGCTCAATCTTTTTTGAAGTTCCACTAACGCATCTTCTTACTTTTTCGTTCATTCAAATGCTTTATCCGTCCTTGTTAGCTTATGGAGCTCTTTGCAATATTTGCATATGCTGATACATAACATTGGTAGGAAATGAACAATCCTAGATAACTGCAATCCTGGACCACTGTTCATGTAAATTCTTGGGTCTTGGCCATTCTTGTACTGCTGTGATCTTTTTCGGATCTATGTGTTCACCATTTGTTGTCACTCTACACCCCAAGTATAATACTTTCTCTCCAAACAGTGTACATTTCTTTGGACTTAATATGAGTCCTGTCCTTACATTCCTTTGGACTTAATTTAAGTCCATGACCCTTACAATTATGTTGTCAAATTACCCAAGACACGTTCCATTAAACTTTCAAATGCTGCTGGGACTCAGTACGAATCGAATTGCAAAACATTAAATTCCCATAACCCATCTACCCATACTACACTCTGTCAATTATCGCTCCCCTCCCTGCAATTCTACCTGCGACTAACCACTTTGCAGATCTACTGTTGACAACATTTGGACCTGCAAATGTTTCCAGGGTATCATCAATTCGAGGTAATGGGTAATTAATTTTTTGTTGCTGCATTCAATTTTCTGTAGTCAATGCAGAAATTGCAGAAATTTTGGGTAGCGAAAATCCGAAATTCTACGCCCACGCCATGCTACCTGAGTAGCGCTAACAGAATCGGGTTGGTGTAGTTGAAAGGGGTAGAGTAAATATTGCTTATACTCAATAATTCTGCACCATGGCGAGTCATTGGCGCCATAAAACCAATGCAACTCAAGCGTCTGTTCTCCATGTTAGGGGCGGGTTGGGGCGGGCGTCTGTTTTGGATTAAGCGATTCGCTATATAAACGCGTAACAAGCGTCTGTTCTGCATGTTAGGGGTGGTTTGGAGCGGGCATCTGTTTTTGATCAAGCGGCTCGCTATATAAAAGTGTAAAAAGATTGTTTCTGGTGACCTAAAGATGCAAAATGAACCCATTCACGAAAATTTGGGTTGGGCGAAGGACTAACACCTCATTTCCGTAAAAAGTTATTTATCATGAATGTACACTGTACACGACCTCGGCTTATCTCCGACTCATTTAAAGAACGACCTCGGAAACTATACCCGGACTACGATTTAAAAATGGGAACCTGCAGCCAAATTCTGTAACTGTGAAGCGGTGAAGTGATAAAAATTTCTTCGTTTCTTTTCATTAAAAAACTTATCACTTCACCGCTTCACAATTGCAGAATTTGGCTGCAGGAACGTGCTAGGCCTTAGAAGACCAAGAGATCTACTAAAACTTACAAACAAAATCGATACCACCACACTAGATATAGTGGCATTACAAGAACTAAGGTGGCCAGGGAGTGGAATCTACGAAACAGCCAGGGGATACACTCTCTACTATTGCGGTCATGAAAACGGAGGAGAATTTGGAGTTGGCTTTCTCATACATCGTCACGTGAATCAACATGTTATCGACTTTTGCCCAATTAATATGCACAATGAGAATCCGCACGCAAAAATTTTATGTAACGATCATCAATGTGCACCTACTGAAGACAAAGCAGATGACGTTAAAGACCTGTTCTTTCTAGAACTCGAAGAAGTCATCAATAACATCCCACGGCACGATATAAAAATCGTGGTAGGTTACTTTAATGCTCAAATTGGTAGAAGTTCAGAACTTAAAACACATATCGGCCCTAACAGCCTGTATCATACTAGTAACAATAACGGCTTTCGCGTTCGATCGTATAGAGGTGCTGACATGGACACCGATCATATGCTTGTCATCTTTAAGTACAACTGCAAGTTACTATCTACATTTAATAGACAAGCAAAAAAGACCGTGCGCTGGAATGTCGAAGCATTTAAACACCTGGAAACACTGAATAGATATCAGAAAATTGTAACGCAAAGCATAAAAGAGCATGACATCCCGCTTGAGATGCCATTAAACATACAAGAAGAATGGCAAACGCTTCAATCAACCATCATATCCGCAGCACAAACTACAATCGGAAAACGGCCACCGAAATCACGTAACGAATGGTTTGATGACGAGTGCCGCGTAAGCGTTGAGCAAAACAAAAACTGCGAGAAAAATGGTTAACAAGGAACACCCGAAGCACCCAAACTGATCATATATGCACCAGAAAAGCTTCAGCAAAACCCCTACGGAAAAAGAAACGCGAGCTCATGAAGAGCTGCATCGAAAACATCAACCAACATGCGGTCAATGAAAATTCGAAAGAATGCTTTGCCAGTTCGTGAAATCTGACAAAAGATTTTCACCCAAGATCTACAGCCATCAAAAATGGAAACAAAGAGCTTACAAAAAGTGAACATGATGTGCTGGCAGTGTGGCGATCCCACTTTCAAGACCTACTGAATAGGACGAATGGATTTCATCCTATTAGAGCAATTGCTCCGTCAAGTGAGGAGATTTTTGCCCCTTACCCGACAATAGAAGAAGTGGAAGCTGCCATCAAAAAATTAAAAAATGGTAAATCACCAGGTATCGATGGATTCCCTGCAGAACTATTTAAAAATGGAGGATGGAGCAGCTCTGGTCTCACGTATATATGATCTGATTCTCGCAATCTGAAACCAAGGAGATCTACCTGCTGGATGGAAAACAGCTCTCATTGTTCCGCTACATAAAAAAGGTAACAGCCTAAAGTCTGCGAATTATCGTGGCATCGCACTGTTGAGCACTGCATATAAAATACTAGCTAATGTCGTACTTGCTCGGCTCTTCCCCTTCACCGAATCTATCATCGGCGACTATCAGTGTGGTTTTTGCCCCAACCGTTCAACCACAGATCAATGTTTTACCTTAAGGATGATTCTGGAAAAATGTTGGGAGTACAACATCAGCATTCACCAGCTCTACGTTGATTTCAAGCAAGCATATGATAGCATCATCCGCGACAACCTCTGGTCCGCACTCATATGCCTTGGTATTCCAGCGAAACTTGTTTCTCTGTGCAAACTCACAACATCGAGATCAAACTGTAGAATAGTAATCGAAGGGTCAGTTTCTGACTCTTTTGATATAACATCAGGTGTTCGACAAGGTGATGCACTCGCGCCCGTACTATTTATTTTGGCGCTGGAGCACGCGATAAGAAAAAGCCGAATCGAGGCACAAAACTGCATATTTAGCAAATCTATTCAAATTCTTGGCTATGCAGATGATATTGCACTTCTCGGACGTAGACCAAGCGATGCTAAGGATAGTCTCTCTTAGCTTGAAAGAAATGCTAAACGACTTCAACACCGGCAAGATTAAACTTTTAACAACCCATACAGGGTTGTACAACTGGTCCAGCAATGGTCCATTACTGGCAGCCAGTAATGCAGCAATGGGCGAGTACTGGCAAACACGACTGGGCCATTAACATAATTTTACTGGATGATAACTTCGGACAATAAATTGTTGCCATTCTTGGGCCAGATAAAAAACAACAGCAATGGCCCATACAAGGTTGTACAGTTGGCCTAGTAACGGGCCAATAATAATGACCAGCATTGTAGTAATGACCAAATACTGGCAACCACGACTCGGCCATTAAAAAAAATATACATTATTATTATATACATTTCAAATTTAAATAAATTAAATACAAACTAATTTAAAATAAAATAAAAATGACGGAAAAAATTCAAAACTGCCCATACAACTGGTTCAGTTGCAAGAATGGCTGAGTAATGGCAAACTCTGCCCTGACTCCACCATTAAAAAAAATATAAAATAAAATTTTTTATACATAAATTTAAATAAATTATTTACAAAATAAATAAAATAAAACTGAAATGAAAATAAATTAAAACATATACCAACCTTTTCTATATTACCATAGTCTTTCAACCGACAAGGCGATAACTAAATTATATGTGAAATTTTTCAAACTATGTATTTCTAAAAGGGATAATACTCTAGTGAAATTTAAAAAAATGATAGATTGGCAAATTCATGGATACAGTACTGGCCCAATAACAATAGCCAAGTAATATTTACCATTCATGGGCCAGTGCTTGGCCATTCAAAGGTAACAATATACTGGCTATTTTCCGTAAACCATAGATCGGCCGATGATTGGTTCTAGTATTGGCCCAGTAACAATAGCCAAGAACTGTTAACCATTAATGGACCAGTGATTGGCCGTATGTCAATGTCTGGCAAAACCTACTTGGGAACATCGACGAACATACCTCCCGGCAATCTGAATACTGGCGACTATGAAGTAAAACTTGTAGAAAACTTTAAATACCTCGGGTCTGTAATAACACGGTCAAATGACATGCAGGCAGATATCAAAGCCCGTGTCTCTGCCGCATACAGAGCTTTTTACGCATACTTAAAACTTTTGCGATCAAAACATCTTTCGCAGTCGTGCAAACTAACACTTTACAAAGCATTAATCTGACCTGCGCTTACCTTTGGAAGTGAAAGCTGGACACTGACTTCCTCAGGTTGTAGAATTCGAGAGGATACGAACAATTTATGGTCCATGTAAAGTTGCTGAAAATCAGTATAGAATCCGAATGAATCATGAAAGCTCTATGAACTATCCGATTTTAATATAAGGTGTTGTGTTATATAGGAATAACAATATGTGTCAGAACAACACATACGTTGATGCCATTAAAGACCTAGGTCGCACAACAACATGCGTTCGGAGGTTTTAATAAACCCCTTTTTTATTTTTGTGTGGATTGAACGTCCTCGAAACTATCGATTCGGGTAAAGCATTCCATTTGTACGATGAACGAAGAAAGAAGTGCCTTTGCATTTTGTTACTACAACGGTGAGTGATCTCTACAGTTTGACTGTTTGTACAAACCGATTGACGAGTGAAACGGCGAAGGTAACAAAATAATGGTCAGATAATGCAGTTACGTTGACCTCACTCATAAAACGACAAGAAAATTTTTGGGAATTCCCGTGATGACGCATATTAATTACAAAAAGTAAATTTTTATATGAAATCTACCACAAAAACAAAACCCAATGAAGATCATTGACCATTTTTCCAAACATCTGTTCAAATGAAGAAAATGAATAAGAAAAAAAATAAAATAAAATAAATAAATAGACACAACAATAAATCAACCAATACCATCAATTGTCACTTTGAAACAATAAAAATGTAAAAGGATTTAATTTAGGCGCCAAAATTATTATTTTGCTAAAAATATTTTTAGTCGGTTAATCTTCTTTTAATTTTTTTTCTAGTTATAAAAAAATGAAAACAATAGTGTAAGAGTAAGTACATGTATGTATGTAATTAGAAAATCGAAAATACATATGCAAAATTTGAAGCTGGTAAATTTGTAAATTGAAGATTATTATAGTCGGCAATAAATGTCAACCGAGATATATTTTTTCAATAAAAGAGTGATTAATGATTCGAGATAATGAAGATTTCCACATTTGGAAATGCCGTCAATTGTTTCACCAATACATGTAAGATATGTAATGTATGCAAAAACATTCGAAACAGAACGTTTAATATTCATCCGTTTAAATCAAACCAAGCTTTTCTCTGGAGTACCAGTTCATTAGCGAGAGTCAATTTAATATGACGGATATTCACAACTAACGCACATACACAAAATTATTTCAAATGCGGCAAATATCCGATTCCAGATTCGATAAAGATTTGTAGGAAGTTGTGACGAAAAATTTGTAGCATGAGCTTTCCAGAACACTGAATCCTAATTCAGAATGCATGAGAAGCCACTAATACTCAAAGTGATATCATAAAGGATTTAGTCAGTTACAGGAAATTCAGTTACAGGAAATGATGAATATCCTTTATATAAAAGAAGTTCGGCAGCAGATGGCGTAAAGTTAACAACATATAGATATGCGAAACGGGAACATGGAAATAGTTCCATACACATGGATGGTTGTTCCATATCAATCCTTTGCTATCAAGAACATACAGAGCGCACATAAACATGGAATAAGGTATCTCCGTGAAATCAGCCAAATACGTTAGTTAGTAAATACGTTAATAAAGGCAGCAACATTCCAGTTTTTAGCGTGCTACAATAAAGCAGCAAGAGCACTGAAGTAGTGGTATGAGTACTTTATTATCCTAAACATGAATGAAGTCCAAATATTTTTCTTTTAGCAGTACATTTAGAAAATAACATACGCATCTATATCACATCTGTAAATATGCAACAAAACGCCTTGAATCTATTGCATACAACTTTAACCACTTTCTTTGCCATATGTCAAAATAACGCGATGCGAATACACTGCCGTATTCGGAAATACCTACGTACCTAACATGGAATCCGAATAAAAAATTATTGAAGTTATACTTCTTTGCGCTCGTTGTAAATATTTTGATGGGGTGTTAAACGAGAAACCGCGTCACGCTGTTTCAATTTATATTTTAACCTTTATGCTGTATAGTAATAAAGACGAAATTAGTAAATCAACCTTATGCTGTATGGTAATAAAGACGAAATTACTAAATCAATCATATTTTATAATAATCAAACATTATTCGCTTAGTTATCTTTGATCAATTTTTTTTTTCACTTTTCGGAATTATCATTAAAATGAATAGTTAATGTATAATGTGACAAACAAATGTGTACATATTTATATGAAAATTATGTTAAATTATTTTTTAACAAATACATATCTCTAATTTACAACAAATGTTCTTATGGTTTGCAATTATATAAAATATGTACATATTTCTATGCATTAGCACCAATACGATACATATAAGCATTGCTTATATATGATTAAACAAACCTGCTTGCATTAGCAGAACTGCCCTCACATGTTCCAAAAATTGGAAATTGACGTTTCTTTTCCTCTTCTTAGAAACATTGATGAACCAAGAATTTGCATTGGAACCTTAGTACCGAAGAAAAAGATTATGAACAATATCAAAGTTACAGATTTAAAGTGTTTTACTTATTGAGTGATATATGCTTCTCCATTGCTTTCAAAACTATTATTGTTATTGCAAGGGATCTATAAAATATATGCAAATATGACGAAAATATTCACTAAATATGGTGGTATTTTTTAATCGGCCGGCGTTTGCATCAATGGAGTAGAGTATTGCAGACAATCGATAAAATATATTTGCAAATTGCAATACGACCCTCTTCAGAACAGCAAAATTTCTGGATTGATAAATGATTATAAGTCTACATGAAATAGGACGCTAAACCAATAGCAATGAACCAGTGTACCTGTATTTTGTATGACGAGTACGGTGGCTTCGGAGTAAGTAATTGACAATTGTAACATCCAATAAACAAATATATTTACGCTCACCTAATTGTTCGTTACACATTAAATTATTTGAATTAGATCTTTGGAATAAAATTTTAACTTTTTTCTAACCCTAATCTTTTGCCATCTACATTTATAAAAAATATTAAATTATTATTTGCCTGTCAATGTGTTTTAATTTTAACGTACATTTAATATGTAAATTTATCTATAGCTTTAGAGACATTTACTTAATGGCTTTTGCTGACTGCAAAATGATACTATTACATTTTTTTCAAACTTTTTATATTTTACTAATAAAATAAGTTAAATTAAATGACATTACAAAAAACTATCGGACAATTTACTCAAAAAAAAAGCAGTTTTCAACCACTTTATCTGGGAAGCATGGGCATCGCCGTGCGGGTGTACCTTCTAGTAATTAATAACTATACGTTCTTATACTTTTTGAATTAAAATTGTTTTTTTTGAATAATGTTTTTTTATTTATTTTTTGAATAATATGTTTCTTTTTTTTATATTTTTTTTTTGAATAATATTTTTTTTTTGCATAATATTTTTTTCTTTTGAATAATATTTTTTTTCTTGAATAACATTTTTTTTTTGAATAATATTTTTGTTTTTTTTTTTAGTTATTTTTTTTAATGTATCCTATCTGTCTGTCTGTGTGCGTGTGTGCGAGCGAATGGGCAAAGAAGTATAACTTCCACCGTCTGGTCCGACGCAGACCCTACTTTTTATACGAGGTAAAAATAAAAAGCGAGTCGACGAATAATCTGCTATATTAATAAAAACTGCGATATGCAGAATGTACCCCATCCCAAACAAGGTAAATGTATCTTTTTTCGCATGTTATAAGTAAATGTGCGTTCTAGCAATTGAGAATTTTCAACGACGTTACACATGTCAATTTCTGCATTGCATGTCAAACACGGCATTTATTTTAAAACCACCGACACTGGGATGTATGCATTAACGACACGTGCAGCACATCACCTCCAAACTAAGTTCGCGCTTTGTTTGAAATCATATTGACCGCATACTCTCCTTCATCTACAAGAACGTTTTGGAAAAAATATAAATCGCACATGGTTGAGGATCGTAGTATTCGCAAACTTCGTTCTCTAAATAAAATATATAAAAAAATATTTATAAAACCTTGGGTGTTTTAAACATTAAAAGAATAAGTCATCAAACCGAAATGCTTTCCATTGCAGTAGGTTTACAAATTTATTAAAAAACCATCAAACTTATTCTCCATTCAAAATACCAAAACACTAAACGATTTATAAACAAAAATAAGTTCAATCATTCTCAAAACAGAATTACAATCATTACAACAACAACAAATTATTCTTTACCCACCTTCCATCAATTATTAATTAACCATAATATCTGAAAAGAAATAAAATCCTTTTTTTTTCTTATTTTAAAACACCAAAAACAATACCCAAATTCAAATATTTTATTTTACCTACCATATAATTGAACCAAATTTTTATATGAAACGCATTTACAAATCTTCAAAATGAACTCAATTCAATTTCAATAAAAAAAACTTCAACAAAAATCGAAATAGTTGCCGGGCAATGTTTAAAATTTTCGCTCGATGAGCGATATCAATAGCAACATGCCAGCCATTAGTTGCAATACCGGCCATATTGCCGAAATATATGGATATATTGCCGGGCAATACGAAAATATTGCCGAAAATGTTTTTGAATTTGAGCAATATTGCCCGGCAATGATTCCCAGCCACACATTGCCGTAAAAAGTTGCTCGTTTACATGCTATTTTACAAGTATTTTGTTAAAACATTGCCGGGCAATATTGCCGAAAATATTGCCGGGCAATATTTTCAGCAATATTGCCCGGCAATACGTATTTTTAGTTGCTCGTTTACAGGCTCCTTTAATAATATGTTTCAAATCTATCAAATGTTACAAATGCGTTACTGCGTTAATGCGGTAAATGTTACAAACGTTTCGAATGTTTCAAATGTTTCAAATGTTTCAAATGTTTCAAATGCTTCAAATGTTTCAAATGTTTAAATGTTTCAAATGTTTCAAATATTTTAAATGTTTCAAATGTCTCAAATGTTTCAAATGTTTCTAATGTTTCAATTGCTTCAAATGTTGTTTCAGATTTGCAAATATTTCAAATGTTGTCGTTATGCGTTTTCCATTTACCACATTTTCTTTTACCTTTGTACTAAATTTTATTTGCAAGTTCACTTAACCATATCAAATGATAGTAATCATTAGCATCTGTTAACCATCAGAGTATTCATCACTTAAGAGATAAATAAATGTAAATAAATATTTCAAAAGTTTCAGATTTCAGGCGTAAGTGTTAAGAGTTCTGGCTTAATAACAGAAGCTGAGATAGTTATTTTATTATAAATAGGCAATAAAATATGACATAAAATACAAAATTTGCAGGAACAAAATTAAAATTTGGTTAAAAGTAATTTTTTTTCTTTTTTTAATAAAATGTGTTGTGTAATAAGGTTTAGAAAATGTGTCACAACAACACATAAATACCTTTTAAGACCTAGGTCTAGACCTGGGTCCCTCAACAACTGGCGTTCTAAGGTGTAGATTAACGCTTTTTTTAAACATCTGCGGGTTGAAGCCACCTTAGACTAAGTGTTCCGGCAAACTATTCCATTTGTACGCAGTTCGGACAAAGAAGTCTCTCTGCGATCTGCCAGTATGACAGCGCAGTTATATGAATGCTTGATTTCGAGCAAGCAATACAGTGCCATCTTCAAGGAATATTTCATAACCAAGATTAAAGATAATATCGTTGAATAGAGTGCATTCGCCAGCACTCCTTAGATATCATATTGATTGACTACTCGATGTTGTCAAATTCGTAGATCAAAATATAAAAAACAATTGAGCAAATTAAAGCCTACTATTCCGAGGTCGAACAAAGTGAACTGTTTAATTATTTAGAAGTTTGGTACGACAGCAAAACAAAATTTGATTTCAACAAAACTTGAGTAAATTTGTAAAGCAAGAATTGGAAAATTCTAAAACTGAAGAGCTTAAACGTAGGTGCATGAAAATGGAACCACAAACATATTGAATGTAAGGATTGAGAGAGATGGGCTCAAACAACTTTGTTTTTGGGTATTTTGACCGATCGATTTTTGGGAAGCACATGGAGTTCCTTGCCAATGAGTGTAAGAAAAATGTAATGAAAGAGATGAGCAAACCAAAATGGGAAGCTGACCTTAGAGCGGCAGATATGTTAACAAGGCGTTAGATTTCACATATGGAATAGGAGTCCTCCGCATATGGTATAGGAGTGTATGGTGATGGGTCGGTAGTTAATTTGCAGAGAGATAAGAACACTTGTGTGAGAATGATATTGAGGTGATAAATTCTTCCCGAACCCGGCGCCTTTATTTGGCAGTTGTGATTCACCTCGTGGAAAAAATGTTGAAAAAATTGGAGAACAACTCCTCTTTCAAAAACATGTACAGGACAACCATTTTGACAAAGAATTTAAACTAGTTCTAGATAATTGGAAATACGGGTCCTGATTAAACCTGAAAAATATTGCAGGCGATTTAGGTTTTAAGAAACTCTGCAAGATTGAAATGAATGAAACTGTAGTCAAAAAGCTGTGGTTGGGTGTAAAACTTTTGTAGAATGCACATTTCACTGTGTATACAGATGCTAGTGTGAATAAAGTTCATTTTGGAGTGGTAGTGTTTGTTTATGCCGTAAACTATAAGAAGTCGGGTGATATTGAAAAAAGTATCTGCATAATGTATGCCAAAATGATTAGAATGTATGAATTAAGTTGGGATTAAATAAAATGATCAAAAAAATAGTGTGATTCTAATTCCAAATGTTGGATAATCTTGCTACAAATCAGAGTAGTAAGCCATGGACATTTATATGTAGATATATGGGTTAATGAAAGGACAGGCGTCTGACGTATCCATACAATAGATATCAGCACACTGTCTGAACAAAGAAAATGAAAGAGCTGGCTGACAGGATGTTTCAAGAAAAAGTTTATAGAAAAAGTGGAAGATTGAATATGCCAAACTAGTAGAATGTGCCAAACTCAGTTGTTAAGAGAAAAAAGCATCGAGGTCCACCTCTACGACCTTAAAGCCAGCCTGGAGGGCTGGATGACCAACTGAAGCAGAGGCTCAGTGAAGCTGGTACCAGGTGGTACCTTCGGTTTCTCGAGTAGGGTTGTCTCCGTAGGAATTAAGGATAAAGACTCTGGCACGGAAAGCGAACGCCCCAACCGTCGTAGCAGATAACGGGAAGCGTATTAGAGAGTACACAACGTCGCAGAATAATGGATCTTAAAAGAATAAGATAGCCAACAGCCAGGATAGAGGTCAACACCATCTCAATCCAAATACCAGCTATAGTGGTGTTATTAAGGCGTCTGTTATACCTATAGTGCAAGTCGGTAAGCATGTACTTGTAACGAAAATGGAAGATGCCATTCCGATTCCTCATAAGGTTCCCATTTTCTGCCAAGGAGTGCTGGGCAGACCAGGGAAAAAACTCTCCCACTACTAGCCTTCGGGGTAAGTCGGGATGAGAGAACAGGCCAACTCCTGACTGCACTGATTGATGATACGCCAAAGACAATCTTATCAAGGGTGGGGTATACTCTCAACTACTGGTTTGGCAAAGTCACTATCCATGGGCCTAAAAAAACGATGGCTGTACGAACAGTAGAAAAAAAAGGGTTGGTGGCATCTTGGTGAAGTCATAAATAAACACTCAGATACCGTCACCACCCAGGGAAGTAGTCGCAACCTTAACAATACCCTGCAGTGAGGTGGCAAATATAGTTGGGAAGAGGGGAAGATGCTGCAGCAGATGATCGCAGTAGCATCGATGACGTTGAGACCGAGGAGGCGGAGATGCTGCTGATGGATGAAAGGACAGACCCTCTCCGACAACATCTAATGAAGGTGGCAGGAACCTTGCGCATGGCTCAAGTTAATGTCCACTACGCCAAAGCAGCGTCAGCTGTTGCGGCCAAGACATTCACTAAGAAACAGCTAGGGCTAACGCTGATACAGGAACCTTGGATTCACAAAAACAGTGTGAGGTGCCTTGCAAACTGCGAGGCAAAGGTAGTATGGGATACTAATGCAAACTTACCCAGAGCGTACATTATGATTAGGAAAAAATTATTAGAAATAAAAAATTAAATAAATAGAAATAGAAATAAAAAATTAAAAAGTAATTATATTTGTCTTTCAGGTTTTACCAAGGACTTGGTGGTCATATCAACTACCATCACACTCCCTCGATGTAACAAGCTGTAGCGTCAAACCTGGCAATAACCAAAGCGTTTGAAGCCAGCTGCTAAATTATAAAGGTAAAAAAGCAGAGGGACGCGTTTTGATGTGGCAAGATGATGTGAAAATTAAGAAAAGGATTACAGAGGCAGAACAATACAATCCGGAAACAGGGAAGAGTATATCAAGATATACCACCTACAATACCTGCTTACCACCTACAATAAAGAAATCAGGCGTATTAAGTAGGCCATAGGCACTTTGCAGTCATAAAAATCACTAGGAGTGGACGGAATTTGTGGGAAAATTGTTTTTTAAGTAAGAAATGGCTGTTAACTTATTAACTAAAATCTTAAACTCGAAGTTATGACTGAAAGATTTAAATTTTTGTGACTGATAACTGTGACTTAAGCCAGTCAGTGCGATGTTACCCGCAACTTAAATATGGCAATGCTAATGCTATTTAGATTATGTAGAACTAAAACTAAAGAGAACATCCTTAAAAGACCTTACACTGGAATATTTTAGAACTCCTAATAACTCTTTATATAACTTCCAATAATATCGCCGTTCTAGTTCAGTTGATAAAGCGCTATGTTCGTTTGAATACTGACGGAGGTGACTTTTCCCATACATTATTAGGAATATGTGTTTTCAGATCTGGTCATTAATTATTCATTCTGAATATATGGTAAAAGAAAACATCCAACATGGTATCTGGGGATAAACATTCAAAGCTTTGAGTTAAGTGGTGGAGTTCAATGCTAAACATGTTGTCTCGATTCTTAAATAAATATATAATTTGCTTTTAGTCATGTGTATACTGAATATACTGGTCGCAAATTGACTTGATACAGTGGTATCAACTCGGTCAGCAATACCGGTCTGTCGGTCATTATGGGTCGTTAACGATAGCAAAAACTAATAAATATATCCCTATAAACTACATATCAATTGAACAACAACCAGATTATTCCTGTCAAAAACTCATCGAAGTCGGTGATTGTGATGCCATCACAGGCTAAGGCTACCCAATACCCACGTGTTCTATTTGTTAATCGATCGTTTTTTTATTTTTGGTATATATAGATCGTTAATCAATAAAATTATAAATCATTAATAAACATTATTATGGACAGGTAAGAAAAAATTGTCTTTTTTATAAAATATTGCTAAACGATAATGATGATCACATGTAAACATTCAAAAAAACATCTGTTAGATTGCTCACAAAACTTTTATAGCCGCTTTTTAGTTTAAATAATAAATAAATGGTGTGAAAATGATCATGGAACATTTTAATCCATTTTTTTGTCTTAATTTTTTTCTAGTCTTTAAATTGAGCTACCATAATTCTGTTTGATAGTATACAAAAATATTTGCATTTTTAATTGATATCGATTGACCAAAATAAAAACTAAATGTTGCTAAATGTTAAACCAATTTAATTTATATTGATTATTTATATTTATATATATGTTAGTTGAGCTTTTTTTTAATTTTTTGCATGGTGCTTTTTTATAGCATATTCGGATAGCGCCAAAGTTTTTGTAAATAAAATACAGGTAAGGATGCATAAATTATTTTATAACTTTAATTGTGATTTAATGATTGAGGTGATCATTAATTCAAAGCTTTTAAAATAAATTTTTTGTTTGTATTTTAAATATAATTTATGGATGGCTATTGAAACGATAAATCATTATCGATATTTTTATAATAATTGACTAGGAGGATAACATGATATCAAGGTTATTAAAAAGTAAAAGTATGTAAGGCCATATAGATTCAGTAATGGATTTGATTATAAATTTATTCAAAACAAATTAACATAATATGTTGCACTGTGGTCGATTGTAAGTTATCAGCTTTGGGTTGGCCACGAAACAGGAATTTAAAACAGAAATGAAATCTTTGATCGAATTAATTTTTTTTTGTACAGATGAATAAGCATAAATCAGTTTAAAACCGATGAGCGCTTATAAACCGTATATCTCATAGATTGTTCAAACGAAGTTCTTGGTTCAGAAAATTAAACCATTTTTAAACTACCATCAACCGAATCTCAAACCAATAATTTTACAGACATTGATAAATTCACAAAATTTATAGACTGGTTGTTTGAAAATGATGAAAAACCTGTATGCTACAACAAAATCATCAGACTTTAATCCTAAATGTCATATAAAAAATTAAGAAACCGATCCATTTTCTGTAAGAAATCTCTATCTTAAATCTAATTCTTTTTCGTTTTAAACTAATTTAATTCGGCATTCGTGTTATTTCTAATTTGCATATGCAAAAACATTTTAATTAATTTTTTTTTGTTTTGATTTGATATGATTTTTTTATAGATTTCTAATTTCTAGTCAAAATATGTATAATAGTAATCTTCTTTTTTTTACATGAGATTATTTGTTTTGTGCCTTTATTTTCTTCTTATTCTTATGGTTGACATTAGTTAAATTCAGATCTATGCAGCTTGTTCCTTGAGATTTATTATGAGAACTTGAACTGGATGGCTATCCATTTCGATTTATTTACAAAAAAATGTTTTTCTTGACAACAATTTAATGCTTGATTAACGTCGTTGCGATGTGAAGTTGCTTGATATTTCATGTTTAATTCCTGTTGTTATTGAAAGATTAGAACCAAGTTTAATTTGTGTAAAAGTTTATATTATGTAGGACTGGTTATTTATGTGAAGTTTTTGTGGGAAGTTATGATTTTCAAAGGCAAATAAAATATCAATATAATCTTTTAAAAAAATCTGGCGTTCTAACAGATTTTATTTAAAATCGAGGCTTCTTTTCATTTGTAAGCCTAGTCTTAAAAATTAATAAATTTTAGATAAGAACATAATAAAACTTAAAGCGAAAGGCCGTAAATTGACCTTGATCTATTAAAAACCACATGTAGTACGAAAATGGTTCTTATATCAATATTTTTTTTTAAATGTGTTGTGTAGTAGGATTTACAACATGTGTCACAACTCACAACAACACATAAAAACCAATTAAACCAAGGTTTCATAACAAAATACGCTTGACGCAAAATTTTTTTTAAGTTTAGTTCTTTTTTTTCAGAAATACATAACTAAACAATAAATCCTATCCTATTATAAAATATGACATGCCCATATTTAATGATAGAAATTAGAATAAAGGAAATGAAAATAAAATAACAGTTAAAAGCGTTTGCTTATTGTAAATGAAAACACTTATTTTGAAAGGTTCTTTGAACAACCATTTTTGCCAGACAAAAACTCTTTATGACAAGAACGGCTACATAATATGTTCTGTACTACAACTTCTTACAGTTTTTAGTTGATAGTTAATTTTTCTAAATTACTTTTAAATTTTTGCATCCATTGTATAATTTGGATAATTCACCTTAAGCCATCTAGTTTATGTTGTCTGAATACTGTATAACGAAAGAACTAGCAACGATGAAGTTTACGGAATTAATCTCTTACCAAATAGTAAATTGATATCTAACAACGTAGAACTGGCCAGACAATTATTTTTAATTATATCACGGAACAATAAAATTCAATTTTTATTCTCCTTTTAACGCTTTCTTTCATCCACCAGAATAACAGCTTTTATCTTTACCGTATTAATATAACCTTGCACGAAGACCATCAAGTCCGTTGTAACATCTTCAAATTCGAGGAGAAAACCTTTTTACACAAGATCGATAGTACTGATTTGCGGAAATTCAATCTGCATTGAAAAGGGCATTCTAACATTTGCCTCCTGGATCTCCAAGAGATTTGAAGGATTAACGAAAAACTCAAACACTACAACCACTATACTCAAAAATCAAAATCAAACCATTTTTTTAAATATTGTAAGAGCTGTCAGTTATGCCACTATAAATGTGCAATATGTCTGCAATATGAATATATGCGTTGAAGTTACAACATTTTCAGTGTTTAAAAACTTAAATATGCATGAATTTCTAACCAGCAAGTGGTGTAGTGAATTGCATTATGAATTTGCTACACCATCTCCTTCGATGTTTGATGTATTAGTGCAGGAATACAGGCAGTTACAAAATATTTCATAGCTCATTCGAAATAAATTTTAAAAAAATTAATAAAATCTGAGGCGTTCAAGTATTACCACCCAGGATCTCCAAAAGGAGAACTGCCATACCACAACCCACTCTAAATTAAAATAACGTTAGCCAATCATTGAAAATAACAAATATCCAAATATCTGTAGAAAAATATAATAGAAATAACAAAAAATACTTCCCTGGTGGTGATGATGATTAAGGTCCTGTTGATCATGAAATTATATTTCTTACAGCCATCCAATATTAAATTAATATGCCCCAAATTTACTCCAGATTCTTAAGTTTCGATCACTACATTACACATTAATCACGGTATATATAAGTAGTATAAGTAACATATAAGATATAGTTTGGTTTTTTTCTCCTATTTTACCAGTTCTTGACGTATGAGTGTCAAAAGTTAGAAAGTCAAAATAAAACAACACATTTAAACTTTCCACTAGTAGAACAACTAAATTTTATTTCCAAATTAAATTCAACTCAACGTTTTCTCTATATTTCTATTATTTAAGCGCATCCTACAACAATATTCACAGTCATTGCACAAAAACTTATGCTTAAAACTTAACTTATTGGCAATTTTATTTATTTAGTTTCATTGGTTTTTTGTTTAAATTTAAATAGATCATTTTATTTTATTCCAATTCAATTTCAGACCACAATTACGGCCCCTTAGTCGTTCACAACCGATCTAAAATTCCAAAACCAACTATCGTTCAAAGACAACAATTGCTTTAACTATCCAAAAAAGATTGCCGGCACTTTCAGTTCTTCCATCAAGTTCCTTGGTTAGATTTCTGTTATTCTTTTTAATTTTCACATAATCATGGGAAAATAAATGGGAAAAAAGAATAGAATACTGTCTGGAAGTGTCATATGTACTTCATAGAAGATCTAAATGTGGTTTTGCACTTTTTGGTTTAAAAATTTAATAACTTTTTCGTTTATATATTGTTACGAGTGCAGAAAAATCTAGACGATTACAGAAAGATCTAAACGATTACGGTCACTTCCAGGAAAATAAAATCAACAAACAAGTTAATGAAATGAATATTGTTGTTGTTGTCTCTTCTTAGAAATAGGGTCAACATAAACGATTTTATGAATCAAATCAACATAACGTAAAATAATCGAGTATTCTAATGTTTTCTCAAGGTTTCTGGAAAGTGATGTCGAATTATCTAGAAGTATTGCAGAAGGTATATAAGAAAAATACCTTTTGTAGTTTTGAATTAGTTTATTTTAGACCTGCGACAGTAAAGTGAAATTAAATTAGTTTATTTTAAAACCTGCGATTGTGAAGTTAAAATTATAAAAGTGATTTTCAAATTAATGAATAAAGTTATAAGTGTTATTGAATAGAAATAATTTGTGTATTATTTTGAACGTTGAGTTACTGGAAATTTCTACAATAAACCGTTGGAGTTTCTGAAGCTGTTAAAAGAATATTCTAGTTAGGAATATTGTTTGCTGCATTGTTTTCCTGTTGTTGTGAAACAATTAAGGTGTTGAATACTTAATAAAACCTGGTGTTTGCTAACTAATCAGTGATCGAACCCGGAAGAGATTGGGAATTGCGTTTATCGAATTGTGAGTTAGGCCAATTCGAAGTAAGGTTGGAAAAACGTAACAATATTTTCTTTTTTTTTTGAGATTATAGAACACCTGGAGAATAAATAATAGAGAGATTCACAACTGAACAAAGAACCAGAATAATAGAACTACTTCGGTCTGAATGAAAGACCTAAGTATTACATTCATGAGCCAAAAGTGAAATTCTTACCCCCACTTTTTTTGGCATTTCTCGACGTTTTAGGACCTACTGATTCTAAAAAAGCAACAAAAAAAATGTATGTCTGGCTGTCGGCCGGCCGTCACAACCGACGAAATCTAGAAAAACGCTGGACGGATTTAAAAAATTTTCTAAAAATAGGCTTACTCAATGGGAAGAGCTGAAAGGACGATGTGTTCGATAACTGTACCGGAAGTGTGTCAAAAAAATCGTCAAGTGTGTCAAAACAAGGAAATTTGCATATTTTTTGCTTAAAAAACGTTAATTTAAAGTGATTACGAGTAGGAACATGGAATTTGGAGAAATTTTGATGGTCGGGATTGGTATGTGAGACCAAAATCTAGATTATTGCATTATAAGTTTGTCAAAAAAATGTTGTCAAGTGTGTCAAAAGTTATTTTTTTACCAAATTTTTGGAAAAAATTAAATTAAAATTTTGTTTGAAATAAAATTTTATTATTATTATTGAGAATTTATGGCATTATAAGTTTGTCAAAAAAATGTTGTCAAGTGTGTCAAAAGAAAGATTTTTATTTATTTTTTGCCCAATTTTTTGGGAAAAAATAAAATTAATAATTTGTATGACATGAAAATTTATTATTATTATAGAGAATTATGGCATCATACGTTTGTCAAAAAAATAATGTCAAGCATGTCAAAAAATGATTTCATTTATTTTTTTAGCCAATTTTTCGGAAAAAAAATGTAGCTGTTTTTATGACGTAAATGTAATTGAAAATGAAATTGGACATGGACATTTTTTAATTTGTTATAGTTTTTGAAATATTTTTGGAATTTTGAAAAAAGTTTGTATTTTTGATTTTGTAATAATTTTTGCAATATTTTTAAAATTTTGGAAAAAGTTTTAAGTTTTGATTTTATTCTAATTTTTGGAATATTTTTGGAATTTTGAAAAATTATAAATTTTTGATTTATTATAATTTTTGGAATTTTGTAAAAAGTTTCAGTTTTTGATTTTGTAATAATTTTTGGAATATTTTTAGAATTTTGAAAAAAGTTTGATTTTATTATAATTTTTACAATATTTTTGGAATTTTGAAAGAAATATGAATTTGTGATTTTGTAATATTTTCTCGAATCGTTAAATTGAAGGTGTTTGAATAGTTTACTGAAAATATAATTGAAAATGAAATTGGACATAGACATTTTTGAATTTGTTATAGTTTTTTAAATATTTTTGGAATTTTGAAAAAGTTTCAATTTTTGATTTTGTAAGAATTTTTGGAATAGTTTTAGAATTTTGAAAAATTTTAAATTTTTGATTTTACATATTATAATTTTTATAATTTTGAAAAAGTTTCAATTTTTGATATTGTTATAATTTTTGCAATATTTTTAGAATTTTGGAGAAAGTTTGAATTTTTGAATTTTTAAGAATTTTTGGAATATTATTAGGATTTAGGAAAAGTTTAAATATTTGATTTTATTCCAATTATTCAAATATTTTTAGAATTTTGAAAAAAAAAATTTTTAGTTTTACATATATTATTAGAATTTAGAAAAAGTTTAAATTTTTGATTTTATTCTAATTTTTGGAATATTTTTTTGAAAAAACAAATAGAATTTTTGAATTTTATATATACATATTTTTAGAATTTTGAAAAAAGTTTCAATTTTTGATATTGTAAGAATTTTTGGAATATTTTGGAAAAATTTAAAATTTTTGATATTATTATAATTTTTATAATTTTGGAAAAAGTTACAATTTTTGATTTTGTTATAATTTATGCAATATTTTTAGAATTTTTGAAAAAAGTTTTAATCTGTGATTTTGTAATAATTTTTGAAATATTTTTCGAATTTTGTTTGAAAAAAATTTGAATTTTTGATTTTATTTAATTTTTACAATATTTTTGGAATTTTGAAAAAAATATGAATTTGAAATATTTTCTCGAAACGCTAAATTGAGAGGTTTTTGAGTAGTTTGCTGATTGTATAATCTTTTCACTAAATTATGTTAATATATGATCAGTTATAATTTTCCAACAACGTATTGATATTTCGTGTTAGTTATGTAATACATATCTAAACAGAGATAAAAAATACATGTGCTTCAACAAAAAGTTATGTTTGATATACATCGCTGCCCAAAACTAAAAACCACGTCCTCATAAAAGTTTTTTGCCGAAAACTATATCAAAATCCTTAACCCAGACCGAAGTCTTGATATCTCAAAGCTTGAGATTTCAGCCCCTCCATATTTTTATTATATAAATCAGCGATTAATTATTTTAACGCAAAGATCATATCGTCCACATTTTAACGGAATTTCGACCTCTGAAGCAATAATTCGTTGCTCAGACCATCTTCACCATCAACATGGTACCGTAAGAGATTTGCCTCAAACCGGTAGACCAAGTTTAATTCGCACTGCGGAAAATATTGAACGTGTAGAGCAAAGTGTTAACGAAACATCATAAACATCTACCAGAAGGCGTTCTGCTTAGCTAGGAATGGCTCGTACGTTACTACGGCGCATTTTAAAAAAAGATTTACTGTTATTCCCATAAAATGTGCAATTGGTGCAAGAATTAAAACCAGCAGATCATCAGTAATGTCTAAATTTTCCAGTTAAATTTCAACAGTTGGCCAGAAATGAAATCAACTTTATTGAAATCTGATTATGAGTGATGAAACAACTCGTTTTCAGTTGAATGACTTTGTTAATAAGCTGAACTGTAGGTTCTGAGATCTTGAAAATCAGAGAACCATTCATCAACGCTAGCTGCACACCATTAGGTGTACAGTATGGTGTAGCATTACATCTGAAAATATCATGGACCCTTACTTCTTCGAAAATGAAGATGGAAGTGCTGTAACCGTAAATGGAGAGCGGTATCGGTTTATGATAGAACATTTTTTTACGTCTTGCACTTGAAAACAGACCTGAAATATGATATCAGAAGGATAGAACCACTGTCCACACTGTCCGAGACACAATGGCACTTTTAAGTCAAATTGTTGGAGAGCGAATAATCTCCAGAAATTCGGAAATTTAGCGACCAGCGCATTCGCCAGATTTGTCAGCACCCTACTATTTTCTTTGGAGTTATTTGAAGGAGCGAGTATATGTGAACAAGCTCGAGACACTCCTTGAACTCAAGGCCAACATGGTTGCAGAAATTGGAGTGCTACAGCCACACATTTTGAAAGATGTAATGAAAAATGCTCTAAAACGAGCCCATCATTAATAACTAATTTTTAAACCCCATGGTGACTTTTAGCCCACCCTGTATATTACTATAAGTAGAGAGTATGGGGAATTGAAGTACGGGTGACACTGAATATCTTGGCCATTACAGGACAAGACAAAAGGAGGAGAGCTGACTGATTACATTTGTTGGCAAAACCATAAGAAAAACAACAAAGTGAAAGTCGAGCTCGAACCCAAACCCCAAAATAAAGACTCTCAGGCTCCACCGACTGAGCTAGCTAGGCCAGACATAACAATTAAAATTAAACTGAAAACAAAAAAAAACTAAACAGCAAAATAAAACCGAAATAAGGTCAAACACAAAAAACATAAGAAGCCAAAAATATATATCCAGAAAAATCAAAGAAAAACCTTGAGGAGTAAATGAGAAAACCATTTGGATAGGTGGTAATAACATAATCGAGTTGAATCTTAACCACAAAATCGAAAGCAAAAAAACAAATTTAACTAGAACCCATAATAAACAATAAAGAAGTTTTGAAAAAGTGCTTCCAAAAAAGCTATGGGCTATCGTTTTCCTTCTCACTGTTTCCTGGCAAGGTAAGAAAAACCACCAAAACACCCTATGTTGAGAACGATGGTGTACGGATAAGGAGAACATCAGTCACAGCAGCCCGAACGACAGGCGATCCATTTCTCTGTTATCGTCCATGCCCTTTTCCTACCCGCCAACGCGGTTACACTCTAACGAATAGAATTTTCGAAAACCATGGCAGTTAGACTACTTGAGCGTAACACTTGGTGGTCGTGACCTTATTGAAAACCCGTGAACGTTGTGAAATAACCATGGTGCAATGACGTAGATGGCAAGCCATCAGAGAAAAACAAGATCCGGGTCATGTCACCACTCACGCCTCTCCCACAGCAGTCAAGAATTTCTAATTCAAATTATTTCTAATTAACTAATTGTGAATACAAACTACAATTTGGATGGGTTTTTTGTGAACAATTAAGCTTAAGTCCATAATGGAAATCACTTGAATTTTGCAATTCGAAATAATTTTTCATTTTCTCTAAAAAAACTACAATATTTTGTGATCCTAGCGGAACGTGGACTTACTATAAGAACAGGATTCAACAGTATCAGCAGAAACAGCAATATAAGCTTGATTAATTTAACAAAAGAAAGCCACGTTTTTGGAAATCTGGTAGGATTTTTCCTACCAGATAACAGGTACTTATAACTAAGTTTTAACATAAAAAACTTTAGTTTAATTATTTATTATTTTAGTAATGTGTTTATGCTGATTATTGGAGATAACATTCTATATAATTCATGAATAAAATGAAATAAAAATCATCATTCATCATTTAAAATCATCATTCGAATATTATAAAGTTTTATAAGGTTAAATTAAGGTACATGAAGATATTAACCAGCAAACAAACGGAAAAATCGTTTAAGGCAGACATATATGAAAAATTCAAACGTATACGGAATTATAACTAAAGTATTTGGTATATTGCTACATTGAATTGAACGGATCTTCTTTTGAAAACAATATGCTGCTATTAAATTATCGGGTGAGCTGTATAATTGTAAGTTAAAATTATTATTACGTTGGTATTTAGGGATTTTTCATTTCTAAAATTTTGTTTTATGCATAATTTTTATTCCAAACTTAAATTATTTAACATTTCATAAAATACTTTTGCCTATATTGCATATAAATCAATAATTCAATTCGTATACATAAATCAACATACATATATATATTAATTCATATTAATTTTAAAAAAAATATTTCTTTTGCACTACAAATTCATAAATATTTATTTGAATCATCTTTATTATAAACAATTGCTGACGTTACAATGTCTGAGAACGAGGTAGAATGTAGATACAAAACCTTTCACCGAGGTAGATTCTCTTCGAGCAATGTTGCCAGAATTCTGGGGAAAACTTCGTTTAGCTTTGTTGCTGCAAGGTGTATCACAATTTAAATTGTATCGAATCTCGGATGACGAAAAGCGCTACTGCTATATTATATCAGCTCTCCCACCAGCAGTTCTTGAATCTGTTTCTGATATAATAACAGAACTGCCTGTTGGAAGCAAATATGAAACCCTTAAGACAGCCCTAATTGAACGGCTCTCACTTTCAGAGCAACAACGTCTCGAAAAACTTCTCGAAAGTGAGGTTTTGGGCGATCAGAGACCCTCTAAGCTAAGGCCTATAGTTCTCTTAAAAGGTTAGCGAAAACATCCATTAATGACACGATAATTAAAAAACTCTGGCTTCGGCGTCGTCCAAAATCTATTAATATAGCTTTAATTGCAGTTGGTGACAAAACTATTGATAACCTTAGATTCTACGTATTGATGAACTTCTATCAATAGCATAGATGCAATACATGAAGCTACAGAACTCTCGTCAATGGCATGCATTAATTCCTCTACATCCCGTTCTGGAACAAATAATACTTCAGATAACGGTCTTGAAGATCAGCTTATGTTAAAAATCGAGTCCATGTTTGCAAAAATGCAATCTAGTCATAACCGCTCACGTAGTCCTAAACCACAATTTAGAGGAGGTTTCAGCTATAGAAGATTAAGTCTGGACTGGAAGCAGAGGTTGTAATACAGAACGAACAAAAACATGTTGGTTCCATAAAAACTATGCAAGCAAAGCACGAAAATGCATTCAACCTTGTAGTTTTAATAGTTAAAAACAGGTTTCTCAAAATGTTTCACACCCGTTGACCAACTAATTCAAACTACTGTTGCTATAAGAGACTCAATAAATAATTATCGATTTCTCGTAGATTGTAGACTTATCTGTTCTTCCTGCAAAATGCTTCTACGGTACTGAGTCTTAGGGTCGCGAGACTCAGTACCGTAGAAGCGGTCTTGTGCTTTCTGCTGCCAATGGCACTATCATTAATACGTATGGGACTGAATTTATTTCAGTCGATATAGCGCTAAGGTGCAAGTTTATATTCCCATTTGTTCTCGCTTCGGTAGACAGGCCAATTATAGGCGCTGATTACCTGTCAAAATTCGGTCTTCTTGTCGACTTGGACGATGACTTTTAGATTCATCAACGGGTATTACAATTAACGCAATGAAAGCCATTAGTAAGACACCAACACCAATTAGTTTTTCTGTTGATAATGGATACGGCTCTTTACTAAAGGAATTTCCTTCGCTCACTCAAACGCCAAATTATACACTTCCAGTTAAACATAACGTGGTTCATCACATTATAACTGCCCGAGCAGAATTTTGTCAGGGCTTAGATAAGGCTCTGATCAGGTTTGCCCTAACCCGGATCAGGCATTGGTAGGGCTGCCTGATTGGGCCCTGATCATGAGTGTAACGCTTTTGCAATATCAGGTCCTGATTGGGATTACCGGATCAGACCCTGATTGGGATAATCGGATCAGGCCCTGATTGGGATTTCCGGACCAGACCCTGATATATATTTATATATTATATACATAAATTAATCAAATTAAAATAAAAAAACTACAATGCAAAAAATAAAATACCTACCTTAATACCACCTAAATCACTATTATTTTAGTCTTTCAACCGAGAAGCGATAACTAAAATATACATGAAACGATTTTAACTATGTATTTCTAAAATGGCGTCCATGCGGAGACTACCGTCGTTTAAATACTGTGACTATTCCCGATCGATATCCAATCCCTTACATTCACAATTCTTCAATGTACTTGCAGGGTTGTACAATATTTTCGAAGATTGATCTTGTAAGAGCATTTATTTTAATCCCAGTTGCTCCCGAAGATGTGCATAAAACGGCACTCACAACAGCATTCGGTCTATTCGAGTTTACTCGAATGCCATTTAGTCTTCGGAATGCCGCTCAGACATACCCACGCTTCATGAATGATGTAGTCAAAAGGATTGGGTTTTGTATTCGTCTACATAGACGATATCCTTGTGGCAAGTAAAAATGAGGAAGAGCACAAACTTCATTTAAGAACTCTTTTCGAGAAATTAGTCGAGTTTGGTATTAACATCAAAACCTCAAAATGTATTTTCGGAACCCAATCGCTCACATTCCTCAATCACCTAATCACTCCTGATGGCACTTTACCTTGACCTGCACGAGTTAAAGCCATCAATGATTTACCTCAACCAACATTTATAAAGCAAATTCAGCGATTTGTCGGGATGGTAAATTATTATCACTGCTTCATCCCAAATTTAGCCGAATCACTGTCAGATATTCATGCGCACTTGGCAACTCTTTTAAAGAAGCCAAAAACTTTAAAGAATTTTTCTTGGCCAGATTCACTTAATGAATCTTTTGTCAAAATAAAAGACGCATTAGCTACAGCAACGATGCTAGCACATCCTTTGAACGACTCACTGTTCAGTATTACTACAGATGCTTCAGGTACTGCTACAGGAACAGTACTGCATCAATATAAAAATAGATGTTGGGAACCGCTGGCTTTCTTTTTTAAGAAATTATCTCCAGCCGAAATCAAGTATTCCGCCTTTGACCGAGAATTACTAGCTATTTACTACGCGATTAAACATTTTCGATATTTTGTAGAAGGCCGGACTTTTAAAATTTATAGAGAACACAAGCCTCTTACAACAGCAATCTTCACAAAAACTGAGCGCAAACCTCGACAAACTCGACATCTTGACTTTATAAATCAGTTCACCTCAGACATTCGTCATGTCAAAGGCAAGAATAACGTCGTTGCCGACGCATTATCTCGCAAAGGTGACCGAGACATTGCTGCACTGACTCCTGTATCAATCGATATCAATAAAATTGCTTATAATCAACTTCATGACGAAGATCTTAAACAATTACAAAACTCACCTCCTCCTGATTCTTCAAAGTTTAAGCTATAATTGTTTACATTTCCAAACTTAAACTTATATTGCGAAACTTCCATAGGTAATAACCGTCCACATGTACTAGAACCTCTAAGACGTATATCACATCCTAGTATAAGAGCATCACGAAAACTTATCTCTACTAGATATTTTTGGCCTAACCTTAATTCTGATGTTACGCTTTGGACTAAATCTTGTTTACCTTGTCAGAAGTCGAAAGTTCAGCGACATACAAAATCCGCATATGGCTCAATTTCACTTCCTCGAGGACGGTTTGAGCACATTCATATGGATGTGGTTGGATCACTGCCTAATACCGACAACTTTAGATATATATTAACAATAGTAGATCGTTTCACTCGATGGCCTGAGGCATATCCTATTCAAGACATGTCCGCTAACGCTATTGCTAAAACATTTGTAGAGCAATGCGTATCAAAGTTTTTAACTCCACTAGAAATCACAACTGATCAAGGTAGCCAGTTTAAGTCTGAACTCTTTTCCGAACTCTTACAATGTATTTGTACTACCGCCTATCATCCACAGGCAAATGGAATGGTAGAACGGTTTCACAGGCAACTAAAAGATTCGCTAAAAGCTCGAGATAACACAATTCATTGGAGCACGGAGCTTCCTATTGTTTTATTAGGAATACGTACTTTCGTCAAAGAAGATCTACATTGTTCTCCAGCTGAGCTAGTATACGGACAAGCATTCAAAATCCCAGGAGAATTCTTCGAAACTCAATCCAAGGAAACTATCGATACACATGAATTTGGGGATAGACTTCGCACAACTATGCGCAACTTAGTTCCAGTAGAAACTCGTAAAACGATATCTCCTACGTTTATCCCTAAAAATCTAGACACTTGTGATTTTGTTTTTGTACGAACAGGCCTATCACCTCCGTATAAAGGACCCTTCAAAGTTCTTCGACGGTTCCGAAAACAATTTGTTTTGGATCTGAACGGCAGAAATTCTTCGGTTTCCATTTACCGACTTAAGCCAAGTTTTGGAATTTTGGCTGCATCTTCGTTTAAATATATATCAAAGACAAAATCAGTGCGTTTTTCTTCAAAATTAACTTTATTTTTTCACTGTTCGAGGGATCTATCTCGGAGGAGGGTGATGTAGCGGCAAGCAACGCAACAAGTATGCAAAAATTTATGAACACTGAATTGTTTTATTCTTTAAAAAATAAACTTAATAAATCTTTTTGTCTCACTATAAAATGCATCAGCTGATTTAAAAATAAAAAACATTAAATAAATTGTAATCATTATTATAGATCATCAGTTGATTTATAGATATTGTATAATATACCAACAATAATAATAAATCTGTTTTATAACGTTGTAAAAGAAGTGTTTTTATTTTATTAAAAATTTATTAAAATATTTAAAGTGTTAAGTTGAACATTAGATTTGATTAAATTAATTGTAGTTATTTCTAATTAACTGATTGTGAAAACAAACTACATACAATAGATCTTTCCTTTTACCCACAGAACAACACCCAAAACGTTAAAAATAACTCACAGATCGAAACACAAATGTTGACTGCACATCAGGACTTACAAGGCATCTTGCTTTTCGTCTACAGAACAACACACACATAAAAAAATTCATACAAAAACCAAACAAACATTTTTTAAAACAAAATTCAAAAATAAAATACAAAAAATTTTCATATTAAAAATGCAATTAAAAAATACAATTCGAATGAACAAAAATAATAAAACAAAAAAATTGAAAGACATGACCACAGGACATAAGCGAACCCGCTGCGAAGGGCTAGAGAATTAAGATAAAGTATCATAATGAATGAGAATCTGTTGAACGCAACGAATTATGAAAAAAAATAAAAACCTTTGGAGAGAAAAAAGAAACAAAACTTAAAAATAAAAATCAATTCCGATGAATCTTGGTAGACATAATAGGACAAGGATAAACTGCACTAGAATGCACTGCACTAGAAATGGAGACAAAAATCCAAAAACTTCTAACATAAAACATAAAAACAAGTCAATTTAATGGAAAAAGAATTTAGAAAAAAAAGCCTAAGAACAAAAAAATTTTATAATTAGTATAACTTAATTTCGAAATTCTCTTTAAAAAAATTCGAATTTCTCTCTAAAAAAAAATTTTAAAAATTTAAACAAAAACATAATACACCTTTTTCTGATACTAAGTCAAAATTCACAAAAATTGGAAATTCCAAAAACAATTTTTTAAATTCAAAACATTCAGAAAATCTAAAAAAAATTCAAATATTTTAAAAGTTACAATGAAAGTTGAAATTTCATTCACAATACAAGAAATTTCAAACAAAAATTATTTGGAAGAAATTTTAAAATTTAAACCCAAACAAAATTCGATTTTCAAAAAAACTTTTTTCAAAAACAAAAAGATTCAAAATAAATGGTTAAAAATTCAAAATTTACAAAAAAATAAAATATTTCAAAATTACAATTTTATTACCATAAATTAAACAATTTGAAAAAATAAAAAATTATTTATAAAAATTATATTTTCTACGAAAGTTAAACAAATTTACTAAAAAAAGTTTTCAAGAAATTTAAAATTGAAAAAAAATTTAAAAATTATAAAACAAAACTAATTTTAAAATTATATCGATAATATTCAAAAATCTCAAAACTACAAAACAATTTTACAAAAAATATCTACACAGAATTATTATACACAAAAATTTTAAAATAACAAAAATTTCAAAAATTATTCAATACTAAAAATGTTTATTATTCAAAAATCAAAAACTTAACAAAAAAAAATTTAAAACGTACGAACAAATTCAAAATAACATAATTTTAAAAACTTAAATTTCAAAATGCAATTAAATTAAAAAAAAAATTAAATAAACAGATTAACAAAATTTCACAAAAAATTAGAAAAAAGTAATTAATTAAACTATAACATCAAACAAATTTGAAAATTCAAAAAAACTTCAAGAATTAAAAGAAAATTTGAAAAAACAATTATAAAAAACTTCAAAAAATTACCACAACTTTCGCAAATTACAAAAGGTTTTCAAAAATTACCCAAGTTTACAAAAAACTTTCCCAAAATTATATATTCAAAATTAAAATGAACTAAAATTCTAGGATTACACAAAATTCAGAATTTTCTACGGCTTCAAAATAATCTAAAAATTCAAAAATACAACATAATACAAAAATTATAACAAACCTCAAAATTCAAAATAATTCAAAAAATTATTTCAATATTTTCCAAATATCAAAAATATGTACATACTTAAAAAACTTCCAAAAAAAACTAGAAAGGTTTATGACTCAAATAGTCCAAAACCCTTGGTGGTTAGAAAAAAATAAGCGAAAGGGCTTTGAAGAGGTTGTTTCAGTTATAACAACAGTCTGATAAGCCAACACATGTGGTCCACCTACCAGCTAAATGTCAACACTCAAACAACCGAGCATAGCTTTGTAAAGATTCCGTTCTGCCGAGGAGCCAGGTCCTAACAGAACATTTGCAAGGTGAGATGGTATTGGCGGAAACCACCAATAACCCACAAGAGCCAACACCTGCTTGTTCCGTCATCCCCGACCTTCTCGACGAAACAATAGCCCCACTGCAACTTGAAGTTCGTGGGATAAATGCCCGATAAGCCTGAAGGGCTACTGCTCACTACTGAATAACTTAATAACACCAAATTTAATATAATTTAAAAACTAAAACCGAAAACAAAAAATATGGAGGGGCTGAAATCTCACAGCTCTGAGATATCAAGACTTCGGTCTAGGTAAACGATTTTGATATAGTTTTCGGCAAAAAACTTTCACGAGGACGTGGTTTTTAGTTTTGGGCAGCGATGTATATCAAACATAACTCTTTGTTAAAGTACAAGTATTTTTTATATCTGTTTAAAAATTTATTACAAAACTAACACGAAACATCAATACGTTGCCGGAAAATTATAATCAAAATTCCAAAAATATTGTTAAATTAAATAAAATAAAACTTTTTCAAAATTCAAAAAATATTCCAAAAATTAGAATGAAATCAAATATTTATACTTTTTCTAAATTCCGATAATATGCCAAAAATTCTTAAAAATTCGAACTTTTCCAAAATTCTAAAAATATTGCAAAAATTATTACAAAATCAAAAATTCAAACTTTTTTCAAAATTCCAAAAATTATTACAAAATCAAAAATACAAACTTTTTCAAAATTCCAAAAATATTTCAAAAACTATAACAAATTCAAAAATTTCCATGTTCAATTTCATTTTCAATTACGTTTACGGCATAAAAACAGCAACATTTTTTTTTCAAAAAATTGGGTAAAAAATAAATGAAATCATTTTTTGACACATTTGACATTATTTTTTTGACAAACTTATATTGCCATAATTCTCAATAATAATAATAAAATTTCATTTCGAGCAAACAATTTTATTTTTTCCAAAAAATTGGGTAAAAAATAAATAAAAATCTCTCTTTTGACACACTTGACAACATTTTTTTGACAAACTTATAATGCAATAATCTAGTTTTTGATCTCACATACCAATCCCGACCATCAAGATTTCTCCAAATTTAATGTTCCTACCCGTAATCACTTAAAATGAACGTTTTTTCAGCCAAAAATATGAAAATTTGCTATTTTTGACACACATAATGATTTTTTTGACACACTTCCGGTACAGTTATCGAACACAGCATCCTTTCGGACCTGTGCCTTGTGAATACCTATTTTTAGAAAAAAAAAATTTTTGAAATCCCTCCAGCCGTTTTCCCTGCAGCGTAGGTAATGACGGACGGCCGGACGGCCTACAGACAGACACACATTTTTTTTTGCTTTTTTAGAATCAGCTGGTTCTAAAACGTCGAGAAATGCTAAAAAAAGTGGGGGTAAGAATTTGACTTTGAGCTCATGAATGTAATACTTAGGTCTTTCAGACCGAAGTAACTATTACTCGCTAGAACACTTTGTTTTGATCCAAAGACCCAAACACTGTCGCCCCGTTGGACGCCATCTTGTTTGGTAGACCGTTAAAACCTGCCAGTTGCTCGTGCACACAAGACCTAGTCGTCACCCCTCGCTTGCTCATTCGGGCGTGAATCCTGTCGATCGACATCACTCACAAAAAAAAATAATAATATCTGAGGAGTGCCAGTATTACCACCCAAGATTTTTACAAAGAAGAACTGCCACTTCAAAACCCACCCTAGATTAAAATAACGTTAGCCAATTATTGAAGATAACAAATATGGGAGAGGGGGGCCGTCTTTTACAAGCTGAACAGATTTGGACAAAATTTGACCGACACATTTTTGATTTGGCTAAAATTTTTTTATGGGATTTATATCGAAAAAAAGATATACTTATGTGTTCGGGAATTGTTTTTTTTTTTTTTGGAAAATATAGCGGTTTCAAATTTCGAGAATCTCGTGATTTTTGGCTTGACGAGTTATTTACAAATATACATAACTTCGGTTCTATTAAAGATAGAAACTTCTATTTTGTTTTATTTATTTATTTATCTTATTACCGTCTCATCAGACTACATAAAATTTTATAAAATCCTAATATTATTGACAGATTAGACAAACGTTTATAGTTCTATTAATTTAAAGAAGGCCGAATTTAATATCATCCATTTCCCTTATTTGTTTATTATAGGAACGACGACCTGTTGATTCCAAAAATTCATTGATTGATGCATTAAAATGCCTACAAAGAACAACAAGAGGGTTCTTATTATATCTATAGAGTCCCTTATTGAACACTTCAACCAATGTTGCATCAGATGGATTTTTTATAACAATTTATTCTTCTTCTTGCCAATGATTCAATGTTGAGTACAGCTAATCCTTCCTTGTAAGGTCTAAACTTAAAATTTTCATCTCTTTGTTCACTGTTTCTTAAAGCATACATCAGGAACTGTTTTTGTACACTCTCGATTTTGTTACGATATTTAGCTTCAGAGGGATTCCAAATAGATGTTCAGTAATCAAGGACTAATAGCAGTATCGATGTATATAATAATTTAAGCGTATTCGGGTAAAATGTTTTACATAGGCGTCGAATAAAACCCAAAGCAATTATCCCCTTTTAAATGATCATTTCGATGTGCTTATTAAATTTTAAAGATGTTGTAAATAATACGCCCAAATCAGAGTATTCGGTTAATCTTTCAATGTGTTCATTCGTTATTTTATATGATGTTGTTATAGGCGACTTTGACTTAGATATACTCATTGTTTTACATTTTCAGATCTTCAATGACATACAGTTGACATCACACCAGTGTAACACATTATCAATAGCACGTTGAAGACAAATCGAATCACGAATACTTCCAATACTTTTAAACAATTTTACATCATCCGCAAAAAGCAGTATGCCAACTTCTGGTACAGTTAAAGGGATAGATCGTTAATAGCGATTAAAAATAATGTAGAACTTAATGGATTCCCTTGAGGTACACCAGATGTTGGAATAAAAATGCAATCTATCTGTGTAATTAATGTAAAAATTTGCTGCCATGAAAATGTTGACAATCTTTCATAGGTTTTTGATTTATCATTGTTCATTGCATCTATGTAACTATCATTTCCTTGGTTTTTTGAATAGGTTTCACAAAAAAAGGATGCAAATATATTTGCTATGGATTGGATATCTGAAGTTGACGATCCTTTATACCGGATTGATGTGAAATTTGTTTTCGATTTCGTACATATTCCCAAAACTTTTTTGGATCATTAAGTACATTATCCTCCAAATTTTGTATATGGTTTGCATGTAATTTTTTATTAAGATCATTAGAATTAACTAATTATTGCTCTAGTATAGATGTATCATTTTTTGTAACAAGTGCGTAAAATTTATAAATAATTATTAAATTGTTCATTTAACCATTTATTTAACAAAGTTATAAACAAATTTAAGCTTTTTAAATAATTAAAGTGCGCCATCTTCGTTGTAATAGTTGTAAATTGTACTAGCTCGAAAATATAAACATAAGAATCCAACCAAAACAACACATAGGAATCCAATAAGAGCTGTCAAAATTGTAAACTTTGAAAGCCTAAATAAATTGTCTTTTCTTGCAATGTGTTTAAGTTGTTTTTACTATATGGTAAGTTATTTAAATTATTATTTTGATATTTTAGTGCTATAAAAATATTATATTTAGATAGATATATGGATAGATTTAACTACAAATCTCACATTCAGGCGGCGTTACGGTCCAGGCTTGCAAAATATTTTGTGGTCATATGTGCGGAAAAGTAATTTTTTCTTTTATTCTATTCTAGTACAAAATTGAATATTGTTTACGCATGTGTTACAAAAAAATACATCCGCACTCTTTAATATTTTATATATTATATTTTGAATTTATTTATTTTGAATTTAAAAGATGCTGTAAGTTATTAACAAATTCCTATTGTAATAAACAAATAAAATTTTCAAATCGATCTTACCTATTGTTATTACCTATTGTTATATTACGTTTCATTTCCTCTTAAAAAAAGTATTTTTAATTAATGGAGAAATGATTTTTACTGTTAGAAATAAATTAATTTATCGGGTCATTCTTTTACATACTGAACAGATTAGGACAAAATGTGACTAAAACATTTTTATATAAGCTGAAAATCTTTTTACGGATCTATATAAACAAAAATAAATAGTGTTTAGTATGACCATCGTATTCTACGTTCAATTTTCAATAAAAAACGTATATTTAAATAATGGAGGAATGAGTTTTACTGTTAGAAATTGTCATACTAAACACTCTGTATTTTTGTTAGATAATGACTAAAAATTGATTTTTACATTTTTTTTGTTTAGAACAATAGGAATTTGGTAATAATTTTTGTAAATAACAGTTGTTTTTTAAATTCCATTTTTATGCTTCAAACAGATAAAAATAAAATAGATAAAAATTGTTTATCTTTACCAGAACCGAAGTTATAAATCTTTGAAAATAAGTCTTCAAGCCAAATATCGCAAAATTCTCGAAATTTAGATCCGCTCTATTAAAATGAAACGTAGAATACGATAGTCATACTAATAACTCATTTCGTGGGTAGAGCAATGCCAAAAGATCGATTTGAACATTTTATTTGTTTATAACAATAGGAATTTGTTAATAAGTTTTATTAATTTTAATTTTTTTTTAAACTATCATCTTTTAAATTTAAAATAAAACAAACTAAAAGTTTCTATCTTTAATAGAACCGAAAAAATGAATATTTGAAAATCACATAGCCAAAAATCATGAAATTCTCGAAATTTAGAACTGCTATTTCCCAAAAAAAAAAAATCTTCGAATACGTATATAGCTTTTTTTTCGATATAAATCCCATACAAAAAATTTCAGCCAAACCAAAAATATGTCGGTCAGAAAGGTGTTCGGTTTGTAAAAGAATGACCCATATCTGTAAATAAATATAAAAGAAATAATAAAAATAACTTCCGTGATGGTGATGATGATCCTGATGGCCCCGTTGCGCACCATCTTGTAGTATGAGGTTTGGTAGATCGTGCGTGTACGACCAGTTGGATCATATTACATTATTCACTGTTAACTTATCATTGCACAAATCACAATTTATATGTCGAAAAAACTTTAAACTTACACTAACTAACTCCTCAAACGGCAATCATTGAAATCTATTTATCAATTGATTTATTGTTTTTTTGTTTAAATTTAAATAAATCATTTCGTTTTATTCCAATTAAATTTCAGACCACAATTACAGCCCCTCAGTCATCCACACCGAAACTTCTAACCAACTGTCCGACCTACAATTCCAAAACCAACTGTCGTTCACAGACAAAAACTGCTTTAACAAAGACTGTCAGCACTTTTGGTTTGCCCATCAAATTTCTTAATTAGTATTTCTGAACAATAAATGGACAAAAATAAAAACAATAGAATACTGTCTGGAAGTATCATATGTACTTTTATAGGATATAAATATGATTTTGCACAAGTGGGTTGAAAAGTTTTTAAAAATTTAGATAAATATTTCGAACTACGCTATAGTATATTACTATATGTAGAGAGTACGGGGAATTGAAGTACACTGAATATCTTGCCCATCACAATACTTACTCCAGAAATATGTTGTTTTACTGCAGCAGTTATGCGCAGACTACTGACAATGATAGTCATATCAGCAAACAGATTGTAAGGAATGGTGAGAGTTGCAGCAATGCAATGAAAAAGACAAAACAGTCCCTCGCGTAGGGAAAAATGTTTAGTGTTCTTGAGGTGAGGCACCAGAAATCATATGCTGTTATGCACATGTAAAATGTCTGCCAAATATTAAAGCTGTTGGGTTTTTACTAATAGATCCTCATTTCTATAAAGAACATTAAAGAATAAATATAACTGTATTGTGGGAAGTTTATTAATTTAAAAATAGGTAAAATCCGCTACACAGGATTATAATATATTTAGCGTATATAGGCACTCTAATAATTAAATTTGAATAACCTTATATCTGAAAACGTTGAAGTAAAATTACTGTTTCAACTAAAAACAAGTAGATGACAAAGTAACACGATCAATCATTTCTTGTCATAACATTATTTTTTTTACTTGAATCGTTGATAGGTCATATAGGAACGTTCTTCCAGTGTCAATCTTCTGGATTATTCTTAAATATTCATTCAACTTTTTGGTTGATTTTCACTTAATTGAATCAATTATTATTAATCATAGAAATGATCATTCCATCGAGTAGCTTTCAAATTTATCAGCAATATTGACTGGCTTTCTGTTTCAAGTCCAGGTGTTCCGACTTCAATGCTAACAACTTTGCACCCAGCCACACAACACCCCAGCCCCATCATTATTATATCAACAGTAAATCTAAAATAAACCGATAGAAGCTTGCTGAGTATGTCCGCAGTCACAACTGTCCTGATGCACATATACTATTGGCAACAAATCTGATTCTACTGTAAAGATCAGTACCAAAATATGTCTTTCACATTTAAACCAAACAAGAAGTAAACCATATCCTTAGTAGCGTAAAGAAGGTTAAATAATATTCGCTACCACTAACAACCTCATAGAAAATAAATCAAAAGTCGGTAAGAAATATCGGAGATACTTTGTAAGTTCGTTTTTAGTATCATATAATATTGTTCCTCAAATTAAAGACCAGTGTCATAAACAAATCTCAGTTTCAAATGCTACTACCACAAAAGAAAACAAAACCGTTAGAAACAGAAAATAAAAAATTACATCAAAACTATGCATCACGTAGCAGCATATAATAGAATATAACCCAAACAAGTTCATCTATCTATAATTTTAAAGCTTTAAGTTCAGTCAATTTCGTTTTCTGTTTCATTTTCAATGAATTCTATTCATTTTATTTATTCTTCTAACATTAAAAGAAAGAAAACTAAAATTACGATATTTATTATTTTTCTTATTATAAAAAATATAAAGAAGAAAAGAAAGAATAATAAGAATAAAAAAAATTATATTACCACTCTCTTACTAAGTCACAAATAGTACCGCTATAATACAAACCATGTTGTGCTATCGATATTTACTTTATCTTATTTTATTACACAATAATCCGTTGGTTGTGCTCTTTCTCCTTCCATTAGTATTTCTATTTATTCACTCAGATCCATCCCTACCTTTTCAAAGCAAACAAGAAAGCAAAAAAGAGACCAAAAAAACCACAACATGGGGAAATAAGTGTTTGATTAAGAAATAGTGACGTTCAATTGACGTCACGAAACGTATTTTTATTTTTCATATAGGAGAAACAATTTCGATTTTTTCTGTTTCTGTGAGTTTTCGACGTCGATATCAATACGACGTTCACGAAGACGGAATCGGAATATCATAACTAAAACATAAAGCAATAAAAAACGAAGACGACATAATATTGAGAGGAGAAACATAACTTTTTTAGATTATTTTTTTACAGTTGTTTCGTGTTTCATTAAAAAACAAACATAAACTTATTTTTACTGTATTGTGAGTAAATAAAAAAATCGCGCTCTAGACGAGAGTGAAGTTTATTATCTTTTTCTTCTTTTGTATGAACTTTTTTATTCATCAATATTTTTTTCTGTTTGAAGATTGTAATAATAAGGAGAGCCTTTTAAGCTTTTATAGTCTAGCGTAATTCATACAAAACATTCAGTCGCGCCTCAGACTTTGTCTCGTTCATAACTCACACACCATAAACTATTTACAAATATATAAAAGCTTAACAAAATCAATTTCCTTATTTTATTGAAACAAAATTTGTATGAGCTTTTTCGTAATTTTATTTTTTATGTAAAAATATTTAAAAGTGAAAGCTTTCGGTACAAATTATAAAAAAGGATAATATGTTTTTATTTTAAATAAAATAAGTAAAAGTGATAATAGTTTTTTGAGTTAATTTTTGTTACGAGAAATCAAAAGAAAGTGAAAGTGATAGTGAACAATAAAGTGATAAATAAAGAAGAAAAGGATAATTTGTAAAAAAAGGAATACAAGAAATATTACCAAAAAATTAAAGTGAAATGAAAAAAATAATATAAATAAGAACTTTAAAAGAAAATAAGAAATTCTGGAGGACGAAAAAGAAACGCACCAGTGGGTTGCAGAACCTTCGACAGGTGTTTAGCAAACTTAAATTATTTATTTCTGTTGTTTCATATATAATTATTAATTTATTCATTTTTTTTCAATAAGTGTTTATTTGTGTTTTGCGATTTTATATCAATATATATATTTATTATCACTGTGCTTCTATTGAAAAGTTAAGTTATTATTATAGTTTTTGTTTCGGTGTTTTTTTTATTTTAATATCTTTTTATAATGCTTTTTACTATGATTATAATTTTTTGTGTGTGATGTTAATTTCCAATTTTATTTATAAAATGTAATATAAAAAAAAGGAAAGACAAAACTATTATATTTTGTATTTTTTTTTTTGTTTTTTGAAGATTACTAGAAAACATTAAGTTAAGGATATTAAAAAAGGATAATGCGAACACGTTTAGCTCCATTAATTATTATAAAACAGGAACCAATTGATGATTTATACTTTTTGAATAGTGAAATAAATAATAATACTATTATTTCAAATAATAATATTAATAATAATCAAAATAATAATAATAGTTATAATAATTTTAATGGAAGGATTAGTGATTTTATTGGTCCTGAAAATTATATTGGTGATCTAAACAATAATCATACGAGTAGTTACAATAACAACGAGGACGAGTACGAAGATAAAAAGTGTATGTAAATTTTTATTTTTGTTTTGTTTATTTATAAATTTTATTTTTATTTTTTTCGATTATTATTTATATTAGATTGCTTCAGTATTATGTTTTTTATGTTATTATTTTTTAGTTTTTGATGACCGGTACAGATTTATTTATAATATTTAAATCTTACCATGTTTTATATGGTAATTGAGGCATGTTTAAGTGTTAAGTGGACTATATACAATTGACTTTAGATATATAACAATTATTTCATACATATATATAAAAACTTTATTTGTATGTCGTATGATTTTTGAGCTTGGTCTACTCCTTCTATTTCTATATCGGCCTTTTACTCAGACTCTATTCAAAGCGTATCATACAAGTTGCGGGTGATCAAAATATTACTTTAAAGCTTGATTTAAGGTGGAGAAGAACGTTTATGTCAGTTGCTAAAATTATTAGTATCGGGTGACTGCAATTCACAGAAATTTATACTAAAGCGTTTACTAGCACTACCAAGTTGTGGTAGGATCTAGTTTTTGAATGATATTTTTTGTGTTGTGATATATATTGTAATAACTGTATTAAAAAGCTATGTACAACTTGAGGAACGAAGAAAGAAACATTTGTGCCTTTCTTCCTAATTATTGAGGAAAGGAATATGTCGATTGTAATATTACCATTTTTAAAGTTTGATATGAAATGAAAACAAGTCAGTTTCCTAGGATAGTAATTTGTATATGACCAAATCAAAAATATTATTTGATGTTTCAAACAAATTGGTCTCATTTGTTATTAGAGTAATTAATTACATCAAATTTAATGATAAAAAATTCGATTATTATAAAAAATTGCTTTAAGTTTTTATATAACATATGTGCGAAAACATAATCTATTTTGTTATCTTTTAAGCAATGCAAACTTGTTTAGATCTAGATATTCGTGAAAGTGAAACTGCCTAAAATAAAACGTAATCCTATTTTAACCTTGCTAAAATTAAAACTTCGATATAATCTCGTGTAACGAAGATGATTTTTCGAATGATAAATTATTTGATTACCTAATAACCATCGGGGTTTCCAACATGAAAATGACAAAATCCGTCGGAAAAGTTGTCCTCAATAACTTTTATAAATTACAAACGAATCACTTGATACCACTCCTAACACAATAAATTCTGGAATTCAATAAACTCATCCCGAATTTAATATAAACCATAAACGTTTTTGTTCGAATTTTTATAACATTAAAATTACTCCACTCCCAAACACCAAAATCATCGCTAAACGTGATAATTAAAAAACCAGGAAGGTTGTTTTAGATGACCCATTTTTTCTGATTCTTCTTCCACACAAAATCTTAAAACTTTAACCAAAAGAAGAATATCATTTTTTTTATGTCTTGAGAACAAAAAAATCGAAATCGACATAATTTAAGTTAAAGCAGAAAATAAAAATTAAATTATAAACCAGTTTTTCAAATGTGTTTTGGTTTTTTTACTTAATTTTAGTTTCTTATAACCAACAGCTTATGCAAATTAAACGGATAAGATAATTTGGCTATTTATTTATCTTTTATATTTAAATATTTTTTTATTTTTTTTTTTGGAACCGGTGGGTTGCTTTGGTGTTAGGATCAGATGACAAGTTAACTCGTAGCTAATAAATTCTATTATATTTTTATTCAGAATGAAACGAACAACAACTTATCAATCGTCTTTTGTCGGTCACGAAAATAATTTAAAAAATTACATATTCAAAATATATAATTTTATTGATTTAACAATTAGAAAATAAATATTGAAGTGCTATTATTAGTTAATTAAAAAGTTAGTTATTTATGTAAAATAATCATAAATTTTTATTTATTCTTCTTATAAAATACCAGACATCTCCACTTTGTTTCTTATAATAAGTTCAAATAAATTTTCGCTCTATTATAAATTAACAAAAAAATGTCTAATTATAATTTATTTTCATACAATTAAACATATTATTTATAAAATTTATTTTTACTACTGTTCTGTAATACATAGTAAGAGTTTATGTGCACACCAATTTATTGTTTCGGAATACTTGACTGAAAGTTGTTGATTGTTTTGGAAAAAAACGTTAATTGATTGTTAAATGATAAGATAGAATGTAAGATTACATTATTTATCGACTACGAGAAATAATATATTTACCTCACAGGATACGATTGTGAATTTTATTCATCAGATGTCATCAAGGGATTTCCCTCGTAAACTTGTTCCATTGCATTTTCTTACTAATTCTACGAGAAATGTCTAAACCATATTTCACACTTCGTCACACTCTCTAACACATTTTTTGAAGTATTGCCAAATTATTTATTCATTATTTTTTTGCAACCACGAGACACAATTTAGTGTCTTCTTTTTATCTAATTCTTCTTATAAAATCAAATAATTTTATAAAAACCATATTCATGTAATATAGTTTTTTATTTACTTAAAAAAAAGATTTTGGCATATTTATTCGTTTTAAAAATTTGTATTTAGAAAAAATTAACGCAATAAAATAAGACGTTTGTCAATTTAAGAGTAAAAAAACTGCATCATTATTTTAATAAATTATTATAGGTGTTTTGAAATCAATTAATATACACATTGGAATATTAATACGTAAATAGACAAATCTAAGGATTAAATTTATTTCTGAATATAAAATGTAGGTGCAAACACCACAACTGGTTGCTTACTTTAAGTCAGGCTTGTGCTTGTCAAACATAAACGTTAGAATATATCGAGCAGTGTCAAACACCTAATGTGGGGCTGCAAAAAACAGTTGACAAAAATCTGTTGATCAGCTTACGTTAACAAGCGAATCCAGCTTATGAGAGTAAAATAGTGCAATCAGTAACAATGTTTTCGATGACCGACAAGCACCTCTTCTTTTATTTAATAGAGATTTTAAAATGTGTCGGATCAGAACATAAATGTCATTTTAGACATTGGTTAAACAGTATATAGACTTTTAATCTACAACAGAATTTCTAAACTTTTATGTATTTAAATCACTTAACACTATCGATGCAAATTTTCAAAATTTCTTTGTTTGTTCTTACCAGCTTACAAGTATCAAAAATTAAAAGTTTGATCCATACAATGTTATCCAAACTATGTTTATGAAACACAACTAAGTCTAAGACTAAAAATGATGTTATTGATTATATGTTTTTGTCTTGTTTGTTTAAACAAAGTGCAAGAGGTACAAGCATTCCAATTTTTTAACAAATCCTTCACTCAGAGATGAACAGACATAACATTCGCATTATTTAGCCTGTTTGTATAGCCGAAATCTTATTAGCTCTTTTATATTATCTTTTATATAACCACCATCTCAAACCAAACCTTCCTAAGCTAGTATCACTATCATCGCATTTGGAAGATATTTAGACTTTCCTGTGCTGAAATCATTATTGTTGGGCTCAAAACATCTACTAATGAACCGACACGTAACAACTTTTAAATAAACTTTCTGTATAATCCATCAAATATTAGTTATTAAGGAATATAGAGAGAGGATAAGGCAAAATGTTTGTCATATTCATATATTCACTAGAATTAATTCTTATCTCCTAGTTGAAGTTTTATGTATGTATAGCCAAAGCTAGTTTACAGCCTACAACTGTAGTAAATTTACGAATGCCAATAAACTTTTATTTTAAACTTCAAATACATTTAACCATTTTTGATGAAAATTGGAATACAAATAAGATGACCACACTTTTAATATCTCACTTTACAACCACATCCCTCCCTCAAAAAAGTTAGACTATCTTAATTTATATCAAAACTACTTTTTCTCTTATGGTATTTACTATTTTTTTCATTGTTTTGATTTGCGCCCCATTAGCTTTGCATTAGTTGAAAAATTTAATTATATAGAGCCTCTATTTATATAGAAAAACGAAATTTACTGTAATCTGGTCTCGTTTTTATGTGTTTCTTGTTACGCACACTTTGTTGGATATTAGTAAACGATGGATATAATTTGAAAAACGTAACAAAACACAAAAAAATTTCCTTTTTCCGTTCCAAAAAAAAGATCTCATTACCAAGCATCTCGTTGCATCAAAAATAATCGCTTACTTAACGTGCTGCATTCATCTCCTTCACAGAATCTATGAAAGGTGAATATTAGATTTTTTCGTGCAAATTTTTCAATCATAAAACATGTTGGGAACGAACGATATATAGTTTGATTCAATCCATCTTTTGCCCCGCGCTCATGTTTCTCATCATCAAATTATAAAATAGTAATCAAAAGGTCAGTCTCTGATTCTTTGGAAATAACATCGACAAAATTGAAATAAGACTTGTGAAACTACAATTCAATTTCGAATAACACAGGCAGGTTACATAAGCATAAAAAACCTGTGCTAATCTAAGAACTAACAAGCACAGTTAAATACTAATTATAATCGATTGTAGAATCGTATCAACCTACCATTAACAAAATAAATATATAACATTGAAATCAAATATAACACATACAAGCCCACTGTTCTTTGTAGAGAAAAACCATTTTAAAATGAAGATTTTCTTCTATGGAGCCCATTCCTCCTACTTCAATAGATCATAATAAACATGAAAGTTATAACAATCAAATCTTAAAAATGAGTTTCTAATGTAACCAAAAAAAATGCCATCATCACCTTACCATGTTGAAATAAAATTAATATAAATATAAGTCAACTGCACAGTTACATCACAGTTTATGATTCCAATTCTTACAAATAACTTGGCGTCTCCATTCAAAAATAAAATAATTATAAATTCACAAACAACATAAATATTTTATTCAATTAAAAACTATAAATATAATTGTTTTACAAAAAAATCTAAAAACTTTTGCATGTGATTAATTTCATGTCCAACAAAAGAACTAGAATTTAATTTTCTTGGAAATATTTCAAGAAAAAACAAATAAAATTATTATATTTAATAAGGAGATAAAAAAATATATATATGTCTCACACCTGACATAAAGTTTTAAATTTATTACAAACTATTGTGGAATTAAATTTTAAACAAGGAAGAGGATTTACTTGTAAACTGAAAACAAAAATCCGTTTAAATTTATTGAAGTAACATGAGTTTTCTCACATCTTATAGAATTACAAACTCTAAGCTATGTTAAGTATTTTGAATTTAGATTTAAATTTTGTTTTTATATGAGAAACGTGATCGAATAAATTTTAGAATCGTTTATTACCATTTTTATTTTATTTTTATATTTGCTATCTTATATAAAACTTTTTGTATTCAAAATTATTTAAATATCGATCACAATATAATTTATCCTTGACCCTTACAGAATTTCATAAGGAAATCACCAACAACAACAATTTCATCGTCTTCCATTTTTTATTTAAATTAACAAAAATATTTTCTTTCGTTATTATTCTTTCATAAAATATTCTTTAACTTTGAAAATCAGCTGTTTCCCATAGCATTAAATTCGATATAATTTTCAATTTTTCATTCATATACTTACTAACACAAAAAAAATGAAAAGAAAATCTCAGCCCAAACCTACTCAACGATACAACAACAAACATACTATAATGGCGGTGACGTCATAACCAGCTAAACACTAAACCGGTTGTGATATAAGTTTTGTTTGTATGAGAATACAATAATTTTTCTCTGGATGGATGTGATTTGAGTTGGGGAGGAAAAAACTTTGAATAACAAATACAACAAAACCAGATTTCACAAATAATGGTAAAACGATGAAAGTTCAGGCAAAAAAATGTTTCTCTTGTGTAGGTTTTTCGCCAGAGTAAGTAATGAAAGAAAAATGAATTTCCATAATTTTAATGACGTCACATTGAAAAGCATACAGCTAAAGAGGTTTTCTCTTTCATTTTCATAATACGAATAAGCTCTTTGTGCTTGTTATTAGTAAAATAAAACTTAATCGATATCACCAATACTAATGACGTCAAGTTCAAATATTTAAAAGTGTTTGTATAGAATTAACATTGTTGAGGTAGTTGTCAAGCATAAGTTGTTTGAAAAGCTTTCATTATTATCTGTGACATGGAGTGAAATAAAACCCTGTAAAGTGATCATATCATCATAATTAATTAGTGACGTTTTTTAGTTTAATATAGTGTTAAAGTTTATTGTTGTTGTTTCTAGATATGGTTTATATCTCATGTGATTGGATTTATAAAATAAACTCAAAAGGTAAAATTAATTATGAAGTTTTTTATCACTTATATAAAATTATCGCTGCGTAATTATCGCTGTTTGGAATTAAAGTGAAATTTTTTGAGTTAATCAAAATTAGAGAACGATGGATAGAAATAGAAAAAATAAGTGTTTTGTTTGGAAATTTCGAATACAACTTCTTAGTTCTTTTTGGTTAATTAATTATTTTGTGTGTTTTTATTGAAAATTAATAATCATTAAACATAATGAATTTAAGTTTAATTAAAGTATAATTATAGTAAATGTGGTTGCTAAGTATGTGGTATCGTTATTTGATGTTTTGGAAGAGTTTGTTTAGTAGAAAAATATGGATGATTGATTTGATTTTGTTTCTTTATTCCACTGTAACCTATTATTTGGTTTCTTTTCTAATTTTTAACTTAAAATAATTATCCAACATAAATATGAACAATTGATCGTATCTAAGGTTTCCTTATTAATAGAATTCTATTAAGCAACAAACGTTTAAATTAAGAAAAAAATATATTTATTTTAGATAATAATGATATGTACAACAATGAACAACAAAATTAAAAAGTTTATAAAACTTTGGTTGTTAAAAAAACAAACGACAGGAATACTTAAACGTGTTATTTAATAAATTTGAACTTTATGTTTATATCATCATATTTTAAGAAAATATTGGAGTAAGATTATGTATAAATCTTACCGATCTTTACATGAAATCAAATGGAAACTGGAACCAAGTTGAAATTTAAAATTGGTTTGAGGCTTAATTTTAAATATAGATTTCGGAATGTCAACTTAAATTTTTAACATGGATAAATTATCTTGCCTGTGACTGTTCGTTTAAGGAAAAAAATATCACACCCTGAACGAGTCAAATCGAGCCACTCAGATTTGATTGACATGAAAAATCATTTCGAAATAACAAACACAAAAACTACAAAATTCTTCAATGACAAAATAAAAATGTTCAGCTCACATTTAACTACATCACATTCCCAGCTCGTTTTCGAACAATCTAAATCTATCCAAGCTAAAAACAATATATATATTTATATTAATAATAATATTTCATTCACTAAAAATAAAATCAAGAATATGATTTTTTTATGTGTTTACCACGAATTTTACGCTGATGACGTCAATAAAAGGATATTTTAGTGTTTATACAATTCAGCATGTGATTCAGTTAAAATTGAACTGAAAACGTGAAATTGGACGAAAATAAAAATCGAACGTGTTTTTTGTGGTTGTTTCAATATAAACGATAAAATTATATTTTAATTTATTATCATTGACGTCGATCATGTAAAAAATAATTTCCTATTTATATTTATAAATAAAAAAAATAGTTAATTTAAGGATATTAACGGATGTGTGTAAAAATATCACCATACGATACGATTAACGTATGTTTTTTATCGCACAAGTTTCGGTTTTGTTTTAGATCTGCTTAAATAATTTGTTATTGACACTCGCGTCATCTTGCATTGAGATTTAATTAAAACTGACTCGTTCGATTTCTTAGAATTAAATGTTGATTATCGATTTTATTGTAAACTACAAAATGGTTTTGTGGTTATTGGTGTCTTGTTAGTAGGTTATTGTCATTATAAGTTTATAGATTTTTAGAAAAGTTTGTTTCGGATTTTTTTTTTATTAGGATTTTGTTGTGTAAGTATTACGAAAATTTATTGATTATTGTACATACTTACGTTTTTCTAAAAGAAGTTTGAGAAATCAATGAAATTCCGATTCACTTAATAACCAGTATCGTTGGCTTCATTCCATTAGAAAATTTTTTTTGTTATTGTAGTTTATTGGATTGTTGGTAAGTTGAACGTACGTGGAACTTCAAAGGAAAACACTGTTTTGTTTAAGCGATATTTTTGTTTGTTGAAAGTTGACATAGGCATAAGTCTTAAAATTTTTTATTGTAACTATCGTGACTATCTTAAATTTCTTGAACGGAATGACTGAGAAGGATGATTTGACTGATTTATCTGTCTTTACTATATTGAGTGTATTAACTATCTTGACAGTCTTGATTAAACTACCTTTACTGTTTCAACTGTTTGGAGTTTTTCGACTGCCTTGATTGTGTTGACTATCCTGATGTTTTGAGACTTTTGACTGTTTTGAGTTTTTCGACTGGCTTTACTGTTTTGAATGTCTTCACTGTTTCATTTGCATTAACATTCTTGACTGTAGAGGCGTTTTAACTGTTTTGAATGTCTTCAGAATTTTGACAGAGTTGCCTGTCTTGTCTGTTTTGTCTGTCTTGACTTTTGTGACTGTCTTGACTGTTTTAAATGTCTTGACTGTCTCGACTGTCTTGACTGTCTTGACTGTCTTGACTGTCTTGACTGTCTTAACTGTCTTGACTGTCTTGACTGTCTTTAAATTTCTGACTGTCTTGATTGTCTTGACTGTTTTTACCGTCGTGACTGTTTGCCTGTTTTGACTGTCTTAACTTTCTTCACTGTCTTGACTGTCTTGGCTGTCTTGACTCTCTTGGCAGTCTTGACTGTCTTGACTGTCTCAACTATTTTGACTGTCTTGACTTTCTTCACTGTCTTGATTGTCTTGACTTTCTTGGCTTTCTTGACTGTCTTGACTGTCTTGACTGTCTTGACTGTCTTAACTGTCTTATTGACTGTCTTAACTGTCTTGACCATCTTGACTGTCTTGACTGTCTTGAGTGTCTTGACTGTCTTGACTGTCTTGACTGTCTTGACTGTCTTAACTGTCTTATTGACTGTCTTAGCTGTCTTGACCATCTTGACTGTCTTTACTGTCTTGACTGTTTTGACTGTTTTGACTGTTTTGACGGTTTTGACTGTTTTGCCTGTCTTGATTGCCTTGACTGCCTTGACTTGCTTGACTGTCTTGACTGTCTTGACTGGCTTGACCGTCTTGACTGTCTTGACTGTCTTAACTGTCCTAACTAGTTCACTGTCTTGACTGTTTTGACGATATTGACTGTCTTGATTGTCTTGACTGCCTTGATTGTCTGACTGTCTTGACTGTCTTGACTGTCTGGACCATCTGACGACGACTGTCTTGGCTGTCTTGACTGTCTTGACTGTCTTGACTGGCTTGACTATCTTAACTGTCTTGGTTGTCTTGACTGTCTTGACTGTTTGGACCATCTGACGACGACTGTCTTGGCTGTCTTGACTGTCTTGACTGTCTTGACTGCCTTGACTGTCTTGACTCTCTCAAATTGTACATATTATTTTGAATGAGCTGACTAAACTGTTGTTAGTGTTTTCACTGTTTTAAATATCTACCAAGCAACACAATAGGTAGTTTTCGACTAAAGCTAGGTGTAAATATACCTAATTATGTCGAAATTACGTCGATTCGAATCTTAATCAACTATTAAGTAGAAAATCACTTTAAAACTGTCCTATAAGTCAATTCTACCAAAAATACTATGTATTTTATTGACGACCTCATTGTCAAAAATTTGTAAACATTCACTTAAATAGGAATTAAATTACGAATTTAAATGATGTAATATAACAAAATAAAATACGCAACATCTAAATGCTCTAATTACAAAACATTTCTATGATAGCAGATGAAAAGTCTATTTTCAAGCAGACTTAAGGCTGAAAATCACATAACACAGAAACAGAATTTCATACAAATTTTACAGCAACAGAATTTTGTGTTGTCAAATTTGTATGAAATTCTGATTCTGTTTCTGTTGTATGTGAATGCCCTCCTTTAATCCCCTAGGAAATGAGTTTTTTTTTCCTCTAGTGGAAAAATTATTAACAAATTGTAGTTGCTATGGTATTTTCATATAATTTTACAAAGTTTTTAAAACAAACCAACCATGACAAAATAGAATATGAATTTTGAATGTTATATGTTGTCGATTTTTAATTTTAAAATTTTTTGCTTTATTTTAATTTTAATTTAACTCAATGAAATTCTCTAAAATGTAATGGCATCATTCAATTTAATTTGACCAATCACATTTGAATTTTACTAAAAACAAATAGTTATATGTCTGGCCTACTGCAATATCAGTAAATTATCAAAAATTTATGAAATATCAGTATATTGCAGTAGGCCGAACGTATAATTCATAAAAAATATATAAATAAATGAAACACGGTATAACATATTCTAAACGAATTCCCCTCGTTCGGTGATAAATTCTCATAATTTTTTGGAAAATTCCTCAAGCCACTTGATCAAGCCACTTGCCCAAGCCCTCGGCCTACGGCCTCGTGCTATTATCAATACACTTGCTTTCGAAATTTTTGGCAAACAATTATTTCGAATTATCACCGCCCTTGGGAAATTACAACTGATAATTCTATTATTTATATATTTATTATCATAGAAAACATCGTATTTTCTACGCGAGATAAAGACGTTACGCTAACGCGTCTGGTGAACAAATTTTCACTCACGAAATAGGAGCGTTTTCATCCCTTGTAGCAAAATGTACTATTTTGTAGCACAGGTATTATAAAGCTATTGCTATTTTTAAATTTCCATTTCTTGGTAGTTTCCGTTTGTTTTTTTTTCACTTTAGTTCATAAGACCCAACAAATGAAGCAATATGAAATTTTTTTCGTACAAATTGTGACATTGATTAATCCAAAATAACATAATAATGATTGCTAGAATACCTCAAAATAAAAACTATTTTTATAAACACAATCAACCATATGATAGCTCATAATTATATTTTAGTTTTTGTAATGTCATGGCCAGTGAAAGTCGATTCGATTAGAATTATGTCTAATTAGTTTATTGATAAATTATAATCTATGGCGAGCTTTCTTGTTGTATTTATATAAGTATATTCTTATCTAATTAGTTTTATTTTATTTATTAAATTTGACTCTGTTTAACTTAGTGTTAAAAAATTTGCTCTGTCTTGAACGCATTGTTTAATATTAAAATATATCCATTTGTTGGCCTAAAATATAAGTTAGTGATGACGTTAAAGATATATATATATATATGTATATATATATATATTTATATATATATATATATATATATATATATATATATATATATATATATATATATATATATATATATATATATATATATATATATATATATATATATATATATATATATATATATATATATATATATATATATATATATATATATATATATATATATATTTATATATATATATATATATATATATATATTTATATATATATATATATATATATATATATATATATATATATATATATATATATATATATATATATATATATATATATATATATATATATATATATATATATAAAATTATTCAAATTTTGGTTACAAAAGAAAATTATTAGTTTGAATAGGTTATGTTATGAAAAAATTCTCTATGATGATTTAAGGTGTGTCCTTCTCAATTATTTATAATAAATTAAATTTAGTTTTTATAATATTCGTATACTGTTATTATTACACAGGATGGCAAATGTTAAAACATAATAGATATATATATATAGTTAATAGAAATATTGTTTAAAAATGTGTTGTTGACCCAGTTATTGAAGTTTACTTCACTGTTGTTTTGATGAATCTCATCTTAAGGTTATTGATTCGAAATTTAACTGCAAATAATGTGTGTGGTTTTTTGTATAATATTTTGATGAGATTTGCATATTTTTAGAAGAGGTATTGATAGTGATACCTGGCTAATTACACTCAATTAGGAAAGTTCAGCAAATATGATACTAATATTTTTTACCAACTCATTATAAAGTGTTTTTGTAGCAAACGATAAAAAATGTGCAAAGTTCCACACCGTTCAAATCGACTTAGTATTCGTTTAAAACATTAAAATATTTGGTTCATGGTCTT